>JADLZN010004187.1:0-198740 GCA_018155175.1 Sinocyclocheilus anophthalmus
TGCCGCAGTAGCAGCAGCGTAGCAGATCTATTCTGCTAAGACCAAATACATTAACATTGTTATGTGCATTACCATGCCAACCTCAGAGAGTTGTCATGACAGTACTAAGATTAATACATACTGTAACAAATGTATTATTTATTGTTAGTTAATGCATAAAATATAGTAAACCAATGGAACCTTTTTGTAAAGTGTTAGTATGTAAAAATTCCACAGAGCAAAAACAAAACTTAAAATTAAAAAATAAAAAACCTAACATAGACAAATTCAAAGGGAAAATTTATTAAATTCTATAATACAATATATTAGAGATAATATAGATTATATATAAGATTTATTATACACACACATATACAGTTAAACCCACACACACATAAGAGACTCTTATATCTATCTATATATATATAGATAGATAGATAGAGAGATAGAAAGATAGTATAAATGGATATAAGGTTGTTGCTTTGTGTGTATTCAATATCATTATTATGTATTATGTGTATATATATATATATAATGTATTTAAATCACACACACACACACACACAACATTCACGATAAAATACTAATTACCGGTAATTAATTGTTCACTGAACAGTTGCTCAATTTTTTTGCGTGCAACAGTTTAGTGCAAAAACGTGCAGATTCTTTACTAATCGCCATACAGCTAGTTTATCTAGGTGCTAAATGTGCTCTACACCGTATTTAAAATGTCACTGTCATTCTTTTCAGCACTAAAGTGCAAATTAGGCTCATTATAGATGTGCTTTATTCGTACAATTCAGTCCATTTTCCTGACGCAATTAACACCGCGCAACTGCCATCCAAGAATAGCAGAATTAAATGAAATTTTGATGGGAAATTCTGTGCAAACCGTAGACATTTTTCTAGAACCATTTCTTTAGGACACTGTGTGTTTGACGAACGTTGGATTGTTTTTGTAGTTAATGTGATGCACTACATCTGTGGTTACTCTCTGATGCCTCTTAAATTGATATTTTGTTACATAATGTGATGACATTTAAGTCTCAAATCTCAATTTGGTGCCACTTTATTCCAAACCGACTGTAAAATATTCAAAAAACACTTTTTGAAAATGACAGCATTTCAAGGCTTGTTGTGAGAGCTGGCAGGAGCCGTATAGCAGGTGTCTGAGGGCCTTGGTGGAACATGTGGTTTATTGTTCTTATTTTGCCGAGCCGCTTTCTGCGTCAAGGACAGCAGATCATTAGAACTTCTCTTTGTGATCAACATGAAAGAGAATTTGGAAAGTGAACGAAAGGTACGGGGCCGCCGTTTGATGCATAAACAAATTGAAGATGTACAAGAATGTGAAATTCTGCCTTGAACAATATCTTGTGCAATCGTGAATCGCTTTCCCGCAGCAGGTTTGTGAGGTCCAGACTTTCAAGGAAGAATCAGAAGAGCCTTTGGGCACGACGCTCCAGCGGGCTGACGTTCTGGCGAGCCGGATCAGTGAACATCATGCGCAAAACAAGCTCGGTTCACGCGCCTCGGGGAGATGTCGGAGTCTTATGATGACCTTCTGAAGACGGGCACGTTGTGTAACCTTAAAACAAGAACACTCCAAAACAATCCACTGCCTCTTTCTCCCCCTCAAATCCATGTTCACGGGTCTCTGGCGAATACGCTTGCCGACTAAACTCTCACACACACACCTGTCTCTTATCTCGGCCCTGCTTTTCAAGTGCTTCTTGACTGAAGCAGAGCAAGAAACTTCAGCTGGATACTGATTTATGGTGCGTGGACACAGAGATTGAGGGCAAAAAATAAAATGGTTACATGATACACTCACACATCCAGCAGTATGTAATTAAATCCATCAATTTGAGATAAAAAAGGCAACTAGTAGGGGAATGTTTGGAAGGGAGTGAACTGTCTTTTTTAAAATGAAAATAAAACTAATTTAGTATGAGATTCTGGTAAATGATTGCCATGCAGGTGATGCTGAACTCGAAGATTGTTCATCAAAGCAGAGATAGAGGAAACGAACATAATACATGTGACCCTGGAGCACAAAACCAGTTTTAATTTGCTGGGGTATATTTGTAGCAATAGCCAAAAAAACTTTGTATGGGTCAAAATTATCGATTTTTTCTTTTATGCCTAAAATCATTAAGACATTAAGTAAAGATCATTTTTCCATGAAGATATTTTGTAAATTCCTACCGTAAATATATCAAAACTTGATTTTTGATTAGTAATATGCATTGCCTAAGAACTTCATTTGGATCACTTTAAAGGCGATTTTCTCAATATTTTGGATTTTTTTTTGCACCCTCAGATTCCAATTAATCAAATAATTGTATCTAACAAACATACAGAACTTTGAAAAATTGACACTAAAAGACTGGTTTTGTGGTCCAGGGTCACATACGTAATATCATAACCGAGTCACTCAAAATTGGCATTGCATCAAAGATGTAAATAAAAATTACAGTATATTGCCTGTATTACATGCTGTATATTACTTTGTAATATATTTTTTTTGAGCTATTGCCAACAGTATCCACAATGACATAAAACTATATTAAAATATAAATAATATATTAATACAAAAATATAAATTATATATATAATATAAAATAATATAATATAAATAATTATTAAAAATGTATTTTAAAATATTTTATTTAAAAAGTAAAAAATGTGTGGTGTGTGTGTGTGTGGCATATATATGGGTGAGATTTGTGAAAAAAAAAGAGGGGGTATGATTTTGAAAAGTTTTATGCAATGTTTTTAATACAACGGAAACTGTAGGCTATTTAACGTGATCACAGTTTAATAAAAACTTGTCGTTAGGCTATTAATTGATATTTCATTTCCATGCGTATTCAACAATGAATTACATTTATAGAGAAGGAGAAAAGAACACAAAGGAGCTTTTGGGAAATCGCATCAGTTAACCCTTTCTCGCAAAATGAATTCACGTTCGAAGCGCTCCAACGAAAGTTATCCCGTTTCGAAGCCGCTCCAATCGGATGCGTATCGCGAATCATTTGATTTCAGATTGAGACTTTCAAGTGTGTATCGAGAATAATTCGTTAAGTTGGGACTCAAAGCGTGTATCGCGAAATAACTAATATATATTTTTTACATAATCTTAATCATTCCATATAACTATATATAAATAATATACTTGGTAAAAAATACGTTTTTTTTTTGACAAAATCGCTTAGAAAAAAGTCCACACTGGCCAGCTTTCTTCAGAGTGCAATGGAAAAGAGATTACAACATATCTATATCAATTCTGAACAGAACACGAACAACAATTTATTAAAATTAAAAAGTTTATGCTGATTTTTTTGCACCAAATAAATGTCTCCGTGTGAACAGGCCTTTACTCAACAAAATACGTCAACAAAGACTGTTCTTAAAATAACAGTTCAACCAAAATTCTAAATTCTGTCATTTAGCAACCTTATTTGACTTTCTTTCTTTGAACACAAAGAGACATTCATAGTTGAATGTCCAAATTGCTCAATTCCGTACAATGAAAGTGAATGGCCACGACATTTGCAAGATTTTAAAGGGATACTGACTTAAATTCAGTCTGTTCCTCTTACAAAGTTTTCAAAAATCTAGAATATTAGGCACTCAAGTCATATTTATGATGTTTTAATCCCTTTTGGAGTTTGACAGCCTCTGTTTCCCATCCAGTTTCATTGTATGGAAAAGAACAGCTGGGATATTCTACATAACTTTTTTTTTTCTCATACGAAAGAAACTACATGGTTAAATCATAATAGTAAATGATTAAAGAATTTTCATAAAATCTCATAAGCATACTGTACCCTTAAATAGGACCACAAGCAGTATTTAAAGATTTGGAGTTGGGCTTTTTTTTTGACTTGGACCATCACTCACATTTCCTTGTAACATGTAGTTCACTACTGAAATCTCATTTCCAAATGATTCTTATAAACACTAAAAACTCAAATCTGTCTGGAGATCGTGCGAGTTTTCTTCAAAGACAAACTCTAAGAGCGAAAAACTTTTTAGGGTTCATTTAAAAGATAATAAACAATACAGAGCTGCAAATTATACAATCTATTACACGCTCAGAGATGTGTTGAACAAACTAGAAAGTTCACTGCCGGACATTATTCATATTCTAATTTACTGAATTTCAAGTTTCTGACAGAGGAGAGCCAGGCAAGTCTTGTTAGCTCCAGAAAACCTCAAAAGGGGGCGATTCGCAGGCATTTCGTAATTAGCGCCTCATGAATATCATTGGAATTCAAACAATCCATTTCATATGCAAAACTTTAGGAAACAGACGTAAAAGTGCAGACGACGCTCGCACCAAATTGATGCCGGGGGCAAGAAATTCATATTTGTTCATCATTGCAAAATGAAAGGGTAGAATTTTTCACTCGCTCGGCGCCTCCGCAGTCTGACTCTGCATGCGTCGCTTTAAGAGTGCGCCGCGTGTCAGCCTGCGCAACGCCTTCAGATGGCAAATGAGAGTTTATTGTCACTCATGGAAACAGAGGTGGTGAGGTGAGCTGATGGACCCATTAAAGAGAAGAAACAGAGAAGAGGGATGAAAAGTTTACGTACACTCACGCCGACTTTGAAGCTGCGGCCTTTAAATAAATCATGGAGAAAAATTGCGCAGAAAGGGACCTTATGTGGCACCTGCCAACGATCACAATGATTAATTTCTATCTTATGCAGGTGCGTCAGCTCTGAGCTGCGGAAAAGACAAATATCAGAGAGAAATCGTCGCCAAATACCGCTCTGGTGTCTGTGCAAGTCTTGCTTTATTCCCTGCTGGGAATGCTACTGGTCGCACACTTGTTAAAATCAACTTTGCGTTTGGCAGAAAGTGGGTGGGAAGCGATCTAGTGCTTTCTGAATTGATAAAGTGCTACAAAGAAAGAAAAAAGAGAATGTGTAATTTTGGGGGTTTAATTGATGAAGGCTGTCTTCATGCAGCTGGGGCTTCGAGAGGAGATAAAAGAGGAGGTTTTGCACAGGCTTGCGCAGAACCCGATGTACTTTGCATGAGGGTGAAAGTACAGTTAAAAATATAAGCTATAGGGATGTGCTACAAACGATGCACTTTAAAAATCGAACAACTCTGAGCAACTGCTAAAAAGAAGCCCTGTATCATTAGGATCTACAAGACCCAAGACGCAGTGTCGTGTTCAGAAATAGCTACTGCGTGCAACTGAATGAAACTGAATGCATTTATATATATTTAATATATATATATATATATACTATATATCTTATATATTATTGAAGGCGTGAAATTGTCCAAACGTGCTTTGTAACTGTAGCATGGTTGTAGAGAGGATGAATTTAAAGATGAATTAAGATAGGGATTAAACATTAAAACTCAATTATTCAGCCTTTAAAAAGAACTACATATTGAAGCATTAGTGATATTTATTTATTTATATACTATATAGTATTTAGTGATATGTTGAAAAAAATGTCATGTTAATTTTAGTAATATACGTTATGGCAATTTGTTATGGTTTGACATTGTATTATTGAGTTTAGTAAACTTCAAGGTAAATAAATTTCAGTTTGTGTGACAAGCACAACATGTTCATTTAAGTTCCTTAAAGTTTATGTATGCGTTTCATGTAACATTTTGAATTTTTTATTAATGTTTAAAATAGTTTTTGTTTACAACACTGGAAAACGTATTTTTAAATGTGTATAAAGATTCTATTATATATATATACATATTATTAGTAATAAATTAATAAATATTATTGAGGGTCTATTTGAACTCTAACTATAGCACTCTCTATTTCGTAATTTCCATTTCATCTGTTTTCTTTTTTGAATAAAAAACAACACTTGACCCTCTATCACTGCACTCTCAATATTATTTTACTTGTTTTTTTTTTGTATGTATGTTGTGGTGTGATATATATATATTGCTATTCGTGCCTGTATCTGGCCGTTTAAGACCATGAAATGCTGATTCTTTGGAGAGATTTGGATGTGCATTAAATTGATCAATATAAATTCAGACTTATATATCACTATCAATTTCACAGAGTGCGGGTCATGTCAATTCAACTTCAGAACCACAACATAAACCTGTCTACTAGTTAACAAACACATTCATATGCAGTGAGAAGACTAAATCTCAATACAATACTTTAACACAACTATGTGTTCTGCATGAAGTAAGCAGCACTAATAAGTAAAGCTCCAGCACTTACTGTATCCTTGACACTATATATATATCAATGCATAAAAAATTAAACCATCACAAAGTCAATGTTTCTGAATTATGCATTTAGCTCAGTTTCGCTGCTCTTTTCTGTCAAAGGCCTTGAGATCTCTTCAACCCCTGAGGTCTTCTAGAGTAAGTTCTGCAAGTTTAATAGTATGAAAATAATACAGTTCATAAATAATGCAGCTTTAATAGATGCCTGTTACAGTATCGGAGCACCTGCTACTGTATCAGTTAGAACATGATGACTGCGAGCATAAGTAATTTAAGACTCACATGTGGCTTGTGCAGGAGCATTTCATTGGTTGGACCTATTGAACGAACCCACCCTTTCATTCAATGAGTCAGTGTTTAGAAATTGAATGAGACTTGGACCAGCACAAGACCTGTTGTTTGTGTTCGAACATTTTTAGTAAATCTATAGACAATTAATAATGAGACTTGATTCAGTTGACTCAGTTAACTGAAACAGTAGAGTAAAATGGATCAAATTAATCCTCTTCATTGTTATTTTAGTATCATTGAGATACCATTATAGTTTTTATTAATATGAATGATGAGATTCTAAAGTTTAGTTATTTGTTTAGGTCATTTTTAAGTATTTGTACATTTGTTGCAATTTTGGTGTTTATTTTTTAATGTTTAAATTTTTTTTTTTTTTTTAGATATTTACACATTTCATTTCAGTTTGAATTTGAGTTATTTTTAATTTCTGTAATGAAAATGAAAATGAGAAATGTTTCTCTGCGGCAACTAGCTAAGAAAAAAAGATTAAAAATAGATATTTTTTTTAGTTAAAGTTTTAGGGTTTTAATTAATAACCTGATAATAACAAACTATAATTTTACACATTTTATTTCAGTTTTAGTATTTAGTATTTTAGTATTGTTAGTTAAAAACTAAATTAAATGAGAAAGGTTTCTCTCGGCAACTAGCTAAAAAAAAAAAAAAAAAAAAGAGTTGTGTGTTTAGTTAAAGGTTATGGTTTAGCTAATAACATGCTATTAACTATGAACAAGTTAAATTATGCCCTTACTGACCGATATAACCTGCAGGAAGAGTCACTAAAAATCAGGGAAACAATTGAATAAAAAAAATAAATATAAATAAAGATTATTTGTAATAGTTTTTTAAAAGATCTGGTCTCTGAATTGAAGCAAAATCCCCTTCCTGTGTGTAGTACCTCTCAATTTTCTGGTCTATTGATCTTTTGTTTTTGTATGGAAAAGAGCAGCATGAACATTCAGCTAAACGTCTTCGTTTGTGCTCCACAGAAGAAAGTCAACAACATGAGTGTGGATATATTGTATTCATGAATTCAGTCTATTAATTTGGTCCCAAGCAGTCATGCAACTAAGCAAACCTAAGAAAACAAACGTCAGTTATGCAAATCTTTATTTTGCCACCTTTTACCTACAAGCTCAAGATTGGTCCACACGCTCTGCTTAACAATTACTAAATTATGTTGACAACAGGACAAGTCAGCAAAACGGAAAGTTTGCTTTTGAATTTTTATGGATCTTATTAAATCGTCAGCAGGCCCTTAGGTAAGGAGATGAGGGGGACGACAAAGAAAATATGAGAAAAATAGGGGAGTGTTCGGAAGCGAGGGAGGAATGAAGACTTGCATCACGAGCTACGGCCTGAAATGGGGGTTTTGAATTTCACGCTATGGATTTAATTTCAATAAGGCCTATGGAAAGAGAATACACAATATGACAGCTGGAACCCAAGAGATAGAAGAACTTATCTGATGGAGACACGTGACTCGCTAGATTAATTGAACTATGACTTCTATAGATAGTGTTGCACTTGACTCCCGTTTATTACTGCTCTGATAAAGAGCCTAATGCATAAAAGAAGCCCAATAGCGACTGCATGGTTTCGAATGTGTACATGCATTACTTGAGTAATGCATGGTTTAAAATGTTGTACATTGCTCCAGTTCAATCACAAAGTCTTGCCTTGAGCTTCAATGAAAGCTCTTTCAGTTTTCAAACAGAGAAGGCATTTTGTATGCTAATGCAGGAAATTAAAACAATACAAAGGAGAACATTTGTCTCAGGATGGCACTGTGTCACAAAGCTTTCCAGGTTTAGAAATCACACTTAAAGGAATGATTCACCCCCAAAATTAAAAATTGATTAAATGTATTACCCCCTCAGACCATCTAAGATGTATATGAGTTTATTTTTGTTCATCGGAACAGATTGGGAGAAATTTAGCATTACTTCAATGGGATCTTCAAGCAGTGAATGGGTGCCGTCAGAATGAGAGTCCAAACAGCTGATAAAAACAAAACAATAATGAACAAGTAATCCACACATCTCCAGTCCATCAATTAACACCGTGTGAAGCGAAAAGCTTCATGTTTGTAAGAAACAAATCCATCATTAAAACGGTTGCTTTCAGCTATTGCTTTCTCCCGTGGAAAAGTCATCTCGTCTGAATCAGAAGAGAAATATACACGGTTTACAAATGGAAACACAGTCCAAAACGGATATAAAACAAAACAAATATGCTGGTGGGTTTTGATGATTGAAGACAAAAGGGATTGGACTTTTTCACTAAAGGAAGTGTTGTTATAGATTATGGACTTGTTTGTTTGTTTGTTTTTTACCAGAAGGGATTGTTTAAAGTTAAAATGTCTTAATAAGGAATTTGATCTTACTAACATGCAGCTTTTTGTTTCACAAGAAGTTAATTGGTGGACTGGATTGATGTGGATAACTTGTGGATTATTGTGATGCTTTTATCAGACATATATGTTTGGACTCTCATTCTGACGGCACCATTCACTGCAGAGGATCATTCGTGAGCTACAGATTAATGTTACATTCTCTAAATCTGTTCTACCACTCTTAAAAATAAAGGTGCTTCACGATGACATAGAAGAACCTTTTTTGTCTAAATGGTTCAATAAATAACCTTTAACATCTGAAGAACCTTCACAAAAGGTTCTTTGTGGTGAAAAAAGTTCTTCAGATTATAAAAAGGTAAGAAAGAGAGGGTTCTTTAAAGAACCTTTGATGAATGCTTCTTTGTGGAACCAAAAAATGGTTCTTCTATAGCATCGCTGTGAAGAACCTTAGTTTTAAGAGTGTTTGAAGAAAAAAAACTCTTTACATCTAGGACAGAGGATAAGTACATTTTCAGCAAATTTAAATTTATGGGTGAACTATTCCTTTAAAAATGAGATCTCATAACAGGTTTTTCATATGATGTTGGGGGTGATTTATAATAGAACTATCTTGATGTTAGCTGTTTTGTTTTGCTTATGTAATAATTTTAAAGTCCTCTAAGGCCCCTTAGACCTTTGCCGGAGGCCCCTGGCTTCTATTAAGACCACTAGATGTAATGTCTATTATGTCATTAATATTAATCAAACAACTGTATTAAGAAGAAAAGAAGAAACTGTACATATTTTAATTATAGACTTGCTTTTTAGTCAAACTCCAACAGCATCAATATTAATTTATTTGATCTACGAATCATGTAGTGGAGAATACTTCAATTATTTAGGTAGGGTTGTTTTACATTTAATTTCTGTGAATGTTTACTTGAACACCTGATACAGTACTGCTGTTAGATACCTGAACACCACTGTTTACTTCGTTTGCATCTTTGTTCTGTTGTATTAACTTGATCCAGTTCTTGTAATGTGATTCTTGAATCTTTATTTGATTACTGAACACCTAATTAAATGAGAAGTTGTTTACTCGTTTTTAATTACTTGGGCAATTTTAAAGACTACGTTCTATTACTTTAATTTAATTTGTATATATTTATATGAATATAATTAAAGTGTGAGTTTAATACCATAATAGTTTTTGCTGTGGTATTAAAATTGGTATTGAGAAATTTAAGTGGTATTGTTTTCAATGTGCTCTAATAGCACTCTGAGCTCCATTAAACAAATATCCTCGCATATTTTCCACCACAATCAGCACAGACAAAGAAAAACAGACTCTGTTGGCATATGAATGTTGTATGTTGCTATATGTTTATGGTAACAGATAGTATAGTTTGTTTACCAATATAGAGTTGGGCAGATTGTTGAATTTCATTGGTTCAGTGAAGAACTCAGTGTTGTGGTCCAGTCTGTCATGACCTCCATACTGGATTTCATCTGAGTCCAGTTTGATCTTATATCTGGAGAACAGTGTGGTTAAGGAACCCAAAGAGATACTGGAGACACAACTTATGAGAAGGAGAAGATAAATAAGTCACATTACAGTAAACTATACTCTTTTCTTTCTTTATATGATTTTGATGGACAAAGTATCAACTGATGGATCAAATAAACATATGGATCCATCTATTCACCAATATGCTTGGATATGATGCTCTTAAAGTTACTTTCTGTTATTATTTACCCAAAACAAGCCATGGTGTCCACTGGATGTGAACTGGTTGTCCACTTTCTAGAGACACTTTTCAGCTCGTCAGAATGCAGAGCTGCACTGCAAGTCAACAGCACTGATTGCTTTGAGCTCCTCCGAGACAATGACACACATTTGTCCCATATAAACACGCGCGCCAAAACCGATGAGCCACCACATCAACAATTCCAGGCAGAATTATTTATCCATTTCAAAATATTAATAATGTATTCCATCAAAAAATGTTTCAAACAACACGAAACGTGCACTCACACAATTTCACTCTGTCTGTGCTACGCTGACTAAATTAAATATTAAAAAAAGTAATTGCCTAGACTCATGACCGGAATAAGAAATATCTTTGACAGAGAGCATAAAAGAATAATGAAGACACATTTAGTGAAAACTGGAAATCTATTTCATGCTTTTGTGTTTTACGTTTTAAGTTATACACCCCCCAAAAATGGAAAGATGCCTTGAAAATTTAAGGTGCTGAGCTTGCTGAACATCTGGACTGCCTCATATATTTCCATTATAAGTGCATTAATGCTGAAATGATCTGTGCTAACTGACAGCATGTCACAGATGCTGTTGCTAGAGCTAAAGTTAAATCGAATCATTATTTAAAAAGACAACATAAAACAACTTAACTTCAATAAAGTGTCATTTTTCCAAGTGAAACAATATTAAGTGGAAAATAATGTAGGATAAAACTGGTTAATTTTACTTTCCTTTGCAAACGGGTACAAAAAAGGAAGAAACATCACAAATGAAAGTCTGTAAAAGACTGCAGTTAAGTTACTGCATTTAATTAAAACTGATGAGTTGTGCACAGTAAGATCAGGGACATTTATTAAGATAAATAGTAAAAATAAATAAATAAATAAATAGTCGGGAATTGATTTAGATAAAGAGTACATTAAGAGTCACTTTCCTGTTTTCTTTCTTCCTTGTAAATTCTTTTTTTTAAAAATGCTAAAAAAGACGGATGCTTAATGGGAAAGCAGGGGAACAAGAAAACAGTTCTTATATACAAGCAGCCATAGTTAAACAATAGTCATTTAAAAATTAAAAAAAAATAGACTTCATTTTGAAAAAGGGAGTAAATACTTTTAAAAAAAAAATTATTGCGCAGCAGGCAATATAGTATGGAAATAGAAGTAACAAATTATATTCAACATGTAGCATTTTTTTAACTTATTTATTATGCACAACGGACAACAATTAACATTATTATTCTAATTAATAATAATAATAATAAAAACAAAATAAAAAAAAATTCATTATTATTATCAATATTTGTCCCTTTAGGAAATTTCTGTGCTTGTAGTACTGGTGGTGCCATAATACAGGGTCCTGAAGTAAACCAGGTCCGGAAAGGGAATATCCCACTGACTAAAGTATGGGAGGAACCATATGGTCTGAATCTACAGAAAGCAAAATATAAACGTTTGTTTAGTGACATGCAAAAAAGAGCTGTGACTTTCGCCATTTAATTGCCATGCAAATATATAGTTTTCACCCTCGAAGTGTAAGTAAACAACTGTATTCCTGTGGCACAAAGAAGGAAAAGACGGAGAACCTGGAGTCCCCAGTCTCTCCACTCCTGCTCTCCATCTCTGTTTACCTTGGCCTCTCAGGGGTTTAAACAGTTGTGAGTTGTAACAAACATGCAGACAGGCGTCTAATTGGCTGCTTGAATAATCACCTCCTATCCCCATGGGCTAGTGGTGGGTCTTCGTGTTATCCTCAAACGCTCTCTTACTCTGCCCCGGAGCTGGAGCACACTTGGCTTTTACTGCTAGCTTGCTGGCTTTGATAGCGATGATTAAAAAGAAGTGTTGCTTGGCGTATTGTTCCTGCTGAGGATGACGACAGATGCCCCCTCCCGACCCTACTCCCCCATACTCCTATTTGCATTGAATTCTCTCACTGATAGAACAAACTTCCTTTGTTATGGATATTTATGAGATGTTATCGGGAAGAGAGTGAGAAAAACAAAATGATCTGATGCCTTCTTTTTTTTCTCAGAGAGAATTAATGGGGGCTTCATATAAGTTGCTTACTGTCAGGATTTATATAACAAGTAACTAAAACATTTTGACGTTTGGATCACATAACTAGCTCCATATGGGTTATCTGAAGTAAACTTGCTCGGTAGCTCACCTGGTACAGCACTGGGTTACACTTTATTTTAAGGTGTATTTGTTACAGTGTAATTATATATTTAAGTACTGAGCAATATTAATTAACTACATACACTTACTATGTGGTTTGGGTTATAGGATTAGGGGTTGGGTTAGGTTTACTTGCATGTAATTATGCATAATTAAGTGCTATTATAATAGTAAGTGCATGTAACAAGTAACAAGGACACCTTAAAATAAAGCGTAACCCAGCACTGTACGCAATAACAAGTACTCGAGTAAGTAGTCCTGTGAAATGTGTTTTTATTAGTGCTGTCAAATGATTAATCATGATTAATCGCATCCAAAATGAAGGTTTTTGTTTACATAATATGTGTGTTTGTACTGTGTATATTTATATGTATATAAATACACACACATATAATTATATTTACTGTAAAAATATAATACAAATATTTACATTTGTATACATGTATACAGTCGTGGTCAGAATTATTGGCACCCTTGGTAAATATGATCAAAGAAGGCTGTGAAAATAAATCTGCATTGTTAATCATTTTGATCTTTTATTTTTTTATATATTTATCACAAATATCTAACCTTTCATTGATCTAAAACAATTGAAAATGGGGGAAAATCTCATTATGAAATAAATGTTTTTATCTAACTACAAGTTGGACACAATTATTGGCACCCCTAGAAATTCTAAAATTAAAATATCTGTGAAGTATATTCCCATTCATATTCACAATTTCGAGCACACCAGGGTGATTATGAACATGAAATTATCTAGCCATGGCTTCCTGTTTCACAGGAATATAAATAGGAGGGAAAACAAAGACCAAATTCCCTTAATCATTGTAGGATCTCTGTCTTACAACGGACCCACTTACACTATTGAGTCACACATGAAACAATCACATTCCATTGAGACAAACTGAGGAGCCCTATGCAGCCAGCTGCGGTCGTAAAACTCATGCAGGGTCAGTGAAGTGTTGAAGCAGTTCCTGTACTATCTAGCGTATCGTCTCAAGAGACTCAAATAAAAAAAAAAACAGTGCTTAAACCCTAACTCAAACTAGCATACAAAACTATCTATGTTTTACGGGCTTTCAAGGACCAGATACCCCTGACCATTTAACACATAAATAGCTAAATCCGATAAACAGAAAGCGACAGATTAAAAGCTCCATGTCCAGCGAGAAGGATGGCAGACCTACACTCGCTTGACATGGGCATGACCTCAGGACACCTCCCCTTTCCCCCCTGCATTCCAAAAAAAGGGACACGAACTTACACAGACAATTCATAAGACAATCATTTGAAAGTATCGGAGCAAGGATTCCAACTCCATGATGTTGATGCCCCTTTAATTATATATGCCCTTGATGTGTTCATTGTAACGTGTTCGTGCAACTTTAACCAGAGTGTTTATTCCTTTTGTAGGAAATAAGGTTATTAAAATGTGTGTAATATGTGAAGTTTAGTGTTTAACGTAAACTTGTGATAATTGCAGAATATTGAAATAAGTGAAGAGCTGTTATTTCGAACAGTATGTGTTGACGACACTATATAGAAGTTATTAACAAAACCTGCAAAGACATTTCCCCCACATGATAAATTGAAGCCTCATGTTAATGTATGCACGCTCTGCCTTGCAAGAAGTCGATTGGAAGATCGCGCCGTGGGAAGGACTTATGCCGCGGTTCAAAAACCCAATGCAAGACAGACTTGTGTGTGCTTGCTTGCTTCTTTGCCTTTCGCCGTGTTAAGAGCACTCCACCTTTTGCTCACACGTTTACCATCAAAGCGATCGGTCATCTAAAACTCAAAAACTTCAGTGAAACTTCGCGATCTTCAAAGGACTCTGAGTCTTGCAAACTCAGACTGTAGCAAAACTGCTCAACTTCGGGCCTGTCATCAAGAGACCAACTACTCCAACGAGGGGTTCTCCAAAAGGACGTCACCCAGCATCACCTCAGCGACCAATCCGAAAGCTCCGGGGCTCCCTCAGCAGCCATCCAGGAAGCCCGTGTCAGCAACAACATCATCTCAGCTTTTCAGCTGTCAACCAAAGAACGCAAGTAACGAACAAAATCTTATCTCTGCTGAACTGGTAAACGAGCTAATTTAAGCAGTAAACATAAGCTAAAATTCTCTGCTTGGTGAATTCTCTCAGGTGAATTTAAATAACTCGTGAAAACGAGTTAGAACTTTGAAAACCTCATGCAACTAGTCAACTCTATTCTAAAGGAACTGTAGGTTTGTGTATGTGGTTTTAGCTAGGTTTTGAGGTAATCTAGAATAGCCATAAAATCATGTTTAATTGATAAAGAATCATTGTTGGTGTACAGATACTTTTAAGGTTAAAAATTTGACAAAGATCCCTTGTTACCTAGCTCGTTAGCTTCTTTATACTATTACAAATAGCTCCATTATAATAATTGTAATTGACTGTGGCCAGGAAAACACATATTTAACTTGTTAAATATACTGAGAATCACTGGCTCGCTGGACGACCCTGGATTTAAAGTGCAAACTAACAAATTTAAAATTAGTTTAATCAGCTGAACAGAATTTTCAGTTCGAGTCTTTCAAACCTGAGCTAGAAAAAATAAAAACTTAATGATTATTACCTTCTAGAATTAGCGACTCACAAACTGAGTTAAGTTTCCATTAATCATCCATCACAATGAGAAAAATCTAATAATATATTTCTGATGTGCAGCAAAAGATATTTGAGCTTCACAAATTAGAAAGTGACTATAAGAAAAGAGCTAGAGCAGTGAAAAAAGGTTCCCATTTCCACCATCGGGGCAATAATTAAGAAATTCCAATCAACATAAAATGTTAAAAATCTGCCTGGAAGAGGACGTATGTCTATATCGTCCTAATGCAAAGAGAAGGAGAGTTTGAGTGGCTAAAGACTCCAAGGACCACAGCTGGAGAATTGCAAAAAATATTTGAGTCTCGGGGTCAGAAAACCTTAAAAAAATAAATAAAAATCAAACAGCACTTACACCACATGTTGTTTGGGAGGGTTTCAAAAAAAAAAAAAAAATCAAGAAAAGAAAATGCTCTCATCCAAAAAAACAAACTCCAGCATATTCAGTTACAGACACGACTGGAACTTCAAATGGGACTAGCTTCTATGGTCAGATGTAACTAAAAAAATTTGCTTTTTAGCAACAAACACTCAAGATGGGGTTTGGTGCACACAGGGATAAAAATACCCTGTACTGCTTGTATTTTAATGTTGTGGGCCTAATTAAGTAGTGGATTTCTGCTGGAGGTCCTGGACTTCTTGTTTAGATACATGGCATCTTTGGTTCTATCAAATACCAACAGATAAAAATCAAAAAGTGACTGACTCTGTTAGAAATCTTATAATGGGCCATGTTTGGATCTTCCAACCAAAAACATACCTTAAAAACAACACAAAAATGGGTAACTGGGCACAAAACCAAGCTTCTGCTATGGCCCTTCCAGTTCCCTGACCTGAACCCTATATAAAATGAGTGTGGTGAACTGAAGAGGATAAGCACCATCATTGAGCTGGGAATCTGAAGGGTCTGGAGATATTCTGGATGAAGGAATTGTCTCTGATTTCTTGGCAGGTGCTCTCTAACCTCATCAGGCATAATAGGAGAAAACTCAGAGCTGTTATCATGCCAAATGGAGGCTTCAAAAAGCATTGAATAAAAGGGTGATGTTAATTGTATCCAATGTGTATTAGAGAAAAACATTTATATCATAATGATATTTCCCCCCATTTTAAATTATTATTCTCCAATGAAAGGTTAGATTTATGGGAATGTTTTAAATAAAAGATCAAAATGATTAACAATGAAGATTTATTTTCACAGCCTTCTTTGATAATATTTACCAATAATTCTGACCACGACTGTATATTATATTCTTATATATGACATGTAAATATATTTAATAAACATAGCATATATTTCTTAAATATATACATGCGTGTGTTTGTATATATATATATAATATCTATATATATATATAGATATATATATATAAAAACGTTCCTATTACACAGTGTACACACACATATATTATGTAAACAACTTTTATCTTGGATGCGATTAATCATTGTCAGCACTAGTTTTATGTGATTTGGTTTTTTGCCTCACACTATAAGTTTAGGGTTAACACAACCCAGGTGGAATTTATGAATTGTCGTGAAAGTACGATAATGTAATAAAAACGGTTCCTTGAGTTCCATTAGTTGGGATAGACCTGAAGGGCTTTTAGTGCTACTCACTGGATATTTCACTTTGAAAGTGACACAAAATGTACAAGAAGAATCATTATACAATTTTGTAGAAGTGTCGCCACAGGCACATTTTTCTAATAAGCCTTGGTTGGACTTTTAGCACGGAGGCTGGATCACTGAATTAAATAAAACATGACTGAACATCTTTTAACTTGTAACTACGACTGAAATATAGATATCAGTACCTACATTTTGTAAAGAGATAAGCAGTAGTTTTGAATGCTAACATTATTTAACATCTATGTTATAAAATGAAGACAAATATGGCACAGTTTTACTAAAATTAATTTTGTGGACCTGTACAATTTACAAATTTGTAAAACTAGTCTTCACTTCTTCAGCTCAAACACAGTGTCATCATTAGCATCTAGCAGGCTAATTTCATATAAAGGTCCTTTCATATGACTTACACTAGTATTCCCCATTGCACTGAACTCTACAAAGTGCAGTGTCATGTTGCACACGATCAAGGGCTATAACGCAATGTTCAGAGTTCAAACAGCTTCAACTTTGACCCTGTTTGCCTGCTCTCCTTTCAAAGAACAGCCATTGACTAGTGGACAATTTGCATGATGTATCATTATCATTAGCAGAAAAGCTGACAGATAGAAGACATCAAAGGCACATTGTGACAATCTCCTTGCTGAAATAAACCACTTAAACCAGCCTACACTCTTAAAGGGATAGTTCATTAAAAAAAAGAAAATTCTGTCATTAATGACTCACCCTCATGTCGTTCCAAAACTGTATGAGTTTCTTCTGTTGAACACAAAATAAGATATTTTTGTTGACAAATGAAGCGATTTCTGGCCCTCCACGGACAGCAAGATGAACTGCATGGCAAGGCACAGTTAGGACATTGTTAAAATAGTCCACGTGACATGAACCTACGAGAATACTTTTTGTGCGCAAAGAAAACAAAAATAATGACTTTAGTCAACGATTTGCAGAGGAATAAAATATTGCACAGGCATACATTGTGGAAGGGTTGAACTGCTGATGTTGCATGGACTATTTTAAGGATGTCCTTAATAAGTTTATGTGCCTACACATGGTAGTTTCTGTGACTGTCTATGAAGGATCAGAAAACTCTGGATTCATAAAAAATATCTTAATGTTATTCCGAAGAAGAACAAAACGTTCTATGGGTTAGAACAACCCGAGGGGGAATTTAAATTTTTGGGTGAACTACAACTTTTAAAATATAGAGGTCCCAAATGAGGGTTTTTGCAGCAAAGCCATAACTATTTGGGGTACCCAAACAACCTTTCAGTGAGCAGTTCTTAAAAGAAACCCATTTTAGAAAATTTGAATAATCAAACAACCTATATAAATCTATAGTGGACTTTTGCACTATAGAAGCTTTTGTGGTTCATGATGTATAAAATTATTCAGTAAACCACAGATACCACTAAAGAACCTTTATTTTTAAGAGTGTTAGGCTTCTACTAGGTCTACGTAGGTGGGTTGGCTGGTTTTTGAGGGGGTTTTTTGGGCACTCAAGACAGCTTGTCAGACAGGAGTCCATCTTAAACCTGGTTTAGGTGGTCTCTTTAGCGGCATATGCTGCCTACCATTGGAAATGTATTTCCAAGCTGTTCTGAAAACAATAATGCTATTATCGATGCCAACATCTGATGTTGCGGCTCTAGAGGAAGAGCACCAGAAGCAAGATGCAAGCAAGAAGTGCTGCGTTGCACAATATCAGTTCCGCCCCATGTGGATTCACACAGACGGCACGTCTGAGATCCATAAAAAGACGTCTTCGGGGAGATGGAGAGAGAAAGAGCATAAATAAGACTCAGGGATCCTTTATAAAGAGAAAGTCTACCTAAAGCATTCATGCATTGATCAGTACCACCCACTCCCATTAGACAAGCATGAATGTCACCCAGGACCAAAGCATACGTGACAGTACAGCAAACGCGAACGTGCCGGAAGAATACTAAAAGTATGTGTGTAGATGAGTGTGAATACACAAGACCCAGAATGGCTAATTCAATGTTCCCTGGCAAGCATGCCAGTGTAACAGCAGTGGCTCTCCAGCTGAAATTGGCAGTTGGAGGCTTTTAGCAATTATGTTTTTGTTAGCCCTTACAGATGCTTGTCTCGGAGGCCAGGCAGCGCTGGCGATGAAGCACTGTAATCAGCCAAGCCTTGCTGAACAAAGAGGAGGGCCTGAGATCAAAGTCAATTTGCTCACAGGAGGAAAAAGAGCGGACGAGAGGGTAACAGGGCTAAGGACCGCTGGACTCTGAAGCTCTGATGACCTGAAGAAAATGTGTGCATGATCGTGATTGAGAAGAGGGTCGTGATCTCGTAGCGAAGGCAGTAATGGCGGTCTGTCCTTTGAGGGGCAAACGGGTCTTGGCACTGGAATTAGCTTATCTTGTGAAGCACTTCCCTCAGATAATTTCAAATGAAGCTCGCTTACTATTTGGTCTGCGGCTAGACAGTACAAGTGCTACACGTGACAGCACATATGATTTCTCTGTTTTATTTTCTCCACAAGCGCGCGTGCCTCCACAACCGTCATGTCATTATACTATTACTATATATTAAACCTATAGTAATATTAGTGTGTTATTAGGATATACTAACACTATATAGTAACTATAAGTATTACTTATTTAAAATCTTGGAGATTTTAACACAATCACATCCTCCCGTGAATGCCAAAAATACAAGCAGGCCATTTTTAATTTTAATAATTTTTTTACGTGTCCCACCAGAGAGAGTAATATATTGGAACACTGTTACACAGCAATAAAGGATGTATATCACTCTGTCCCACGAGCAGCTTAAGGGCTCTCTGATCACTGTTTGGTTCAACTTATACCGACCTACAGGCAGAAACTGAAATAAGCTAAACCTGTATTAAGGACTGTAAAAATGGACTAATGAAGCAAGCAGGATTTACAAGCTGTTTCACCTCACTGATTGGAGGTGGGGGGGGGGGGGGGGGGGGGGGGGGAGGGGGGGGTGTGGTTTTTGGAAGCTGCAGCAACGAGTTCACAGAGACTGTAACTTCATATATCAGTTTCTGTGAAGATATGTGCATTCCTACCAGGACATTCTACCTGCCCTTAACCTGCGCTTAAGGTCTGTGTAGAGGATGTGAACCGGGTCTTCAGGAAGCAGAAATCTAGGAAAGCTTCAAGTCCAGATGGTGTTTCACCTGCCTGTTTAAAAGTATTTTATAATATTACATATTTTATATGTAAAATATTTTTACAAAGCAAAAACACATCCATTTTAGTGACATTTCCACCCATTTTTAAATAAATGCTGTTCAGTTAAACTTTCTATTCAAGAACCTTGAATAAATTTACCGTGGTTTCCACAAAAATATTAAGCACAAAAATATTAATAATAATGTTTCTTGAGCAGCAAATAAATCAGCAATCAGGATCATGTGACACTGAAGACTAAAGTAATGAGGCTGAAAATTCAGCTTTGCCACAGGAATAAAATACATTTCAAAATACATTCAAATAGAAAACAGTTACTTTTAAATTGTAATAAGAATATAACGTAACTCACTAACCACAAACCTCTGAATGGTAGTTGTGTGTAAGTATACAAGTAATAAATAAACAGAGTAAATCCTACATTTTTACTGGTTCTGATTTCCAGCTTCTACAATTATTTTGTAATTGATCGATCAAAAGTGGAAAACTGCTCAATGCAAATATAGTAGGTACTTATGATTTGCTCTTCAAGAAACTATATACATAACCATAACATGCCTGTATGATACACTGACCCTCCTTACAACGCTTTCATCTTCAACAGCAGAAATCATTCCCATGAGATCCCCTGTGTTCTGCCTCACATGTCAATATGCATTTCCTTCCTTTATCACACTCATTACGCATTTTTTTGTATAAAGTCATCAAGCATCTTTGAGCTGTAAAGCCTGCTGCTGTTCTGCCCGAGGACAAGCCTTGTTACAGATTCAAGGAGGATTGCTGATATGCTTGAATTATTTAGAATGGCGTTCAGGTAAATGCCCCTGACAGATAATATGAGAATGATGACCTGACACAATCACAGACGCCTGTTGGCACGCAGCGTATCAGAGACACATCAGGCCTGACAGGATGTGCTTTCATGATGATACCCAACTGGGATTTACAATACTCCATCTTCTGAATGGAGAGAAGCACCTGAAGCGCGCGCCCATCGAGAGCAGAGAACCAAAGATTGAAAGGAAAAAAACCAAAGCATCGAAGGTTTGAGCTCCTGTCGAAAAGCTGATGTCGACAGAATTTTAATGGCTGATGTTTGTGGTGGAGTGCTTAACTCAGGGGAAACTTTGTCTTCTTTTTTTGAAAAGAGAGAAAAAGTCGGAGGAACAAAACTGATGCTCTTCCTGCTGAAAGGACATGGGAGAGACTTTTTAAGGCGTCGAAGTGCTTTGTCTCACTCTCTAGAATACAAATTCATGACCATGTCCACCTCCCTGAAGCTTTTTTGTTTTGGGCTTTACCTATAGTAAAGTTTCACAGAAATATGGCTTTTGCAGCTGTCATCTGATGAGGCGGGAGCTCATGCCAAAGTGTATTTAATGTGTAAAGTCAAAAAAAATCATTTTGGCGTGGTACACGTGGTATTGAATATAAGTGTATATAAGCATACATATAAGCTGAACATCTGTAAAATTACAGTACCTTCTCAGGTTTGCCTAATATCACAAATCAATGACAAAAATTAAGTGACAAATACAATGGGAGTTCGACTGGAATTATGAAATATTATGGCTGCGGTAAGATTACAATTGTCAAATCAAATTTTGATCAACAAGTAAAATGATTCATGGTCACATTAAAACAAGATAAATTAAACTATTTATAATAATATAGAAAACATTATTAAATCATGATTTATTTATTTACCGACCGAAGCAACTACCGATGGTGGGAAAACGCGTAAATACCAATAAATACGGGAATTAGACAGAGAATAATTATTATATTATTACAAAGGTATAGCTGCCATTATAGTGGGTATGCTGGCCAAAATCAGTTATTTGTGTAACGTCAACCCAAAAAAATTATATTTTGGTAGTCTGATTTGCATTCATAACAACGCTCATGTAATCATGGAAAGTGAGGATTCTCAAAGCTCATCATAAAAGCTAAATTACCGCTGACCTTAAAAAAATATAATCAGGAATAGACATACAGAGCAGAAACTGCGAGGCGCAACGCAAGAGCCGACAGGCAGAGAAGCAAAACAATATAATTATTACTCCCGATGATCATCTTATTGAATTATTAATCATTTATTTATTTAATAAACATATTTGGTTAAATACAAACATTTGGGAATAACTACAGTGTTAAGGATTTACTATTGTTGCAATAATAATATTAATAATACATTATTATTATTAGTAGTAGTTGTTGTAGTCCATTTTTTTGCTGTGATAATGAGGCATATTTGTGCACAACTACGCCAAGGGGAGATGTGTGCAGCCCGTCACAATATCATTAATATTGATGTGTGGCACCACCGACTAGGTCAGAGAGAGAAACAGCACATACCAGAGCAGAGTAAGGGGAGATCGATCGACGTAAAGCTATGAGAAGAATTCCGAGCTACAGAGAGTCGTGTGGTGCACACTAGGCGAGAGAGTTTTAACTTTCAAAGGTAAATATTATTAAGGAGAAGAGAGCTGGGTACGCAGGCGGCGCAGCGCGGACCAAATCAAATGATTAGTTACACACACGATTAAACGCCCATTGTATAGCATCCGCACATGAGCTGTTGCACACCACAGTACGCCACGTGACGGGAACCCACTGAGGACCATCCCACGCTTTCCCGCAACGACGACGACACGTGACCCGAGCGAGGGATCGCTCCCGCAGGGCACCTGAAAACCGGTCCACTGAAGCTCCCTGAACACACAAAAACACACAAGCCCACTCCACTCTCACATATCTAGAGATACAGTGTGTTATTATGACTTTACCCGACCCATCTGATACCATCTAACAGACGACTGACTGATAACAGAGAGAAATATGGATGCAAACGCACAGACATTTTTTTTTTTTTTTTAAAAATTGTTGTGTGTGAGATGGTTGGGGTTTAATGAAAAAGCACTCTGGACTCTGAGATTGTTTACAGAGAGGTATAGTTTTAAGACTTGTTTACTCTTCTGACACAGAGTGGCACTTTCATCTGTCTTCTGCTCTAATTGGACGCTCTGCTTCGACTCTCATCTTTTAAGCACGGTTGCCTTACAGACACACACACACACTGTAAGGCGTGTTTACCTCTCGCGCTCATAATGACAGCTATTTCTGCGGCTTCTCAGCTGTTTGCATCTGAAAGCTGGGTTCTCCTTCAGCACTTCCTGCGGCTAAACCTGTTGTACACAATCACACTCTTCAATGAGGATTCTGTCATCATTTGCTCACCCGCATGCTGTTGCAACATTCAATTTCAGTCGCTTGATACACAAAAGCTATTGTTCATCTTCAGAAGACCTGCCATAAGTCATAGAACACTTTTATGGCGTTTTTGCAACCAGGATCATATTCAAAAAATTAATTCAAAATTGGTTCACGAACGTTCATATGGGTTTGGAATGACATGAGGGTTAGTGATATATAGATAGATAGAAAGAACGATAGAACGAAAAAAATGAATAAAAATATAAATTTAAAAAATGAATCAAAATTGAGGATGATTACAGCATATAATAATCATAATAATAATAAGAGGAAATTATTACATTCTTATTCTTTTTTTTATTATTACACCACTGTCTGCAGCAAATACCCTAAATAATAAATTATGATAAAAATCATAAAAATAATATCATTATTTAGGCCAGGTTTAGCTGCATACGTGGTATAAACACAACAACAAACAACAATACTACTATTTACTATATACTACTAATTAATAAATCCGAATAATAATAATAATTATTAGTATTATTGATTTAGGCAGGGTATTAGCTGCATACAGTGGTAAAAAAAAAACAACAAAACAATACTACTAATATACTACTACTACTACTAATAATAATAATAACACTAATAATAAAAATTTATTATTATTTAGGCCAGGGTATTAGCTGCAATACAGTGGTATAACAACAACAACAACAATACTACTACTACTACTATACTAAATAATAATAATAATTATTATTATTAGGGACAGTGGTTAGTGCAATACAGTGGTATAACAACAAACAACAATAATAATAATACTACTACTAATAATAATAATTATTATTATTATTATTTAGGCCAGGGTATTAGCTGCAATACAGTGGTATAACAACAACAACAACAAAATGTTTTCCCCATATACTTACTACTACTACTAATAAATAATAGTAATTATTATTATTTAGGCCAGGGTATTTAGCGGCAATACAGTGCGTATAAAAACAACAAACAACAATACTACTACTACTACTATACTACTAATATAATAGTAGTTTCTATTTAGGCAGGGTATTAGCGTGCAAGACAGTGGTATAACAACAAAACAATACTACTACTACGACTCGACTATAAATATCGGGAATGATTACATTATTATTATTATATTAAACATTAATTATTATGACCGTGAGTTATTATAATCTAATTATATTTAGGGTATTAGCGCAATAACGTGGTGTAATAATACTACTACTAATAAAATACTAATAATAAGAATACACAGGAACAAGTACATTATAGTATAATTTATTACAGGAGGATATGTCAGTTTAGTATTATGATCCTAATATTATTATCCGCAATACAGTGGTGTAATTAAAAAATAAAATAATAATAATAACACTAATAAATATTGGGAATTAATACATTATTATTATTACAACATGATTATTATTACAGTTATTTATTATTATCATAATTATTTAGGGTATTAGCTGCAACATTGTGGTGTATTTCTGGCCCAAATCTGCTTATTGTTTTAACAGTAAAATATCCATTGAAACACATATTGTTTTGGTTTGCCTTCTTTGCATGCGATAACAAAGATCACGTGAATCACTTTTTGAATCATTTGAATCAAAGTGAATAATACAATCAGAAAAATTAAAGAATGTTACCATAAGTTTTTTCAACTCATGTTTTATTATTGTTTATGTTTTGTTATAGTAAGTATGCATTCATATTTGGGTTTTATTTTTATATTTTCAGTATTTTTCATTTTAGTCTAAGTTTTAGTAATTTTGGTATGCACTTTGCCATTTTTATTATTTTTTAGACTTCTATTTAGTTTTAGTTTTATTTCAGTTTTATCAATTTTAGTATTTCAATTTAAACAAAAAAAAAAAATAGAAATGCTGCCTTGGTAACCAACTGAAATCAGTTTCTCATCTAATATTTCTTATTTTATTTTTATTTGATTTATTTCAGCTTTATTTCAATTAACGCAAACAGCTATTAATAGTTTTAGATTTTGTTGTAGTTAATAACAGCACTGCTTTTCTCCGAGATAGATATCAAATCTTTGAGAGCAGCATTATGAAGCTGTCAACAGACGGAGCGTCTACAGAGGTGAAGGATACTTCCCCGGCGGCCCCACTGCCACTCTGTAGTTGCTGTAGCTGTTGGTTGGGTGGAAGTTGAAGATGAAGATGACGTTGGCCCTCTCGAAGACGATCACCTTGTCTCCCTCGTGTTTGGCACTAATGTAAGCCTACAGAGAGAGACGGAGATCAAAGATTGAGCACAGTGGGATTGCATGAGATTTGTGTGCTTTTAATCACACATGTTCTGTATCTCAGCCTCTGCATGTTTGATCTTTAGCAGTAACGCTGTGGTTCCCATCTGTACAGATATTGTTGAAAATCCCACAACTTTCCATGCCCTATGCATGAACTCATTGCTAATCATCCCGACGTTATTAAACCTCTGTTCTGTAAGATGGGTTTTGAGAAATGTCTTACAGGAAGTTTCCAACTACCCTGAAGTTTCATAGTATGAAAGAAGTTTAATTTGGTAAAAAGAACAGATTAAATGGAAAAAAAAAGATATTGAAGTAAAAATAAATAAATAAATAAAAACTAATAAGAAATAAAAAGAAAATGAGATACAATAAAAAAAGAAAAAATAACAAATCAAACGTACTCCACAATAAAATATTTCAATAAATATTAAATGCAATAAAATAAATAAATAGTGTTGATTAGTTAAACTGTGCAGAATAAATACTTCTGAGAAAACAATATTGGGAATTACTATATTCTTAAAAGCAAAAAGAACTCCTTAACAAAAATAAATAAATATAAATATAATCTAGATTCATAAATAAAAGTCTTAAAGGAAGTCTCTCACTGCACTAAAGGTTCATAGTATGCAATAAGTTTTATTTGGCTCAAATATGGATTAAATAAAAGATAAAAGACAATTCAGGAAGAGACAATAAAAATTGAGAAATAATAATAAATACAATTATTAGTATTACACAAAACCTTTATTTATCATGTATGCATTTCTTGTACATACTGTTAAAAATAAATAATTAAAAAATGAGTGTCAAATAAACAAAAAGTTTCAAAAGATTTATGATTTACATATATATCGCACACATAATCTAAACAAATAAATAAATAAATACAATTAGTGCAAATTTAATTTTGAAAAAAAAATTGGGATCAACTACAGTATATTCTTAAAAATTAATTATAAGTAAAAGTAAAAAGAAACATTAAAGTATTTCTCTATTGTGATTAATACAAAACAAATTCCATCTATGTTTTACATGCAGTATATTTGAGAATTGGTGGCCAGCTTAGTTTTTTGCAACTGTAAAATTTCAAATGAAATAAATATCAAGAAGCAAGAAGAATATTTCCAAAGGACCCATCCACTGAAGATCTTTCTCCCTACAAAACACAGACCCTTCAAACTACTCAAACTCCAACTTTTGAAATGTGGGATTTTTTTTTCTTTTCTTTAATATCTAACTGAAATCCAGAGATGACACTCTTGGGGCAAAACTGCAGCTCACTGTCAGCAGCAGATGACTGCAATGATTTAGCTGGTTTCCAGCAGAAAGACAAGTCTGTAACATGCCATTACCAGAGATTATCAGTGTCACTCTGCCCCACTATTTTTAGTGGTCCAGACCCTCAACCAATTTGGGAACTGAAAAAGAAAGAGAGACAAGAAACGCTCCTACTGAACAGATAAGACATCCAGATGAAGGAGCCAGAATTCAGGATTCATCTGAAGAGTTGCATTCTTTTCTGTAGCTCTTATACTTGGCAGGGTTAGAAACCAACTTTTCTATTAAGGGGCAATAATTGCTCCCTAGAATTGATTTTGAGGGGCATATATGACCATTTTACCATTTATGAATTATTATGCTTTTTATGCTTTATAAAATCAAGACTTTAGATTGGTTAATTTAAAATTGCTAATTTGCAGCATGAAAAACAAAACGGTTATTCAAAAAGCGAATAAATGATATAAAACGAGCAAAGATAAACCATCAATGACCTCAGTCTAGCACGAATAGTACTACCAACAAAAAAATAAAATAAATGTAAGTGGCCTTTTCACACAGAACGCATTTTTTTTCTATTTCACTGCGGTACTTTCCCATTGCTTTTCCATGTAAACAAATACACGCCACAGACGGACGTGTTTGACTGATGTGTCTTTCGTGTGCAAAACGACATTCCAAAAACATGGAGCTCAGGGCCCAAAACTAGTCCAATTGCATTCCGAGGAGGGTCCCCCAGTAAAAAACACATTCCGGGGGGTAAAATACACGTTTTTCAGCAGGGATCCTCCAGTAAAATTAACATACCAGGGGCTAAATAACACGCAAGTGGAGTCGCTTCAACCCACGGACATGAAAAACAACCTGCGGCAACAGTGTTAAAGGCTTAGTTCACCCAAAAATGAAAATTCCGTCAAATTCCGTCTGCAGCGATGCACCACCGTGATGGAAAGAGTATCAGGATGCATGCACTTGCTTCCGGTTCATGTGAACAACGTGTCGTTTACATGAAGCAGAAGCAAGCGCATGCGTCCTGATGCTCTTTGATGAGGAGGAGAAGAATTGTTGAATAAAGCCGTTATTTTTGTTTTCTTTGCGCAGAAAAAGTATTCTCGTAGCTTCGTAAAATTACGGTTGAACTTCTGATGTCACATGGATTATTTTACCAATGTCCTTGCGACGTTTCTGGACCTGGGAACATTGCAGTTGTGTTGCCGTCAATGGAGGGTCTGAGAGCTCTCACATTTCATAAAAAAATATCTTAATTTGCGTTCCAAAGATGAACGAAGGTCTTACGGATTTGGAACGACACGAGGGTGAGTCATTAATGACAGAATTTGCATTTTTGGGTGAAGTATCTCTTTAAAGTAGCCAGACTTGGCAACACTGAGTAGACTCTTCAGTCAGTGAGCGAATTCGGTCGGTGACTAATTGGAACGCTTCTGATTGGCCACTGCATTCATAAACTCAACAGAAATGTGCGCGATTGGTTAGCATGCTCAACGCTGCAAAAAAAATATGTGCAAAGAAATGTGAAGCAAACTGAGATTGAAAATTTTATGCCACAACCGACACTTCTTCACATTTCACTTTAAACGGGACAGTTGTAATATATTAGTTTGATTGTGCAGGGGCAATTTTTGCTCCTTTATCCTTAATTGAGGGCATTTGTGCTTTGGTGGTTGGAAATTTTTGAGACCCATGGAACCTAGTTATTCCCTTACACTTTATTATAGTAAACGTGTAGTAACCATGTTTTTTGGTGTATTGATTACCATTTGTATAACCACAGTATTTGTATAACCACAGTTTTACTATAAATATGATTAAACTATGGTCAGTGTAGCAAAACCATGGTTAATTTACCATGGTTTAACTATAGCTGTTACGGGGCTGACAAGACGGGAGACGTGCGGATCCATATGCAAGCGTTTATACAGCAGAGGAGGTCAAAAACACAGGCAGGCTCGAACAGAGGCAAAAGTATATGGCGGGGCAGACACAAGAATCGTCCTAGGGCTAGCGTAGGTCAACGATCGGCGAACATAATCACAAGAGCGAGAATAAAGGGATAAATCCAGGAAAACAGGCACAGATCCACGAAACCGGGGGAGAAAAACAGACAAGGCAAGACTACGCTGGGCTAGGAAGCTAAAGAGGGCTCTGTAGAGTAGATATCACTGCTGGCGATAAGCGCATACACTACTCGGCAGAGGGAAGGGATCAGAGTGAGTGTTAAATAGTGACGTGGAGTGTAGAACTAAGCTGTGTGCAATCCAGTGCCCTTTTTTGTGTGCAAGCAGTGAAACAGCTGTGTGCAATCAGTGCTGTGTGCAATCAGTGCAATGAATGATGGGATATGTAGTCCGGGGTGATATTCAACAGTGTGTAGTGCGAGAGTCAAAGAAAATGGAAAGGGTGGCTGATGGCTAGCAGACAGACGTTCATGGACCGGATACGTAACAATAGCAATCATGTTTTGTTTTGTTTTCCTAAAGGTTCCAACACTAATTAAGATCCATTTGAGCATGCTGTAAAGTATGTTTGTTAATAGCTAGGAAACAAACCTCAGTATTCAAGCAACCTTCAAATGTCTGTCTTTATCTGTGCCAATGTCTTCATTTGCTTTTAAAATGTGCAGCAAGCAACAGCTACAACTGTGTGTTAGTCCAGCCTCATATTTTTATTCCCTCATTCATCAAAACAGTCATAAGTACTGGTCAGTCCTAAAAATCACCCTTTCATAACACTTTAGTCAGTTGATTCAAGCACATAAATCTAGCCCAAAATATTCTTCTAGCACTTTCCTTCACTTTAAATGCAAATATTTGGTATATTTAAGAACACGCATCCCCTTTTAGTCATTTGTAGAATACGAGGATCGAAGGAAGGAATACATCCGATTCCAGCAGCCGTTCGTCATTCTGTGTAACCGTAACATGAGTCTTGCATTTTGGAGGAATTTACTGTAAATAGTCTAGATCTGAGGGGTTACATTTTCATCGACATGGCTGGCACAAAAGCAGATCCTTTGAAGTAGACATATAAGTGAGGAGGTGAGGCAATGCTCTTCATTGTCATGATATACTGGCGCCAAACTGCTGCACAGGAGATAATGTGTGTTATGGAGTGCTGGAACTATATCCCTTAGTGCACACACAAACAGCTTTAGTGTTTTAATAGAGATTCCCATCATGCCTGGTTTAATTTCATAGCTAAAAGCATGCTTCCGAATAAGGTGATCTCAATGGAGAGACATGAGTGTCCTAAAAAGATTATGAATCACGGGGTAGGAAATTTGCAGATTCTGTGAAAATGGTTGGGAATGGTCTATATAAGAACATTTTTATGATACTGTAATGCTTTAGTTGTTTTAAGCAATATATTTTTAAGATATTTAATTAAGAAAATATTGACCAAACATCATCCAGGACTAGAACTATCTATTTATAATTTCTCATTAATTTTAATAATCCATTATAAAACTATCACTTGAAGGACATGGAAAAAAAAAAACAAAAAAAAAACCCACACACACACACAGTAAGGCTATCTAAAAAAAGAAACTTGGTGTTATATATTACTATATTAATTAAATAATACTGTAATTATGGTATGTGCCATTGTAGGAAAAATGTTATAAGTCAGAATTTACCCCTAAACCCTAAAAATGTCCAACAAAAAAGTCCAACATTAATATATAATCAATAACAATTTTCTGGAAAACATTGTGCACATTTAGCGGTTGTGCAGCATAATGAAATTTGCCCAGAGGACTTTGTTTATTGCTTTTACCATTTACAAGTTTATACTATATATATATATATATTCTATTTACATTAAGGATTGCATATAAATTGATCAAAAAGTGGCCAGTAAAGATTTATAATATTCAAAGATTTATATTTAAATTATGGAGAAAAAAGAGGAATATTGAAAAAAAGATATTATGGGTTTCTAAAACTAAAATTAAAGCAGCACAACTGGTTTTAAAAACAACAACATCATACTAATAATAATAATAATAAGACTAATAAATGTTTTGATCAGCATATTTTAAAATTTCTGAAGGCTCATGTGACACTGGGGTAATGAAACTGAAAAAATTTCAGCTCTGCATCAAGAATTTTTTTTAAAATAGAAACTGTAATAATATTTCACAATCGCATAATACTGACTAGGAAGAATTGTATGCAATAGATAGATTTTTTTTTTATTTATTTTACGCTACCTTGAGTAAAACACTCAATCTAGCAAATTATAGTCAGACACAATCTTGATTTTGGGGGATTTAAAGGATGGAGAGGAAAAACTCGTTGCCACATAGGGCAAGGACATGAACATTTCGAGACGTTCCGGATGCCTTGCAGGGTTTATTGTATCTGTGTTTAATCATTAGCCAAGGTTTTGACATCCACAGTTACTCATTCCTGACTAAGCACTGATTGCTCAGGGCAAATGTAGAAATATCTGGCAGACCTTTGGGAAAAAACCCATTATGCAATACTGAGGATATGGATGAATTTTACACAAAAATTAAAACTATTTTTTCTATGACAGAAAGAGTTATGGATAGTTATGAAGCTATGATAAACAAGTACGTAGCCTTTTCGTCCGGCAAAGAGAAGGAGTAGTTCATCCAAAATGAAAATTTGCTGAAAATTTGCTCACTCCCAGGCCATCCAAGATATAGATGAGATGGTTTCTTCTTAATGATTTGGAGAAATTAATCTTTACATCACTTGCTCCTCAACGGATCCTCTGCAGTAAATGGGTGCCGTCAGAATGAGTGTCCAAACAGCTGACAAAAAAACATCACAATAATCCACAAGTAATCCATTTGACTCCAGTCCATCAATTAATGTCTATAGTCCATTCATCATAATAACGCTTTCCTCCAGTGAAAAAAAAAAAAAGTCATCAAAAATCCACCGATATATTGTTTCATTGTTTTGGACTGTTGCACTTGCTTGATCGGTGCCTATCTATCCGGCATTTGTTACGATGTTTTAGAGATTTCACTGGAGTAAGTGATATTATGGACTTGCATTTTAGCAGCAAAGTTTTAAAGTTCAAAATGTCTTAATGATTGATTTATTTCTTATAAACAAGGAGCTTTTCACTTTACAAGACATTAACTGATGGACTGGAGTGGTGTGGATTGCTGTGTTGTTTTTATCAGCTCATTCTGAAGGCACCCATTCACTGCAAAGTATTCAGTGAGGAGCAAGTGATGTGATGGCGAGAGCCATATATCTGTAGCACAAGATGGTTCGCCCACTGCAAACGGTCGCCACACCGGGTCCTGACTCTCTGTGGTCATTAAAACTATTTTTGAAAAGAGTAGAGGTGTGACCTCGGCATCCTGGGCAAATTTGCCCATTGGCCTCTAATCATCATGGCCTCTTAATCATCCCCATACACTGATTGGCTTCATAACTCTTTCTCCTCTCCACCAATAAGCTGGTGTTTGGTGGGCGTTCTGGCGCACTATGGCTGCCGTCGCATCAACCAGGTGGATGCTGCACACTGGTGGTAGATGAGGAGATACCCCCTGACAATGTAAAGTGCTTTGAGTGCCTAGAAAAGCGCATAAATGTAACAAATACTATATACAGTGGGGAAAAACAGTATTTAGTCAGCCACCAATTGTGCAAGTTCTCCCACTTAAAAAGAAGAAAGAGGCCTGTAATTTTCATCATAAGTATACCTAAACTATGAGAGACAAAATGAGGGAAAAAAAATCCAGAAAATCACATTAAAAATCCTACAAAGAATTTATTTGCAAATTATGGTGAAAAATAAGTATTTAGTCAATAACAAAATTTAATCTCAATAATTTGTTATATACCCTTTGTTAGCAATGACAGAGGTCAAACGTTTTATGTAAGTCTTCACAAGGTTTTCACACAATGTTGCTGGTATTTTGGCCCATTCCTCATGCAGATCTCCTCTAGAGCAGTAATGTTTTGGGCTGTCGCTGGGCAACACGGATTTTCCCTCCAAAGATTTTCTATGGGGTTTAGATCTGGAGACTGGCTAGGCCACTCAGGACCTTGAAATGCTTCTTACGAAGCCACTCGTTGTTGTGTTTGGGATCATTGTCATGCTGATAGACCCAGCCACGTTTCATCTTCAATTCCCTTGCTGATGGAAGGAGGTTTTCAATCAAAATCTCACGATACATGGCCCCAATCATTATTTCGTTTACACGGATCAGTCATCCTTGTCCCTTTGCAGAAAAACAGCCCCAAAAACATGATGTTTCCACCCCCATGCTTCAAAGTAGGTATGGTGTTCTTTGGAAGTAACTCAGCATTCTTTCTCCTCCAAACACGACAAGTTGAGTTTTTACCAAAAAAAAGAGTTTATTGGGGTGGCATCTGACCATATGAAACATTCTCCCAACCTCTTTGGATATCCAAATGCTACGCCTAACAGAACGTCAGAAGAGGGGCGGGAGCATTTACTGGATTAACGCTTAAGGCAGGGGGGGACACGTCTGGCACTGCAGGATTTCCCTGGCGGCGCAGTGTGTTACTGAGGTAGCCTTTGTTACTTTGGTCCCAGCTTTCTGCAGGTCATTCACTGGGTCCCCCCGTGTGGTTCTGGGATTTTTGCTCACAGTTCTTGTGATCATTTTAACCCCACGAGGTGAGATCTTGCGTGGAGCCCCAGATCGAGGGAGATTATCAGTGGTCTTGTATGTCTTCCATTTTCTAATAATTGCTCCCACAGTTGAAATCTTCACACCAAGCTGCTTACCTATTACAGATTCAGTCTTCCCAGCCTACTGCAGGTCTACAATTTTGTTTCTGGTACCCTTTGACAGCTCTTTGGTCTTGGCCAAACTTGAGTTTGGAGTGTGACTGTTTGAGGTTGGGGACAGGTGTCTTTTATACTGACAACAAGTTCAAACAGATGCCATTAATAAAGGTAACCAGTGGAGGACAGAGGAGCCTCTTAAAGAAGAAGTTACAAGTCTGTGAGAGCCAAAAATCTTGCTTGTTTGTAGGTGACCAAATACTTATTTTACAGAGGAATTTACCAATAATCTTTAAAACTCTACAATGTGCTTTCTGGAGTTTTTCACCTCATTTGTCTCTCATAGTGAGGTAGTATATACCTATGATGGAAAATACAGGCCTTCTCATCTTTTTAAGTGGAAGAACTTGCACAATTGGTGGCTGACTAAGTACTTTTTTGCCCCACTGTATGTAATGCTAAATTTCTCCAAATCTGTTTTGATGAAGAAACAAACTCATCTACATCATGGATGATCTAAGGAGTTAGTAAACTTCTCCTTAAAATAAATATGTTATGAGAAGCATCGTTATTTTCAAGTCAAGTAAATTGGGTCAATGCTGATTTCAGATCGACTCTAAAGCACAAAAACTGATGTAAACAAACTATTTCTGAAAATCCGTGAAACTAGAGCACTTGAGCTGCACGTGTCTAGACATATTGTATATGTCCTGCTGTGTGCAGTAGTGGACAGACTGTAAATAATATATGATTGCCCCTTAGCACAGAAAGACAGGAAGAGAGAAACAGAGAAATAGACACAGGAGCAGGGATGAGTTATTGAACAGCGGTCCCTGTTTGCAGCACAGCGGGTGCTCTGTATGATTGTAGCTGCACGTAAACAGCACCCGGCTAAAATCACAGCTTTAGTCTTTAGAAGCCTGCTGAGAAACGGTTTCAAATTAGCGGAAGGCCCATGCAACCGGCTTTTCAACCGAAGTCCCCTGCAGGGCTGGAGGATATATTGAAAACTGATGATATAGTGCTTGTGATTTCTGCTGGAGATATCAAATGTGATGGAGCTAATAAAGCCACGTAGTGAATGCTGCGATGGTTTTAATTACGCTTTTCCAAAGATTATTTATATCTTATTAGACTAGCTTTGTGATGGTTCCTTGTCTCGCATGCAACTTGAGGGTCTGAGAGCCTTAACCGTCAAGATTTTCTTTGGGAATACCACATAAGGGCCTTTCGCACCCCTTTAGTTCCAGAACTAAATGTACAGTACTAAAGTACTGGGTCGATTTTGTTTAAACTATTTCCCAGTACCATTTAAAGGGTTGTATTCGCACCGACAGTGTGTACTAAGAAGTGATGAAAGCCGGTCGACAGCGACGTCATTTGGTTCTCGAAAAAGGCAGTCCGGTACCAAAATCGCACTCAGTTCCAGCAGTGCGAAAACGCCAAAAAGTGGGTAGTTCCACAATTAGTTCTGGTACTATGAAAAGGTTGCCGCGGTGCGAAAGGCCCTATAGAATGTCTCTATACCTGATATAGGTATTGTGAGAAAACACACTCCAGCAAAGAAAAACTTGAAGTTTGGCCTACACTTTTTTATTTTAAGCCAATCTCTGCCTGTCAATAACTTTATCACGATAGTCACTGTGTCAGATTACACGATTTTGACTCCTAAAATCTTATCGTGTCGTGGACAAGAAACATGTCAAACTACACGTTGCTTCCGGAACATTCATCGCGTGCCGTCTTTAATGACCCGCAAGATGTCATCGAGAAGGCGGAACTAGCGACTGACTTCCAAAAACAAGACCGTAAACATTGCTGAAGTGCTTCCGCTATAGTTCGCCAGCATTTTTCTTTCTTTGTTCTGTCGCGGTAGTCCCTCGATGACACATCATACAGGCCTTTCCTCCATCTCATAATTCCACCTTGCAGCACCATCATCTCTCTTTCGTTTCGTAACCTGTGTCTGAAAGAGCTTCTGTGGTGCTGTTGGTCAACGTCACCAATGTGACAGAAGTCGTCGTGGACGGACGAAAAAAAAAAAAAAAAAAAAAAAAAAAAAAAAAAAAAAAAAAAAATAAAAATTATAGTCTTTCTGTCGTGATGTCGTGAAACATCGCAGATGCGGAATCGGTTGTCGTCCACTATGACACACTACACGAGCTGAAACGATCGAATCTTGCGTCCCGACGCCCATTGTCGTTTACGAATCCCCACGACCCCCTACGTCAAGCAAATCGTGGCAAAATCGGCTCAAATCATTGAAAGTCCTTCTGAACGGGCAGGGGGGAACAAATTTCGTCTGAAAAAACATTTATTGATCAACAGAAACAACAGGCCAGATTTACTCTATAGGCAATAGGCACTTTACTATGCTTGTAGTACAGGGGCCCACACAAAATAAAGAGGATAAAAATATGTTTTGTATATACATATTGGATATCTAGAAAGCAGTTAATAAAAGGACCAAACCCAGAAAGACATGTAAAAAAGAAATATAAACATAGGGATTTAATAGGGTTAAAATGACAAACTATTCCATGTCTTCCAACTTTTTTATGTTACAGAACAGAAAACCACGCTTTCCTATCTCCCGTTAGTCATCTCACACACGCACGCACTCCGCACACATGCGGAGTAGATAGATGCAGAAGAAAATTGTTTTAGCGCTCTATTGCCCGTGATTTAGCAATAAAAATAGTTGGCAGCTCGAAAAGCTACATGGACATTCTCAGTAGCGAGGTCCTTGTAGCAGTTCAACTTAAAGATTCGCTATTAGTAGACGCTGCTGCTGAACACGGCTGAGAGACGCATAGACGCAGGTATTCACACACGAATTAATAGATCCTCTCCCACTCTCTCTAATATATGAGGTATTTATAACTGCGTTAGCCTGCATATCAATGGCACAAGCCTCTGTTATCGGTTCTAAAATGACGTTTTGGAATTTGCAATGGATGGTTTGAGATGAGGTGCGTAAAAAATTAGCTAGTACAACACCCAAGAGATTTCAGGATGGAAACATGTCAAATGTCATGAAACAAATCATCTGAACAATTGATGTGTGATCGTGACTCCAGGCCGTTAAAATTATTAGAGATAATGCACTCCCGATTTGGTGGGAGTGGTAATGTGGTCTCACGACGCCCCGCGACTATAATGGATTGGTCTTTCTCAGTTCTCAAACAAATAAGGAAATACTATTAGATTTTTATTGACTGAACGCAAGCACTTATTGCGATAGAAAAAACACTAACGGTTTCCACTGATTAAGAAATATTTTTCTTTGCTTGGGTGGTGGTAATATTAGGCCTATTATATTAATGGAAAGGGGGGCCGAAAACATGTGGTTTTGACAGTATGTACACGAAGAAAGAGGGTGGTAATCTGTCATAACAAAAACAGTCAGGTGCAAAAATTTGGGCACCCCAATGGAATAATTACATCAATATTTAGTAGTCTCCTTTTGCTGAAATAACAGCAGTACCTGTGCTTGCCACACAGCCCCGTAGCATGATGGACCCTCCACCAAACTTTGGGAGCAGGTGCTGTGATCTTCCGCCATGCACGACTTGTCCTAGGTATCATGTCCATGCACACCTATTCAATATAATTCTGGCTTGTCCAGATGAGCCTTTGCATACATCAAATGACTGAGTGAACAAGGCATTTCCATTGAGCTGTGACTTGTGCAAAGTGCGTGGATCGGTGTGGAAACGATGTAAATGACAACTAACGCAAAACGACCTAAGCAAATAGGTTCTTGGACGCTATCTTTGGAAGGTGGTGGTCTGGGTTTGCATGGGACCATTCTAGAAGCATTCTTCACCAATATTGCTTTCCACCATTTGATAGACTAACGCCGAGTAAACACAAGACGTTGGAACGTGTGGCCCTCCATTTTCTAACTATATCTCGGACTGTGGAGACCTTAAACCTTTGTGATGAAGATTGATCCTTCTCCTAATTGATATTGATAAATTATCCTAGCTTTTAAGTCTTTAGAGAGTTCTTTTGAGGTTCCCATGTTCCCAAATTAAAAGAGAAGAACAACTAGCAATTAGCTACCTTGAATATCCTTTTTCATGATTTGTTGCGCCTGTATTTTCAGTCTAATGTTCATTGAGCCAATCAAATCAGTTTTGAGTTGCAATCAATCAGCATTAAGTAACTACAGGTATTCAAATCACCACAATAGAAAGAGTGGCCAAACTTTTGCACTCTCTATTTTTCACATTTGATTTTATTTCATACAACTCAAAACTGCTACACTAAGAATTTTTGTCTGGAAAACATCACATTATCCATCTTTCTCTAAAAGTTGAATGGAATATCACTACAATATTTCCTTAAAAAGACAGAGCAAATTATTATGCAGCCTCAGAGGATGCCCAAACTTGTTCATAAAACTGTAGATAAAAATGGGTACATTTAAAAACAATTATTTTGAATCTACTGTCTGGTTAAAATTGCAATTATTCCAATTGCAAAAGAAAAGTAATTTGAGCTAATTCAACCTTTTAGACCATGCGCCGGGCACGCAGACTTTTTTTCCCATCGTTAAACTAGCAAAAGTGGATTCGGACACGCTCTAAGTGGCCCCGCTGCGCCACGGTGTTTGCGATTTAGACGCAATGAGCGAATGAGTTTTAAAATAGGGTCCATACATTTATTTAAACTGATTTAATTTTAAACCTACATATTTAATTAATAATACTATTTATATATTTTAATATTTTATTCCTCTGATGCAAAGCTAAATTTTTTAAGCCATCATTACTCTAGTCTTCAGTGTCAGATAATTCGTCAGAAATCATTAATATGCCAGTTTGTCAAATTTTTGAATATGCAATTTTGCCAAAACCCTTTATTGGAAATAGAACTCTTCTGAACCAATACAAAAGAGGGTGTTCCAGTTTATCGTCCACCCTATTCCACCCCCTGTCCCACCCCAGTCTCCATCTAAGTACTGCAAAAGGAGAAGCTCTGCTCAGTGAGGACTGCGAAGCTGAATTTAAGAAACAGAGGAGGGAATTAAGAATTCAGTTCACGCACACAAGCGCTCTTCTCGCTGGAGCGATACTTTTGGATGTAGGCAAGGCTGTCAAGACGCGCTGATGGAGGAAGCGAGCTGAGATGGTTGGAGTCGTCTTGAGTCGGGTGTCCGGCTGACGGTTTTTACTGTCGAGTATCTAACCTGGGGAACAGACAGAGACAGAGGCCGGATAAGCACAGCAAATAACACAAACACGCTGCGCGACGCCACCGCAAGACGTGTCAAAGCTCAGAACTACACTCTTTCTAAAAAAGCTCCACATTTGAGGTGTCGGAGGGCGTTTGCCCGTTATCCCAGAACTAAAGAGGAACATCCACAGGTACAGGTGGAAGCTAGTGTTACAAACAGACTGGACCAGAGGCGATCATGGGTGATGCAATATGAGACATTGCGAATCTAATCAGAGAACCACATAGTCAGTCAGAATGTTCTATGTCCCCACAAGTACCAAATGTTTTAGTGTGCTGTTTATATAACTGGCAGAGGTGACCGCAATATAATATGCCGTACCAGGCAGGAGGCAGGAAGGTACCAAGTTATTTATTCGTTCAAGTAATAATTATTTTATGTATGGTAAAACCAATTTTGTATTTTATAACTGCCGCAACATTTACTGCATTAAGTCATTTGATTGAGGGTTAACTCATCTCTCGGCGGCTCGGCATATACAGATCTATATATTAGGGGTGTAACGCGCCGACATTAATTGATTATCTACCCGCATGATAGTGACCAACGATTATCATGGTTATTCGAGTATTATCATGGTTATTGTTAAAATGTGCTGAGAAAGAAGTGGTTAAAAGAGGTAAGAGGCGAACGCGACATGTTCAAGCCGGGCCACCAGGAGTTTTAATATTTAAAGCAAAAGTAGACAGATACAACCAAAAAGGTAGAGAATGACATGTTTGTTTTTGCGAACTCGCACTAAACACCGAAGTCGTAAACGATTTACCAGAGATGTTCGGGGATTTGTTGTGTAGACGACAGATCAATTGAGGCTAGAGCCAGGCAGGAGTTACGATTAGCATGTATGAGATATTCCTGTAAATCCCACTAAAGAAAAGTTTGCAAAGCAGTATTGCTGATTTTAAGAACACCCTTTAGGTAACTTACATGGAAGTGAAAGAGTGAAAACAAGAGGAAATATGCAAGCAATGCGAAACTCGTTCTGAGAGACCAGTCGAGAACCTTGCAGGGAGGACAGGTGCATAAATAAGTTAAATGCATCCTATATGAATTGATTATCCCTTAGCACTCTTTTTAAACATCCCAGCTTTCAGCCTCTGTGGTAAGGCAAAATCGAATACTCTGCCTGCGCTGCTTAATTGCAAGAGACGGAATGGGCAAAGGGACTGTGTTATAAAACTGGGGCTTTTATGCAGGGTGGTTCAAATTTGCGGTAATGCTAACTGGTATATGTTCATTACAAATATGATAACGGTAATACTACCCGTGAAGGTGAATGTGTATATGTTTCTGGAAGCTGTCAAACGGTAATCGTGTCCATCCCTTAAGAGATATAATTATATATGGGTTATAGTAGATATATATATCGTTAGTGCTGTCAAGACGGAAGCTAATAGCGAATCTGTTGGGCACACAAGTCCCAAATAAAATGTTTGTTTTAACAAATAACGAGGTATATGAGTGTGTAATGTGGTATTTATTATGTATAAAATAAAACAAAACACATGCATGTATATTGGGATTGCACCGATATCACTTTTTTCAGTACTCGCCCGATACGATACTTTTTTTATTTTTGGTACTTGCCGATACATAGTACGGATATTTTTATTGCATTTGTAAATTTTTCAAATATTGGGTACAGAAAACAAGAGTATGTATAATGTTAGTTGGTTAAACATCATTTATCAAATAGATACAGTCAAAAAAAAATTATTCCGATAATTAAAACGCACATTATTACAGTTTATTCGCTATAGTTTAGAAAATGGTAATAAAATATGAAAAGAACTCAGAGTTAAACTGTGTCCGAACAAATTAATCTTGACAATGTCAGATAACTTAGATAGAAAGGTATGTAATGGATTACAAATCAACCAAAAATTATTCAGACAGCCGTTAGTATGATAGTATTTACACAACTATCAATACTTAGCGTGAGCAACTCTGAGCCTTAATGACAGACTGTTAGTCTCCTGGGTATGCCTGTGAGGCTCAACACGGTCATGCAAAACCTAACCTTCAATCCCCCCCCCCAGATCGGTTGGAATAATTTTTGGTCCCAAATTTGTATCGGTTTTACTGGTAGTCCACTGTATGAAATTTTTTTTGGGTATGATTTGTCACAGTTTACTTGATTTTGCTATCCTCACTTATATTTATGAACTATAGTGTCCTGCACCCACTTGTAAAAAAAAAATAAAAAATTATATCTTGTGTCTGAATAATTTTTGGTTTTACTGTATATCCTTTGGTTATTTTCACTTAATTATGCCCATTAAAATTTATTTTTTAAGTTTTTGTTACTTTCACTTTTTTTTGCTCTATGGTACATCATCTATAATATAATAGCATTAGAGCTGCTCCATTGCAACAGCTCAGTACTGTAATCACGCGATTTGCTGTAATAATGCAGGGAACCACCCGTTATTATAAATTCAAGACAATGTGATAGTTCAGACAAATAGAGTCGGCGGGCGTTTTTTCATCTGAAAAGTGCTGGGATTTTATATTCCAAAGCCTCTCATATAATGCAGCAACACTCAAGCAAGCAAAACACGATTATGTATAAAAATACATTATGTTTATAGTGAATGCCCCTATAAACTGACTTATTTTACGATTTAGTTTTAATCCAAATTATACATGTGCTAAGTGAGTGAACATCAAAGATCACACAACAGAAGTGCGCACTCTCTCTCTCTCTCTCTCTCTCCTCTCGCTCTCTCTCCCTACTGTTAATTAACTTGTGCATTGTTTTACTTGCTTGTTTTTGATATATCCGACCGAACTACAAACCTTCCAGTGATGTCTGTGAGAAAGATATATTCACTCGACAAGCTCGCGCATCTGCGCCGCCGCGCGCTCAATCCACTTAGCGTGCTTTGCTTATCAGCTATACAGGCGTTAATACTGAATGTTTAACATTATATTCATTGCATACATATACTTCGTAGACATCCTTCATATCAATAACTCCCTTTGCTGCGTTGGTGGTGTTGTCGTTGTACGATATGGCACTTATCACATGCTGTGTGGTATCAGTGTTTGGTGTAGATGCATTTTAATGAGTACGAGTACGAGAACAGGAGCTCAGTATCGGGCCCGATACCAGTATCGGTATCGGTGCATCCCTAATTTTTTTTGTACAAACTATGCATTTGACTATTTTTCCATTATGTACAGCACAGTTAAATGTTATACTGACTGTACACCTTCCCTTACTTATTAAACTGATATGTCATATTATAATTTAAGATCTATATATAACCAAGCGTGTGGAGGTATTATAACAGGTTCAGTTCCTTAAATTTCATTTACATCATCACATTCAGGTCTGCCACATACACGTAAGAATGCAATTTCTTCTCTTTCTTTTCCTTCTCTTGTGGTGTTGAGGCCCAAGATGTTCTCACGTATCATTAAAGCACCAGATTTGGGTGGAATGGGGATTTTTATTGAACTACAGACTTAAACGTCAGTCTCTTTCCTCACACAAAGCTATCTTATGACTTCAGAAGATTTGAAAAACAGCTCCCAAGTTTTATACGGATTACTGCTATGATAATTTTATGTGACTTGACAGTTATACACATCCTCTCATCTCTCATTTTTGTGTTCCACGGATGAAATAAAACGTATGGTTTTCATGAGGGTGAGAACATAATGACAGTTTTCTATTAATTTAGCATGGCTTTTTATTCATTTATTTTTGGGGATATTTTTAAAGCTATTTTCGATCATTTATGTATTCGTGCACCACAGCATGTCAAATCTGATTTGAGCTTTGAAAAAAATTCATTTCTCGCCTATTCTTTCAAACATGATCACAGTCCTCATCTAAAACAATGAGGCAACGTCAAAGTGAGACAAGGTGAGGCAGGTGTAAAATGGGCTGCGGATCACAGGAAGAAGTGAATCATCTTCAATCATTTACACAGTCTGCCATCTAATCCCTGCCAATTCCCTTCATTTGCACCATCACCTTGCTGCCGGTCAGACTGACACAAGCACACCTGAGAGGAACAGACAATGAAACTCTACGGAGAAGGACACCAGTGTTGTCTTTAACTATAACTAAGACTGCTAGGAATAATTTTTGTTAATTAAATAATAGCAAAGAAATACAGTAAACAGTAAATAATTAAATATGCATAGATTACTAGATTACTAAAAAAGATACTAACAAATTAGAAATGTTGTCTGCAGATTTGAGTTCACAGATTTCATAGAATATCACAGTGTACAATGAGAATAAACTCAGATTTTATAGCTTCAGACTATGATTCCATACAGTCGGAGGATATCAAACATGATTGATATTGTTGGGCGATTTTAGAACACGTAATGTTTTCATCTGTCATGCGTCTCTTTTAAAATCAGATTTTAAAAGTTGTATTGTGTATTCCAGCCTTAACTGAAATAAAATAAGTTTAAGTTGAAATTCGAAAATTACTAAATCTAAATAAAAAACAATTGAAAAATAAACACGTACTATAAAAAAAATGAAATGAACCCAATTACAACACACACCACCCGTGCATATATATAAATACTAGATATAATATCAGTAGTATAGTCGAACAGTTCTTATCTGGATCCCGAATCCTATTGGCTGATAAGAGTGGCAGATATTAGAGGTAGATCCCTCAGAACTACAAAAGCCGTTTCACCGTTTGTATCACTCCGATTGCAATGTTTCTTACAGCGAGTGTCATGGCGGACGCGAAAAACCAGTATTATTTTTAAAATATTACTGTTTTTGTGTCATGGAATGTAGATTTAAGAGTTTTCTAGGCGAGAAATAACTGTTTTATAGAAAGACAGCGTAGTCAAATATGCCGTTTGTAACTGAAGATAAAGCTATGTTGGAAAATTTTAGTCAAGATGTTTAGGAGCGTGAGTCTCCAGGACGGTACAGCGGCCGTTTAGCGGGCCATGAAGCTGCCCGAGCCGAAGACCGGCCTGGCTCTGTTTGCTTCTCTGTAGTGGTTAAACACTGAGATGTGAAGGAATGAATGATCGATATCAGTGCAGGTCAATCACACGCTCAGTCCATCTCTCTCTCACACTCTCGACTACGACATAATACAATGCTTTTAATACAGAAAGCTATATCAATGAAGCAACTCAGACGTCCTTCGGTGCGATATAGTGCTTAAAGTGATATTTTGGAGACCTAGTTAGAGGGATGGGCATTGGGCTTCAGTGTAGTCAACTGTCAAACTTCGATTTTCCATGGAGGAAGTAGTTTGCCCCAAACGCGGGCTTTATAGACACTCTGTTGGGTATTCTGTTTACACAAGCCGTGCCGGAACGAAACTGTTGTATAAACGCAATATCACACTCATAGACGTGAGATATGGCTGTATATCAGCACACTGTGATAACCACCTATAGCCAAATCACAGAAGTGGGCCGATATACAGCCATACTCACATCGACGAAGTGTGCATTGCTGAATATATATATTATGTATATATATATCTATATATATTACGTGTATACTATAAAGACGTCCTACTAAAATACTAATAATTACTATTTACGCCCTTGAAAGATTGATAATAATATGGCACAATGAACTGTGTATACTATGAGGAATGTGCGCACTATTATTTTTAGTGTAGTTAGAAATTGCACTTCATTTGTGTTTGTTTTAGGGTTAATGTAAATGTCTGTAAAATTACTGGATAATGTCTTTACAGTGTACTTATAATTAGTTATCGAGAACATGCTATTAATTACATTATTAATATTATTATTGGCACGTAACATTACCTATCTATCTGGGATTATCCGATTGGTCCCATTTGATCAGACTGTATAAAATAAAATAGAAATGACTAACTAACTAACTAACTAAATGTAAACAAAAATTTAAATTCAAACTGAAAATATAAAAATACAAGCTAATTCAAAATATGAATAAATACTATAATAGTATCTAAATAATACTTAAAAAAAAATTAAAAATAAAACAACTGCAAGATACTGAAATGGGATAAACATCAAAATTCACACTGTTTCATAAGTACAGCCATGTCATGACCACGTAAACGCAGTAAACATTTTATGTGCAAGGCCACCAGAAAGAAATGAGATTGAATCATTCAGAGAAATTCCATCCACTTGAAATCACATTGAATTCATCCATCAAGTAAAGTAGTTCCACTTCAAAAGGACGATTTAGACTTAAATCTCAAATATCAAACTTTTGCACAGAATAACAAAAGCTCCGCTTTTATGTGAAATCCCCTGAATGCCTTGTCCAACTGTAAGTGCATTACCGTAAAACTTTCGGTTTGTTTTTTCTGAACTGAGAAATAATTTTCTGTCCTTCGTGACTCAGATCCTGTCAATAGAGTATGTTGTATTTATCTGGAACATTCTTTAAAGACAAGCTGCCACTGCTTTCCATCTTTCACGGCCGACAGCAGTAAATCAGTCTGTTCATAACTTTGAATCACATCAACGAGCCAGATTGTTTTCCTCGGCTAATAATTCATATACGGATCATCCATATGGCAGAGTGAAAATATGTATAAAAAGTGCCTGAGTAATGAGATTGCAGGGCTGGTTAGGGACTGATAGTTGTTTTAGTGAAACGGCAGATGTTCTGGTGACGGAAAAAAAAAAGCTTTTATGCTGCACATTAAAGACAGTTAGATAGAATGAGAGAGAGACAGTGGATTGAGAACATGGAAGATGATAAAAAGAAAGCCAAACTCTGGTGATACGCACAGAGAAAGTAATATTTACTGGAACTGGGAAGGAAGACAAGGTATTTTTTTCTCACCGGGGGAGCAGCCAGCCAGCCGTACTTGTCGCCGTGGCGGTTCATTCTCGTTTCAAAGCGTCAGCTCCGGTAACCGCAGGATCCAAGTCTATGTAGGTTGACTGCCGGCGGGCGTATGATACTCTCTTGTTGCCGATCTCGGGAAAATCCAGCATTCCGGATGGCCAAACTCTTGCCTGCAATTAACCACAATAGAGAAGTTTCTTACAGACTGAAGAACTTACAGACTGAACTTACAGACTGCTTCAAAAGGCAAGGCAAGTTTATTTATATGCGCTTTCATACCCACGATGGTAATTCCAAATGCTTACCTGAAAAAAAGAAAAAAAATCACAACAATAAAACAAGGAATTTAAAAACTTTGAAAATGATTTAAAAATTGATTTAAGAGGTTTAAAATGAATTTAAAACAGTTAAGAATAGAAAATGATTATACATATAATATAGTGCAATCAGTTCGGACATCGCACAGTGCTCATTCAATAAATGCACAGCTAAACAGATGATTTTTGAGTCTAGATTTAAATGTGACTAAAGTTTTAGCACATCTGATCTCTTCTGGAAGCTGATTCCAATTGCGGTCGGCATAATAACTAAAAGCACATTCCCTTTGTTTTGTGTGAACCCTTGGTATTTCTAACTGACTCGATCCTAATGATCTGAGTGGTCTGTTAGGTTTATATTCAGTGAGCATATCTGCTATGTATTTAGGTCCTAGGCCATTGAGTGATTTATAAATGAGTAAAAGTACTTTAAAATCAATCCTAAATATAACTGGAAGCCAGTGTAAGGACCTGAGGACTGGTGTGATATGCTCAGATTTTCTGGTTCTAGTCAGAATTCTGGCAGCAGCGTTCTGGATGAGCTGGAGCTGTATAATGGTCTTCTTGGGAAGGTCGGTGAGGCGACCATTACAATAGTCCACCCTGCTGGTGATAAAGGCATGAACAAGTTTCTCCAAGTCTTGACTGGAAACAAAACATCTAATCCTTGCAATGTTTTTGAGATGATAGTATGCTGATTTAGTTACTGCTTTGACATGACTACTGAAATTAAGGTCTGTCTCCAGAATCACAACAAGATTCCTGACTTGATTTTTAGTTGTTAGACCCCTAGAGTCAAGGTATGCATTCACCTTGAGAACTTCATCTTTGTTTCCAAATGCAATGACTTCAGTTTTTTTTCCCTTGTTTAACTGAAGAAAGTTCTGGCACATCCAATTGTTAATTTCATCAATGCATTGGCAGTGGGAGTCAATGGGGCTGTAGTCATTTTGTGATAAGGCTAGGTAAATCTGGGTATCATCTGCATAGCTGTGATAGGCAATTTGTTTTTTTCTCATTATTTGACTTAGTGGGAGCATATACAGGCTAAACAAGAGTGGTGCAAGAATTGAGCCTTGTGGGACTCCGCATGTCATGGACGTCCACTTAGACTTATGCTCTCCTATACTCACATAATAACCTCTCCCTTCTAAGTATGACCTGAACCATTTGAGTACCATCCCAGAAAGCCCTACCCAGTTTTCCAGTCTCTCTAGTAGTATGTTATGATCGACAGTGTCAAACACAGCACTGGGATCTAGTAGTACCAGCACTGATATTTGCCAGAATCAGAATTTAAGCGAATATCATGAATTATCTTAATGAGCGCTGTCTCTGTGCGGTGATGACACGATTCGATAATCAGATTTGCACATCATTGTTCAAGAAAGCCGTATTTAAATTTGAGTTTTCAATATTTCGTCGGCTGATTAATGCTAACATTTTCAATGAGCTTGCCGGAACTGAAGATTTGATTAATCTGGTCTATAGTTTGGGCTAAATCTGGTGTTCTCAAGACTGCCTTTTTGCAGAAGGTTTAACAACTACAGTTTTCAGGTAGTTTGGAAAAAGTCCCAGAGAATGAGGCATTCACCACTTTCTAAGAGATCTGCTCTAAGACCGTTTAAGCCCCCTTTGAAAAAATATTTGGAATGTGTCAAGATATCAGGTTGATGATTTTAAGGTTGCTGTACTATTTCTTCCAAAATTTTGTTATCAATTTCTTCAAAAGCAGACATATTATCTTCTTTTTGATATTGTGGTCAAATATGTCTAACCTCTGCATAACTTTGGGATGTGCTAATCGCCTTCCTGATAATATTGATCTTCTCAGAAAAGAAGGAAGCAAACTCATTGCATTTGCTGTCGGAGAGCATTTTACTGGCAATCTGATTTGGGGGGTTTGTCAGTCTTTCAACAGTAGCAAAAAGAGTGTGAGTGTTTTTTTTTAAGTTACTGTTTATAAGGTTTGAGAAAAATGACTGTCTAGCTTTGCCTAGTTCCAAAGTACGAAGGCTGTCTTTATATATGCAATAGTGAATTTCAAGTTTCGTCTTCCGCCACATCAGCTCAGCTTTTCCGCATTGTCTTTTCATACTCTGAACTGCTGTTTATTTTCTCCAAGCTGATTTCTGTCTGTCAGTCTTCCTGCTGACTTTCAAAGGAACAATGTCATCAATAACATTCTTAACTTTTGCGTTAACAAAAATCAGAAGATCAACAGAGTCTGCAAAAATGCTTGGTGTTAAAGATATAGCCTCCATAAATAGCACACTAGTGTTAATGCATCTCTTTCTGACAGAGACAGATCTAGATTCAGTTGTAACAGATCAATATCAAAAGGAAATACAGATGTGATCAGATAGTGCTACGTCCTTAACAACAATGGTTTAAATGTTTAGACCTCTACTGATGATTAAATTTATATTATGTTCACGTTTGTGTGTGGGTTCATGCACATGCTGGATAAGGTCAAAAGTGTTTAAAACGGTTATTTCTTTTGTAGTTTTGTTTTCTGCGTTATCTATGTGAATATTAAAATCCCCTGCAATAGCAAAACAGTCAAACTCTGAGGAAATCATTGATAGCATTTCTGTGAACTCTTCAACAAAGGCTGGAGGGTATTTTGGAGGCCTGTAAATAATAATAAACAGAATGCGTGGAGCACCTTTCAACAATCCCTAGATATTCAAAAGACAAGTATTGACCAAATGACACTTGCTTGCATTGACGGACGTCTTTAAATAGAGCAGCTACACCTCCGCCTCTCCTTACAGTCCTGCAGACACTCATGAAAGTAAAGTTAGGAGGGGCTGTTTCATTGAGGACTGTTGCACTGCAGCTGTCTTCTAGCCATGTTTCATTTAGAAATATAAAATTCAGGTTGTTTGTGGTTATTAATTCATTGATTAGAAATGATTTATTTTTTTAGTGAGCGAATGTTTAAAAATGCTAACTTGATGGCATTGCATTTTGTCTCAACAGCAATTTTAGTTTGATGCATAATAGGCCGCAGATTAGATGAGTCAGCCATATGGTTTGAGAAGGCCTTGGACTTTCTATCATGTGATAAAACAGAAATAGAGAAAGCTACATGCACACTGGGTTCCTGCTTGTTCTGTAAACATTTGTGAATGTTGCTGCTATTATAGTATTACCCGACACATATCACTGAGAGCTGTTATCAGTTGTTTTTGGTTCACCTACAGCAGATGGTGGGTTTGGGCCCTGGCGTTGTGGCAGCGGCCGGAGAGCTCTCATAGGCATGGAGTACGAGCTGGTTGTGGGGCCCGCCGTTTTTTAGTTGATATCTGGGGGCTTGCAGCGAAAGAGTGGGAGAGTTTGGTCCCAGCATAAACCAGTTCCTCCATTTTCTGTGAGAAACTTAGAAGTGGAGATGCTGGAGAGAGAGATAATGTGTCTGGTGAGATGGGCTGCGTCTCTGGTGTTTCCGGTGGCTATGATATGTTGTCCTGACTTCCCTGGCTGTTTCCCAGAAAGTCGTCCTTGGATGCTGAGTCTCGGAGCTGTTCTGATACGTCACCGTCTGTCTGTGATGAGCTCTGTGGGCAGGGCTCAGCTGGGATTTTGTCCATGAGCAGTGCTTGTTGTGGCTGCGTGGTGTTATCAGTGTCCTTGTTAGATGTGTCAACCACATGATGACTCGTAAGCTGATATGAAGTCCTGTCGTCACTCATACTCTGTCCAGGTGTGTGTGTGCCATTCAGGTTGAGTAGTTTGGCACACACTACTGAAGGATGACGGATGGAGAAGTAGATGTTGTCTTTTAGCACTCTTGCACCAAGTTTGTTTTGGGTGGAGGCCATCCAGTTTAAACATTTGTCTATGTCGATGAAATTGATTCCTTTTAAGCTGCAGATTCTTTGTAGCCATATGTTCAGCCCAAGCAAACGTGAAAACATATTAGTTCCCCTTGCTGGGAGTTGTCCACTGATGAATGACTGCACTTTAAGTCTTCAAAGTGTTTCAAAGAGTTCACTGAAGTCCTTCTTAAGGAGTTCTGACTGCTCTTTCCGAATATCATTCTTACCCACATGGATGATGATTCGATTTGCACTCTTGTGCTTCATTAGAATTTTCCCAAATTCCTTGTTCAAATCAGAAACTGTTGCTTGAGGAAAGCAGCATGTTGTTGAATTTCTGCTACTGATGTTTCTGATAATGGAGTCGCCCACTATCAGAGTCCTGGGCTCGGCTGTGCTTTGAGCTGAAAGCCGCTGTCTGCTCGACCTTGAGCGCCTGTTAGTATCAATGTTAGCTGCTGGCTGATCCAATCCATGTTTAATCACATTTGGGGATTCCTCACCCGCATTCATTAATGCTTCAAATCTGTTCTCAAGATGTATAGGGGGTGGTAGAATACTAGTATTCACAAGCCTTGTCATAGCTGAATCTTGGGTAGAGGATTCTACGGCAGCAATACGAGAAACTCGTGACAATCTGATGTTTCTACTGCCTTTGGGTCTCGCTCCCTGTTTGTGCCATTGATTAGTGTGAAAGTCAGTTTCGGCTTGTTCCTCTACACTTGGCATAAACTGTTGAGATTCACTAGATTCACGGGACTCACCGGCTGTATGCTGAGGGGGTCCGCTGTGTCTGCTGAGTGTTCTGCCTGTTTTGGAAGTCCAGCAAGTAACTTTGTTTCAAGAACCGCAATCCTTTGTAGAAGTTTGCAGCAGTTCATGCAGCAAGTAGATTGAACAGGAGGCATTTCCTTTCTCTTCTGTTTGAATGTGGGCAGCTGTGTTTTTCCTTCTCCGGAATGTAAGCTGCTGGCAGTGGGAGGCAAAGTCTTTTTTTCGTGGTATTATTCCAGTCCCATAGAGTTTTTAGTTTTAGTGTTTGTGCTAAAAATTGTGTTGTTTGAGCACTGTGCTGATCTGCTGAAGTATAAATCTTAGAAAAATATGAGAAAAGTACAGAAATAGGGAGCAAAGCTCAGAGCAGTAAGCAAGAACGTCCGAAAGCTAGTTATTGTTGACCAAGTTGGTTTGAGTGTCTAACAGAAATACATTTTTTTTAGTTTCCTTGTGGCCACAGCCACTTTGAACATTTTGTTGCCGCTGGTAGTCGAATAGTTATACTTTTAAAGGGTTCATCGGATGCTAAATTCACTTTTACATGTTGTTTGAACATAAATGTTTGTGTACACATCTACCCTATAATGATAAAAATCCACCCAGTGGTTTTTATTTAATCCCTAAAAATAATATCCCCTTTTTCAAATCAGGCCATTCTCAGCTTCTTGTCTGTATGACGTCACACGGATGAAGGCCCCTCCCACGATAGTTGATTGACACTGGCATTTTACCTTAGACCCACCCTGAGTGAGCTGTAACAGTCCGACCGCCATTGTTTCGACGCTGGAGCAGGGGCATAGACAAGAATGTCTCCATAGTGATTGAGGTGTTTTGTTGTTGGATTTAATAATGAACATAGCAGTCGTCATTTGCTCCCGACATCTGAGCCACTGAAGTTGCAGTGGATTACGTTTGTTTGTGAAGGAAACGCACCTCCCAATCTACCTAAATGAGTCTATGTTCACACGAACCATTCGTGATCCAGCTTCACCTACAGAAGCAGCGAGTATAAGGGGTTTTTAATGAATATTTGCAATCGCCTTTCCTAATAGCAAGTTTCGTGGCTAAAGTAAACTCATAGCACGGCTCATCACCTCACAGAGGAGAGGGGCGGGGTGAGCAGAGCTCATTAGCATTTAAAGCAACATGCGACAAAACGGGTTGATGTCTGCAGAGCTGTTTTTGACAAGGTAAAAAAAAAATTGTTTTACACGACCATTGAGGGATTTTAACCAAAGTATGTTACAGACTTTTCATTAAGACCCTAAATTATAATCAATGGGCTTCCCGATGACCCCTTTAAATAATTATTGACAATTTTTTTTTTTGTTTTCAGTTCGTTGGTTGGTTTGTTTTTTGATTAAGTATTAATACAGTTAATTTACAAAATTAAAGTTCATTAAAAGTATTTTTTTTCATATTAAAAGTTTTTTTTATAGCAAAAGCAAATAACTCCAAAAGTCGTTTTTTGGCAGGAGCAGATAATTCCACATTTCATGTTTCAGAGTTAAAAAAAACACTCGTTTAATCTTTGCAATCTCCTCAGATGACAATGTCATGCCTTACAAATGTGTTGTTGTGATTATCATACACGGATCTTTTTCCCTCACCATTGTAACGTGCTGGCTTTTACACGTGCCGTGAAAAGTCTTTCAGCTTATTTTCCTTACTAAGCCCCAAAGATGATATCGCGGGTTCATCAAGTTCATCAAAATGATCCATCCTTGATCACTTTTAGTCAGTTTTGACGAAACTCCTCTCAGCTTGCACGTCTTTTCAAAGTGAAAGTAGCTTTGTCACCTGACCTGAATACAGCGCACTGATTCACTAAAAAGGACTTGTCAGCTTCTGTTCACAAACAAAGGCACTTGTCGGCTTCTGCAGTAAAACGTAAACTTTGCCTTGAAAGTGGACAAAACCGGCTTTTTTGACAAAATGTGTTTAGGGTTCAGATTGCGCTATATTGGAGAATAACCACACGGACAGTCGTAATTTTTTTTTTTTTAAAAGATTCGGCGCTTATCGTTTTTTTGCAAATTAACCTTTCATAATGACTTCCTCTCGTCAGACAAATACACGTCAGAGTTATATTGAAAAATGTCCTGCAGTGAATGAGGCCGAATTTTTAAAGCCAAAGAAAGGCTAAATCCATCATAAAATACTCCACATGGCTCCAGGAAATAAAGCTTCTGAAGTGAAGCAATGCCTTTAAGAAAAATATCCATATTTAAAACTTTATAAACCTTAATCTCTAGCTTCCGCTAACTGTCATACGCACGCCATGAGAGAATGGCACGCATGAATATGCGGACGTAGGACGTGATGCAAACCTTTGTTTTGCTCTCTCCTCTGTGCTTACGCATTCGTCACTTCTCACCAGAGCTAACGCTACGCCTACGTCCTACGTCATCCGCTGAAACGCCACTCTCTCATGAACGCAAAAAGTTACCGAAAGCTAGAGATTTTGGTTTACAAAGATTTAAATATGGATGTTATTCTTATACAATGCATACATTCTCTCAGAAGGCCTTTATTAACCCCCAGAGCCATCCCCTGGATGGATAGACTTTACTGAACTTCAAAATCTCAACATCCATTCACTGTTATTATAAAGCTTGGAAGAGCCAGGACATTTTTTTTATATAACGCTGATTGGATTCGTCTGAAAGAAGAAAGTCATATACACCTAGGCTGACTTGAGGGTGAGTAATTTATGGGTTAATTTTAATTTTTGGGTGAACTAACCGTTTAAATTAAAAAATAGATTCCCTCTGATTCTCAGGATCTTCTGATGACATGTGACACTGAAGACTGGAGTAATGATGGTGCTGAAAATTCAGCTTTGCATCAGAAGAATATTAAGTTTTTAGATATGGTTATTTTACATTGTAACAATTTCCACAATATTACTGCTTTTACTGTATTTCTGATTAAAAATGGCTTTGGTGAGCAAAATATACAAAGAAGAGACAAATACATTTTTTTTATAGAATCTCTGCCACCGCCCACACACACACACACACAACACACACACACACACACACACACACACACACACATGTCCATGTTTTATGGTGACATTCCACAGGCATAATGGCTTTTATATTGTACAAACTGTATTTTCTATCCCCTTACCCTAAACACAAAAACATTTTTTTAAAGACTTTATTCTGTATGATTTATAATTTTGTCCCTTTAATGTAGTGGATACCTGAACCACACGCACGCACACACACACACACACACACACACGCACACACACAGAAGTATTATGTACAAGTAGAAACTTTCTACTCCAAAAATAACTTTTCTCCAAAAACTCTTGTTAGTTTGACACTGTTAAGATAGCGTGTCCTTTTCTTCCTGATATCCGCATTCAGCATTTAATTGAAAATTCTGACGTTTCAAAAGGTCACCTCTGGAAAAAGTACCAAATTTGAGTTTAAAATCCTCTCTGAACAATGACTGTGAGCAAAGAGTCGTCCAGTAACCTGCCCTCACCCTGAACGAACCTTTCCCTCTCAAAGCACCTCCTGCAGCGAATGTTCACTTCAAACTCACTGCCATTATCAAACCAAGACAAGAGAAGTGTACAGCTTCAAGATCTATTCCCAGAGTGTGTTTTTTTTAAGTTTATTTTCTAACAAACGAATGAATGCTAAATGAATCTGCAGACCCTTTATTCATAACATTTCTGAAAGAACAGAGAGAAACACCACAAACACACATGCATAATGAACTGGGAGACGAAAAGATAGTACTGAATAATGCATTATGAAATGCAAAATGACCTTGTGTGAGGGTTAAGTAACAGGAATAGAAAGGATTGCCTTTTGATGTACCACTTTTTATGTCTCTCATGGCACTATAAAATATGAGAAATTGCCAAGATTTTCCACCAGATTTAAGTAAAGGCCTATATTATATAATATATAACCATCTCTAAGGTCCAAAATAAACTTTTATTCAGCTGTCAACGACAAGCAATACAACTGTTATATAACATATATTTAAAATATACTACACAACAACAAATAATATTATTTTTGCTAACATTTTCTTTTAAATATATTTTAACCCATATTCTTTACTCCTTGGTGAAACCACATTGTCATGTAAAGTAAAGATGTAAAGATTTTTTTCCTTTCATTTTCAAATTGGTGGTTTAATGCCAGGAATATTCCATTTCAATCATGACAACTCTCTGAAGATTTTAGCATGGTGATGGATATGACAATGTTAATGTAATTGGTCTTTGTGGAATAGATCTGCTACGCTGATGCTGAATTGCTGCTGCTGTTGGTTATTGCTGTAGTTGTAGATTATTGATGCTGCTGCTGCAAGCAAGTACAGGAGCTTGCTACTGACAATGCATATGGTGATACGGTGCCATGAGTAATTAAGACATACTGCTGCTGCACAAATAAAATAACCCGTAGCAGATCTATAAAAGTGGAGCTGGGGAAGGTGGAGGGTTCAGAGAAACTCTGAAAGCGCGCTGCAAAATGCTCAAGTGAACGCTAACTAGCCATTTAAATGTAAAGCAGCAAATTAATTGGCTGCATATGCAGCAACATTAACCAATCAGCTTGTGCCAAGTAGTTTAACTCTCTGAATATCATCAGTTACGTTAACAACCTGTCAGAATGCGCCATCTAGCGTTCATGGACGAAACTATATAGTATTAAATTTATTCGGAAGGCTGGTCATTTTTTAAAAATCCTTTATAAATATTTATATAATTTTTTAGCCATTTGATGAAAATACTCAAATTGTAACAAAAACTTGATTTTGTTTTTTTAACACAATATATTATAACCACACACACACACACACAACACAACACACACATTACAATGTGACATAAACCCTGCTTAACAATAAAAAGTTAACTATATTAAAATATAAACATATAATATTTATTTATTTATTTGGAAGCCTGGTTGGAATTTTATTTGGAATTTTTCAAAAATGTTATTACTGTTATTAAAAATGTAAATGTTATTTCTTTTTTTATATATAAATACTGCTTGTCTGTCTATTTTTTTTCTGCCATTTTCCATAACCTGGAAGAGGTTGACAGTCCCTACATTAGTGACTGACAGCAAAAAATATCCTAAACAAAAGTGCATGTGATCAGAGCTGCATTTAACAATACAAACACAACTAACTACCTTATTCTGCCACTTTGTGCATAAATATTTAGTCATATCAGACGTTAACTGGCCTCTGCTGCAAAACACAATGGACTCTTTGACAGGATCACAACAGCGGGGTTTCATTGTTTTCCAGCAGTCTGAGGGCACGATGAGCTCAGCCACGGAGCAGATGGCAGTGGAGATCACAGGCAGGACTGGAGACGAGAGCGAGCGAATACATTTGCAGGCCGAGCGTGAGCAGTGGAATAAAAGGCAAAGAGAGCGTTGTGACAGTCTTGTCAAGCGGAGTGATGAGATAATGAATCCGTCATCAGCTGACAAGACAACATCATAAAACAACAGTTGGGTAATTGAATTCCGAGGAGGCGCTTTGACAAGCAAGAGAACAGAGGCACAACAATGGTGATGAGGTAAGTTGTTTATTCAGAGCGAGAAGGAAGCAGACAAGAAGATGGAAATAAAAATGGATGCCTGGATGAGGTGGAACGGACGAGGAATGACAGAGCTTTCTAATGAAATAAATTACGCAGCTGTAAAAGAAGTATCGAAGCATAAGCAAACAGGGAGGAAGAACATGTGCTGTGACGATGAGGATGGCCTGAGGTCAGGATTAGAGATGTTCGCTGATCCAATGATGTATATGCTCACAAAACTTTAAACCAAGGTCTAAGCCAATATGCATGTGTCATAATCCTGTTTAAAAGTAATAGTAAAAAATACATTAAAATGTAGCTATCTGTTGTAAATACAACAGAAAAAATTCAGCTAAACAACTAAATTCAATCATTACATTTAATTTTTATATTATTATTTTTAATTTACTGAACATTTAATGTATTTCAATATTTTACAAGTGGTATATTATTAAATATACCATAATATATTATTCTAATTTAAAAAAAAATAATATAATATGATACAAGAATTATAGAAGATACAGTAATAAATATAGTATAAACAGAAGATAAGAACAATAGATAGAGATGTTTTTGGGGGGGATGAAAAAGTAGCCAAGATCAGAGAAGTTTTTTATATTAATTATATTTTTATCTGTTCCATCTTTACTTGACCCTCTAATACTAGCACTCTCTATTCTATTTCTATTTCATCTACTTGTTTTCTTTTTATTTATAAAAAAATGACCCTCTAACACTAGCGTTCTCTATTCTTTTGACTTGTTTTCTTTTTATTTATTAAAAAAAACTTGACCCTCTAAAGACTATGTGTTCTTATTCTTTTCTATTCTATCTATCTTATTTCATTTTTATTTATTATGACACAAAAAAAAACTGATACGTGTACCGCATTAGACTAACCATTTTTGGTTTGATTGCTTTTATTGTCCTCATTTATAAGTTGCTTTGGATAAAAGCGTCTGCTAAATGAATACATGTAAATGTAAAGTATATTTAATACTTAATATTAATCTATTGAAAGTGGTCGAATATAATATTCAATATATAATATAAGTATAAAAAGAATACACATTTAGACATTTTATTAGTTGTTAAAAATATATATTCATCTTTATTTTTATTTTAGTTGTCGCAGTTCTGGTACTTAAACTTGTTACTTGTTAAAAGTTGTACTAAACTAATTAAGTCCAGTGCCAAGGCAGAATTTTGTTAAAGTTAAAGCTTAAGTTTTCATCTAATATAAATATTTTATTTAAGCATTTCAATTAGGCCTACCAAATGTTATCAACAATATCAACCCTGAATAAAATCCTCATTGTCTAACCGTGTAGTAAGAGCGCTGATGATCACAAATGTTGTCTAATCCCAGGATACAGCCATGACTCAAAATCTGAGAATATGGAAATGGGAAAATAACCAGGGAATTAGAACAATAACAATCACAGCAGGTGAAATAGCCTCCCAGTTTCCCCAAAGAAACATACACATGATGATGGCAGTCTGCAAACTTCCACAAACTTCATAAAGCAGAAAGTCAACTTCATCTGAAGAATCCAGTCTGTTTGCTGCATGGCTTTAGCGGAGGATTTGGATTAGTTTCTCTCATGGATGTAAATCTGGAGTTTATTCAGTACAAGAGGAATCATACAGCAGATGTGTAGAGAGGTGTACTTCACATCCTTCATTATGAAGCCAGATGTTCCTTCTCTTAATGATGGCTAAATCTCCCTAAAACTGTCAAGAACACATCCACATCATATTTTATCAACCATTCTAAATAATTTATTATTTGAAATGCCATTAAGCTTTTTGGTGTTGTCACATATGACAGTAAAGCACATTTAAACCCCCTTCCCAACTGTCAGTAGCCTGATAAAATGCAAATAAGAGAAACACTATAAAAATGTCATCGGTGTAATAAAAAGAAAGAAACAAAAATGTAAACGTGATTTTAAGTTAACAAACAAAACAAAAACAAAAAAATTACAAAAATGGTATGTTTCTTTCTTTATCATTCTGTTGTTGGACAGAATGATTGTCTTTACTGTTTTAAATTAACAAGGTAAACCTTTTTTCTGTTATTTTGTTTTTGTATTACAGTAGTGAGAATTTGAGACAAAGTGCTTGAAATAATATCACAAAAATTCCATATAGGCTTCAAAAATAATTAATATAACACAACACAATATAATATAATAAAAGTTCTATATAAGGCTTAAAAAAAAGCATATAAAATATTACTTAGCATTGGGACTTCAAATCTCACACGTAGAGTAACTAGGGGTAAGGTTTAATTTTTAATATTATTAAACACGTAGTATTATTTTTAATTTAATTTATGTTTTCTATTTGAATATATTTTAAAACGTAATTTATTCTGCGATTGGATTACTGAATTTTTAGATCATTACATCTTTGCTTAGTATGATATAATGCTGAATCGTTGGCCGGATAAAATGTAGATTTTGTTATTCAGACTCTGATGAATCTAAGTGAAAAAAAAAAACCCAGGGTTATTTGAAATATAAATATTGTATTAAATGTCCTTTACTGTGTCAAATTAATGCCGCTTGATGAATAAATGTAATGTTAAAAAATAATAAAATAAAATAATAATAATAAAAAAAAAAAACTCATGACTTGCTCATTTCCTGTTAGCTATCTGGAATAGACTTTTGCAGCCTTACAGTAAGAAAAACAAATCTTGAGCCATATAGACACGACGGTGGAATATGAAACCACCATTAGCTCATTTAAAGGTGGTCAGACGTGAACAGCGGCCCTTCAAAGCGTCTGATACCTTGAAGCCGCAAAGCCGTGGGAGCCGGAGAGCTGCATTGTGGCGCAGGCCTCACGCTGGCAGATGAGATTCCCAATTGACACACACACAGAAATTCAATGCCAGGGAAAAGAGTGTGTAATACAGTTAGAAGTGAAGCAGAAGGTGTAGTCAAAGCTTAGTGTTTGCTTCGTCATGGTGAAGCACTTCAAAGTCAGTGTTTGATTAAAAGCTGGATATAGAGCTGAAAAAACATCCCATGGTGCAAAGTCATACAGCCGTTAATTTCAGAGCTGATTTAATAGAAACAGATGGGGAAGTACATAACTTTGCTAAATTCAGCTACAGCAAATCAAATTATGAACATGAGTCTATGGAGGTTAGATTACATGCATTGAGCCTTGCTGCTTAGACGTTCAAATCAAGCTTGCAACATTTTACAGTGGAAATCCATCTTTAATCGCGGGGTTGTTTTTCAGCATTTTTGTGTATTTGAACCCTTTCCAACAATGACTGGAAAAACCATGCATTAAGAGCCTTTTGAGAAAGAAAACATTAAGACAACTTTTGAATTTGAAGGTCAGGGTAAACGTAACTTATTTTGTCTTCTGGGAAACATGCAAGCATCTTCTGTAGCTTGTGAAGGGCAGTACTAAATATATATACATGTCTACGTTTTTCTTATTTTGCCTAAATATCGTGTGTGTGTATATACACAGTGGTGTGAAAAAGTGTTGGCCCCCCTTCCTGTTTTTTTTTATTTTTTGCATATTTGTCACACTTAAAAGATTCAGATCATCAAACACATTTTAATATTACACAAAAGATAATGCAAGTAAATACAAAATGCAGTTTTTAAATGATGATTTCTTTTATTAAGGGAAAAAAGCTGTCCAAACCTGCTTGGCCCTACGTGAAAAAGTAATTGCCCCCTAAATCTAATAACTGGTTGTGCCACGCTTTGCAGCAACAACTGCAATCAAGTGTTAGCGATAACTGGCAATGAGTCTTTCACATCGCTGTGGAGGAATTTTGGCCCACTCTTCTTTGCAGGATTGTTTTAATTCAGCCACATTGGAGGGTTTTCGAGCATGAATGGACTGTTTAAGCACCTCAATCGGATTTAAGTCCAGACTTTGACTTAGCCACTCCAAAACCTTAATTATGTTTTTCTTTAGCCATTCAGAGGTGAACTTGCTGGTCTGTTTGGGATCATTGTCCTGCTACATAACCCAAGTGCTCTTGAGCTTGAGGTCACAAACTGACAGCCAGACATTCTCCTTCAGGATTTTCTGACAGATTGCAGAATTCATGGTTCCGTCAATTACGACAAGTCGTCCAGATCCTGAAGTTGCAAAGCAGCCCCAGACCATCACACATACCACCACCATGTTTGACTGTTGGTATGATGCTCTTTTAATGAAATGCTGTGTTGGTTTTACACCAAATGTAACGGGACACAAACCTTCCAAAAAGTTAAACTTTTGTCACATCATTCCACAGAATATTTGCCCAAAAGCCTTGGTGATAATCAAGATATTTTTTGGCAAATAAGAGACAAGCCTTTGTGTTCTTTTTGTTCAGCAGTGGCTTTTGCCTTGGAACTCTCCCATGGATGCCGTTTTTGCCCAGTCTCTCTTATTGTTGAATCATGAACACTGAACTTAATTGAGGCAAGTGAGGCCTGCAGTTCTTTAGATTTTGTTCTGGGTTCTTTTATGACCTCCTGGATGAGTCTTCGTTGTGCTCTTGGAGTAATTTTGGAAGGCTGGCCACTCCTGGGAAGGTCCCCCCCCAAAACCCCCCCCCCAATTGTTCCAAATTTTCTAAAATTTGGATAATGGCTATGACCGTGGTTCGTTGGAGTCCCAAAGCCTTAGAAATGGTTTTATAACTCTTTCCAGGCTGATACATGTCAACTGTTTTGATTCTAATCTGTTCTTGAATTTCTTTAGATTGCTGCATAATGTGTTGCTATTTAAGCATGTTTCACTTTGTCAGACAGGTTCTATTTTAGTGATTTCTTGATTCAACAGGTCTGTCAGTAATCAGTTCTGGGTGTGGCTAGTGAAATTTAACCCAGCTTTCTAAAATAATGTGGTTAATAACAGTTCTTTCATGATTTAACAGGAGAGGGCAATTAATTTTTCACGTAGTGCCACGTAGGTTTAGACAGCTTTTTTCCCTTAATAAAATAAATCATCATTTAAAACTGCATTTTGTATTTACTTGCAATATCTTTGTTTAATATTACAATTTGTTTGATGATCTGAAACATTAAAAAGTGTGACAAACATGCAAAAAAATAAGAAATCAGTAAGGGGGCCAAAATTTTCACACCACTGTATATATTATATATATATATATTATTATAATTATATAATATATACACACACACACTATGAAAATTAGGGCAAAATAAGAAAACGTAGATCTCATTCTGTCAAAAGTTTCTCTCGTTTCGGCTCTTAAGGCATCGTTTTTCCTTCTGGAGCATCAGTGAGCATTTGAACCTACTGTAATAGTTGCATGAGTCCGTACAAAATAAAATAAAATAAATAAACAAAAAAATAACATGCATTTTGGTTGATCCCTCTTATTTTGGTAAAATAATTAACATTGCGATCGTCAAGTTTATGCAAATTTAACTGACTTCAACTGTATCTGTAGACATGATATTTCAAAATTATCTGTGCAAAATACTGCTTTTTGTGTGTTTTTATTGGCTGATATTGGTAACAATTAACACATTCATCTTGGTTTTCCAACTCGGGTGTGACGTCATTTCCAACTCCACCATCCAACTTTCAATGTAAATGGAATCCAAAATAAAAGATATTGGTTCATCAAAGTAAATATTGATTAAAACTGAGAAAATAATATTGAAAACCCAGTCCTAGCTGACATGTTTACTTCTTGTAGCTTATTCACACTGTCTGTATGAAATGGACACTGACAAAGTCAAAATGCGCCATTGGAGAAACACTAATTAAGCGTCACTAATTTGGTCAATGATTTTGGTCATCCAAAATAATTTTTATGCATTTTCAGTTGCCAAAATTTCATAATGACTATTACTAAGCACTTCGTATTCAGGTTTAGTTGTGTTTGGATTTAAGCACAGAATAGAGGGTCATAACTTTAGAATATTTTAGTGAACCAGTCAACTTCTTATGAAGAGGAGACAACTTCTTCCTTTTCAAATGAAAACAGTCTTTCAGGACCTTCAATGTAAAGCACTAGCGATAGTCGAGAGCTGGCCTTGAAACAAGGTTGTCTGGAAAACACGAGCAGCCATTAGCATAAGCAAACACTGAGCTAGATGAGATGATCATTTTAAAATGTGATTCAGGATTAATCCCGATGACCTATAGCTGAATCACATACAACCCCATTTTCAGAGACCAATCAGTTTAGTTTATCCTCCCCTTCATCTTACACAAACACAACACACATTTCGAGCTGAACGCAAGTCCACTCTTTACGTTAAATAAATCTATAATGAAAATGCAGTTACTTGGGCCTTTATCATGACAAATATCAAAACAGGCCAACAGCCATTTGTTTAGGAAATGACTTTGGACTTCATGACTACCGCAAGCTCCCAGCCAATTATGCTCATTTCCTCTATCTCGCACTTAATTTTTCAGGTTTGAGCACTCTTTGCCTGTCTCTTTTATTTATTCTCCTCTGTTCCAGCTCTGTCTTAACAGAGGTAACATATTCCTTATATGACAAACCTAGATCTATATATTTTCATTCTACTGGGTTGTGTGTTAAGGTTTGTTCATATTAGAAATCTTTTAGTTACATTTTCCGTGAATTGTCTATTGTCAATAGGGTGTGAGATAATGACAAAAAAAATTATATCTTGATATATTTTAGTGGAATATATTTAGTGGAATTTAGTTGATAACGATAATAAAACAATATTTTGCTGAGTGTGTTATTGTGCTGGTATCTGGGCAGGATATGATGGTAACAAGGGTAATTTCCTTTCTACTTTATTTTCTTCGCTCTAAACCTATATTCAATAATGCAATGAACAATGCATTAATCCTCTGTATCCCCTGACGGTGGGGTCAAATTTCTTATCATTTATTTAATACAATAAATTCATTTGCCTAGTAAGATTCTTATCAAGGAAAGGCTGGTTACCATAACTGCCCAAAAATCAGTTAGTCCACATCACACTTTCCATCTCCTTTGCCATGTAAGACAAATGAATGCTTCAACAACCCTGTATGCAGACACCATGCCGTTTTACCCATCTATAAATCATATGTCTGATGTTTTAAAAACAATGTTGAATACTGATATTTGAAATGATTTTGAAAAGAAAAAAAGAGAGAGCAAAATATACTTTAAATATCAAACTTAAACTACCAGTAGGTGGCGGCAAGTCATTGTGTTGATGAATGAGTCATTGAGTCATTCATTCCACTGATTTGTTTAAACAGGCTCTAGACTCATTCCTCCCACTGGTCGCTCTTTTGCAACTAACTTTCTCAGTTGGTCGCATCAGCACATAATTTGGTTTGGTCGCAATTTTTTTTATTATTATTATTTATTTAATTAGTATTCTTTGCTACAACATGTGATTAGTCAGTGCATATGAATTAACCTTGTATCATAGTTTTACTTTATTTGGTACGAAAGTAGTTAAACACTTCAACCACCCGTTCTTTTTCAACAGTATATTATTTGTGATTTGATTTTGTGAATGGGTTTCCTCTTTGGCTGTGTTATAAGATGTTATTGGATGCGTTCACTTTCGATTTGGGCGATCATTGTGTCACATTTTTACAAGAAAATATAATGTCTGTTGGCTATTTTACCCTTTCACTATTTTAAGACTAAAACAAAAGACAGATTCATTGTTATTCTTAATTAAAAAGCACAACAATAAAAATGTAGGCTACAATGACAAACTAGCTTACATAACGTTTATTAACATAAATGAATAAGATGAGGCATGCTGTATTATATACACCGACTAATAAATTACAGAATGTTTAGCAAACATGAGGAATCAAATAAAAACAAAAAAATAAAAGAAAGCCTCAATAGCGTAACGCGAGGTAAACAGCCAAAGATAACCAGGGGGGGGGGGGGGGGGGGGGGGGGGGGGGGGGGGGGGGCTTTTCAAATGAAACAAAAAGAAAAGTAAAACTAAACTTGCTGTCGGTGATGATGCTTGCATGTTTTTTTCCACAAGAATACCAACATGTTCAACTTCTCTGGTTTAAGAAGCAGTCTTTTACTTTACTTTAGCTTGAAACTATGTTTCACAACAAAATGCACGCGAGAAGTGATAAGGAAATAATGCAAGATCACACGTGAGATCAGAGTTCTCGTGCAAGACTGGAAATGTCATTAAAATTGTAGCCTGCAAGAAGTTCGCAATACAAACGGTCGACCAAACATTCCTCCATTTATTGCATCTATATAGACCAAGAAGGAGCCTTTCTCGGGACTGAAGACATCTTGCTGGTATTGTGGTCTATAACTCCTCCCCGAACTTCCCGTATCTTGCTCTCTCATTCGCTGTAGGTCATCAAAACCAATGCATTTTTCAGTCAGAACTCATTTCACACAGCAGGCCGACCCAGGTCCAGATATTTAGCTTGCCAAATGTTTCACAGGCATCGCAACGCGTCGGCGATTCTCTCAGATCTCGTCTTTGATAATTCACACTGCGTGATTGTCACTCGTGTTAAACGAAAGCAACACGCCGATTTTGGCCTCGATTTCAAGCATATTGGTATTTGTCGGTGATTTCGCAAAACCTGTCAAGCATGTGAAAATCAGGGCTAAAATTGAACAGTGTGAACTCGGCATAAGGAAACACAGCGGTGAGTCAGAGACGCAAACAGTTCTGCTGTGGCTTGTTTGAAACCGTTTTCGTTGGTGAGCAAAAACAGGAACTGTTGTGTGTAAAACGTAAGTCATTTTAGTTCACCCAAAAGGAAAATTCTGTCATTAATTACGCACCCTCGTGTCGTTCCAAACCCATAAGTCCTTCGTTCATCTTCGGAACACAAATTAAGATATTTTTGATGAAATCAGAGAAGCTTCCTTGTCCGTCTTTGATGTGCATTCAAAGACTGCAAATAAAAATAAATAGGTATTTAGTGTATATAGTATTATAGTAGAGTGTTATACATTAAGCTGAACTTTCGAGTGCTATTTGACCCACTTAAGTAAAATTCATCTTTATTTATGATTTCATAGTTACTTTGAAATATGGCTAAAGTGGACAGTCAAATGTAATTACAAGCATTTATGGTAAAATAAAACATACTCATTTTATTTAAATAAAATATACTCATAAAATATACTCGTCACATTTGTAATGAAGTTGCAATTTAATACATTTAAAAATTAGCAAAGGCTTAAGTAGTCCTTTGATTTCATTAATTTATATTCTCCCCTCAAGTACAGGTTGTTAGACATTTGAAGTACACTACAAGTGCTCATTCAGTACATTTAAGCACACTTCTTTTTCACAAGGGTTCACTCAATGTGCTTTTGTTCAATTAGTACATTTGGGGACGTCGTCTTAATCTTATTGTTAATTTAGCTCAATTCTGCAGCAGTTGTGACTGATCAAAAGCGCGGTTTGAATACAGTCAGTCGTCGCTATGTGCTTCTGAAGGTGATCCAGAAGTTTTCTCCATCTCTGAAAGTCAAGCGTACATTCATCTCACTCTCCACCTGCTGATTTAATGATGAAACCACTGAGTAGAGGATATCCTTTTCAAACAAAACAATTGGTTCGCCTCGCGAGTGTTTTCTCACTTCTTAAGGGTACTCTTTTCTTCTCTTCTCTCAGTTCCCCATCTCGTCTTCACTCCTTCATTCCTCCATTCTCCTCATGTTCTCTGCCTCACAGCGCTCATCTTCTTTCTGCATTGCAAACATGGCCGTCATCTCTTTGTGGCATTTTAGTTTGCAAGCATCTTCTGCTTCTCTTCTGCTTCTAGCTTCTGCCACTTTCTTCTGTCTTCTTCCTTCTTCTTGTCTGCTTCTGCCACTAGAGAATAAATAGATGGGCTTCGTCGAGTTGAGGGTAGCTCAAATTGATTTGCTTGCTCAAACAATTTGTTCTTGATTTGCACTGGCTAAATGACTTCACAGCCATTGATCCATTGACATGACACGTCGTCCCGTATTTTTAAAACATTTAAATATACCTTTTTTTTTTTTTTGGTCTTTCCCTCCCTGTCCTCTTCCTTTCGTCCTTCCTTTCCCCCCCCCTCTCTTTCGTCCCTCACCCTCCCGCTTTGGCTTGTTGATTGCCTTCATTTTATAAAAAGCATGAATAGGCAACTTTGAGCAAAATTTATTTATTTATTTTACTTTTAAAAAATGAACAGACAATAAGTGAGACAGAAAACTAAAATTTAGATTTGATGATTAATTTTGAACCTTTTAATTATCTTTTAATTATTTTGTAAGACGTTTTTATGTCATTTTTTCAGGAATAAGCATGTCAGAAATGTGGATAATGCATAGTACTTCATCTTACTACTTAACGCTTCTCTTATTACTCATTTTGTCCTTATTCAACATTCCCCCTGTTTTAAGTTGTACTAAGTTTTAAAGGGAGGAATGTTAAAAGTCCAGATAAATCTTAAAGATCTGGAGTCCCCATAAACAATTCATTTTGTCCTCTTATAGAGGGCATTCGCTTTTTTACATTCATTGTTTAACCTCCTGGATTGTAAACTACAGTAAAATATTTTTTTAAATAAAAATTAAAATAAAAATAAATCCAAAATAAATAGCGCATGTGTTGACATCTCTTTTGCATAAAACTAATACAAAAAAAACATAAAACCAACAAATTTTTAAAATACTAAATAAAATAAATAAAAAAAAACATTGGTTGTCAATGGTTTTTTTTTAGGTCTCTTTGACAAAAAAAAAATAACTAAACAAATAAATAAAATAAAGTAATATTCTGTCATGTTTTTAGATCTTTTTGACATAAAAAAATCATAGAAATATAAACAAACTAAATAAATAAATAAAATATAACATTATAAAAAGTGTCACATTGACATCTCTCAAAACGTGTATGATGGCTACATGTCACATCTGAAGATCTTTTAGAGAGTTGAACAAAGTATGTTTTCTTTCGAGCAAACATACCCACTGTCCCTTTACATTCCTTCTAGCCTTTGGCTTTCAGAGGCTTAACCGACTGAAAAATATATATTCAGCTGGGGCACAGCACCATTAGGACAGTAATTTCAGTCAGCAGACAAAAGCTTTTTACAGATATACTACAAGTGAAGAGTAGAAAGTGTCTACATCAGGCAGTCCACATCTGTAGCTGTCATTACTGTTAGTGGTATTGGCAGAACAAGAACAGCAGTAAACAATAACAGCACTCCTGTGTGCATCATGGATGAGTCTGCCCATATGCTCACAAACACAAGCTAATCTGTGGGGTTTGGGTCGTGTGTGTGATATGAATATAGCCTTGGCTGGGGAAAAGACTGTCTCTTTTAAACAGAACCGGTGAGTTCATTTATGTAATGTGGCAGTACAGCGTCAGCACCTGGTCAGTAGGTGGGGCTAGTACACTGTTTGGGCTGATTATTGACCAAGCTGATGGTCAACCACTTACAGTAACAATCACGACTTCATAAATATTACAAATAGCTGTAATAATCAACCGATAATGTGTCAAGCCAAAATGGAGCTATTAATGATATACAATAGTGATTAGATTTTGAAAAGACAGAATTAAATACCAGACTGCAGCAAGATCTGAATATGAGCTTGCTAAAACGATACCTATAAAAGGCTAATCCAGCTGGTTAACATTTCCCAATAGCCCATTCGGCCTAAGCAACATCAATGCACAATGTAATGTGTATATAGCACAATGTACTATGTAAACATAATGTCGATTTAGAATTGTGTTACAAAACACAAAAAAACAATTAAAACACAATTTAAAACAAAGCAAAGCAAAAACACAAAATAAACAAAAAGAAAAAGTACCATAAAACAAAACAAAAAAAAAAAAAAACAAAAAAAAACAAAAACATGAAATAAATCAAAACGAAAAAAACAAAGCAAATCAAAATAAAAACATGAAATAAAACAAAAAATAAATAAATAAATAAATAAAAACAAGCTGCAAAAATGGCAGTAACAGGTTTGCATATTTAGACAAAACTAGGACTAGCAAGGTTGGGAACATAAATAGTTTGTAATTATTCATAACTATTAAAAATAAATATTTGAGTTATTATATCAAATGATGTTGTAATATTGTAATTATAGGGTAAAATCAAGAAGGTCAATACCTCTGATGTGGGACAGGTCAGGGGGAATACAGATATTTGCCGTGTTCAAAACTAGCTACTTTCAATGATACTTGTATGGTAGACAACGGTTTATCTAACATATCTAATACTTGTAACAACAAAAAACACAGCATATGCCTCTAATGCTAAAGAAAAGTAATGGCACATTGAATTCAAGGAATGTGTCAAAGCAACGAAATGAAACAAAACAAAAAACAAACTAAAATAAAACAAAAAGTAAAACGAAACAAAACAAAACAAACAACAAATACAAAGCAAAGCAACAATAAAAAACAAAAAGACAAACAACAATAAACACAAAAGGTCAAAGTATAGGCCTATCTTCTAACTAACTAAATTACAGCAGTTTTTATGCAAGCAACCTTGACTAATGTTATCAAAGGACATTTTCGGTTCTTTTGTTATCACTAGTTTTTTTTTTTTTTGATACATTGTTGCAAAGATAATCCACCAACGTCCTACATGTCCAAATGTTGACCTTTTTTTTTTTTTTTTGCAAAGACTCACCCATGAAGTTTCGAGGTAAGCCCGCATCCCTCTCCTCCCAGATCCATTGGCCGTGGGTAAGCAGTCGGATCATCTTGTGGAGCTGGATGCCCCGATCAATAACGGAGTTCATGGGAATCAAAGCGCTCATGTTGGTGTACATATCCTTGTCCATCAGCCAGAAGGCCAGTGTTTTGTCTCCCACCAGGGCCTGACAGAATAGCAGATCAACAACATGAACACACAATTCACATAAGGTGAAATGTTTGCTGGTTGATGAATAGCTTTTGATTGGTTGCACTTGTTAATGGGGAAAAACAGGGGAACAGCTACCGTCTGTCCGGTTCTACACAAAAATAGGACACTAAAAAACAAGAATGAATACTGTCCTAATTTTAATGATGCAAAACTGCATGTTACCACGGAAGGTGAAATTGTAGAGTAAATTGATTGGCCCATAAACCAAAGTATGAGCAACAGTAATAGTGATGCTTGCCTTAACAAACAGCATCCAATAATAATTTGACCTTTTTGTCACACTTTTATGGATTGATATTATGAGAAACAGGACAGAAATGAAGTAGTAAAGTTAGACGAAGTAGATGTTAATCACTAAGGTAAATGTTGCAAACTGTATTTGAATAGAAAATGCTCAATTTGCAATAAATAAATTAATAAAATAAAAAGCAGACAGACAGCCCAGACAAAGACAGACATACACAGACAGACCACTATAGATAGATCTATATGATCGATAGATGATAGATGATAGATAGAATATATGATAGATAGATAGATAGATAGATAGATAGATAGATTTCCTGAATATATACTTAAACATTTGAAATAATTAAACAAATAATAATAATCAAACCTCCTACATAAGCACCACAACGTAGTATGTTGCAACCACCAAGCCAAGGTCCTGACGTCCATTAATATTTTAACACATCCTATGCAGTTTCACATAGGATCTGCCATTCTGATGGAAACTTTATTGCAATGCTAAACAGTTGGTCTATTGATGTAAGTGATGAAGTGTCAAAGTAAAGTTTTACTAGTTTTAGCACGTTTCAACTCAGACTCACTTAAGTGTCTCATATTGAGTAGAACAAATCATTATTCCCAGACCTTGGAAACACTACACAGAGGAAAAAACAAAGAGGAGAAAGGAAGACAGGAAAAAAAACAACAACAACAATCGGCTCTAGCCGTGGTGTTAGAATGAGTACAAACAGGATGGATGTGTTAATTTCTCATTTCACCCTTGTCCCTAGAGGACTACAACCTGTTGTGACACCAATTTCCATTCCCAATGACACATTGATTACTTTTCCTTGACTCTACACTGGAGGAATGGAGGTTTCCGGACGGCAGTACCTGGTCGTGGCTTTCGGCGTAAGCGATGCATTTCTCGCCGTATCGCCTGTTGGTCATTGTGTACACGATGTTTCCAATGTTCCAGTCTTCATCCTTGAACTCCTTAAGGATCTGAGAATGGAAGGGAAGGAATAAATAAATAAATGGGAAACGAGTAAACGAGCAGAAACAATTCTCTCAGTACTTCATGAACAAGTCTTTCATTCTTTCTTGCTTATTCTTATTCTCTCGTCATTTGATCGCTATTTTGACATAAACATCGACTGGTGTCTGTCTGGCTTGTTGGTCTAGCCGAAAGCCAGATTTAATTTTCTTTCTACAAGCTTGGGCGCCATTTCTACAGTATATGAATCCATCATACTGCGGTAATGCACTCTACAGTGGGATTATGAAAGAGATTAGGGCAGTGATGTTAGCTCTTGTTTACTGAACTGACATTTAAGTCACTGAAAATCTTTTCCTCAGATCATAGCTCTCAAATGTCATTTTTCAAGTTAAATTATTTTCATTTTTTTTTATCATAATTCAAATGATGTCCTACTAAATATTTGAATGTTTAACCATTAAAGTTGTTAGCAGTTCCTCAGGACAACCCTGATATTTAATTTAAAAACAGTTCCTGAATATTATAATAAATTAGCAAAAAACTAAATAATTATTAAATATTAGATTGAGTATTTTAAATTATGTATTATTCTTGAACCACTTCCTAAATTTGTTTTCAAATCCCCTATTATTACTCCATATTAAAATTTAACATTTTACTAAATGCCATTCCTGATATTATTTACACTTTCCATAGACTATTCCTTATATATAGAGATAATTAAATATTTTATAATACGTTTTGCAAAACAAATATTAGAACATTTTCTAAACAATTTCTTCATTATTATTGACATATTTCAATCTACACGTTCTTAATAAAGTAGTACGTTAAATAAACCCTCCAATTTCAAAACTAAATAGCACCATTTTCTTTTCTTGTCAATATTATTTACATTTTTAAAAATTCAAGAGTATTTACCTACTCCAATACAAATCCATTTAATAACAGTGCTAAACCATTAAAATAGTACCAATACCAATTTTTATAAAGTATTAATCTTTCCAAACCAACTAGACGGTGCAAAATATATACCTCCACTACATTTCCAAATGCATTTCCTTGGGAATATTACTTACATATCCAATATAATAAAATTTAATAACATCTAAATCCATTTGAAATAGTGAATACATTTGCAAAAAAAGTCCATATATTTTTTTATTTTTTTTTTTTTTTTTCTTTTTTTTATTTTTTTTTTTTTTTTTTTTTTTTGTTTTTGTTTTTCTTTTTTTCTATGTTTTTTTTTCTTTGTTGTTTTTTTTTTTTTCTTTTTTTTTTTTTTTTTTCTTTTTTTTGCCTTTTTTTTTCTTTTTTTTTTTTCTTTTTTTGTGTTTTGTTTTTTTTTTTTTTTTTAATTGTTTTTTTTTTTCTTTTTTTTTCTTTTTTTCTTTTTTTTTTTTTTTTCCTTTCTCCTTTTTTTTTGTTGTTTTTTGGGGTTGTTGGTGCTGCTGGGGGGGGGTGGTTTTTTTTTTTGTTTTTTTTTTGTTCTTTTTTTTTTTTGTTTTGTTTTGTGTGTGTTTTTTCCTTCGGTGGCGGTGTGTGTGGGGGGGGGGGGGTTTGGCGGGGGGGGGGGGGGGGTGGGGGTTTTGTTTTTCGGGTGTTCTCGTTTTCCTTTTCGTTTGGGGTTTTTTGTGTGCGTTTTTGGGGGGTGGGGGGTGGTTTTATTTTATATTTTTTTCTTTAGTTGTTTTGTGTTTTTTTTCTGCCAACCCACAGTTCCATGAAGAGGTCACGAGTTCAATAGACGAAGTCGGAAGAGTCATTAAGGAGAACGGGATAAAAGACAGGTGAAAAAATGTAAATATTATACATTTACGAGTATTACATTATTATACGCATTAAATGCAAAAAAAAATAAAATTGCATGTGCATATATTTCAATGGAAGTTTAATTACCATAAACAGCTGAGGCAAAATAAGTTTAATAACTGAAATTGGTTAAATTGTTACTGATGATCTATTAAACACTTATTGTGGATGCATATTTGGATCAATGCATGTAAATGTCACATTAAATGACTATTAAAATATTGCTTCAAGAACAAATGGTACATCCAAATTAGGTGTAGTACTGGTACAGAACTAACTAGTACTTATTAACTACCTAGTATAACCTTACAAACAGCTGGTGCAACCCTACCCAGAAGAATCGTATCAACTATCTTTATGCATGGAATGTCATGAGGGTGAATAAAATAATGACATGATCTTATAATTACAGTCCATCCCAATAAAGATGTCACCACGTGATAATAACATTCAATCAACAGTCCGCTGCTGCTGCACACATACCATCACATGGCGAGGTAACAGGAAAGCTATATGCTAATGTATAAAACGCTGTGAGGAAGTCATTATTCTGATATCTGTGTCACGTCTCTGGCACAGAACGACTGGAAAGAGTCAACCGTCCTTAGTTAAGAGTCAACATCCTCCGCTCCAAAACCTGAGACTTTTCTCACCACAACTCATCATCCAACTCTCACTCAAATGTCTTCCAACTCTACTTTTCACCCTTAGCCCTGTGACGGTAAGCACATCTCAGCGTCTTTCAGTGAGAAGATTTCACCGCAACAGAACAGAGACGTTCAGCTTGTGGGAAGACGGAAAAACTTGGGGACAGTGTGTCCAACACGAATTTGAAAACCTGCCATCAATGCAGCTCAGTTTATTTCCCAAAAACAGGACGTGACTCAAACATCCACTTTATGGAGTGCAAAAACAAATTGAAAAAAGAATTGTACATAATTGTATTGAATGCACATTTGTAGTGTACTTCATATCTTAAAAGTATATTTTTAATAAATTGTACTTGCTGATAATTAGTGCTGTCAAACGATTAATCGCGATTAATCGCATCCAAAATAAAAGTTTGTGTTTATATGTATGTGTACTGTGTTTATTTATATTATACATTTTGAAAATTTACATGTAATACTTTATATCTTCATATATACATAAATATATTTAATACTGAACATAATATTGTCTTACATATATCAGCAATGTGTTTGTATTATAGTAAAACATAATAAATATACACAGTACACACTCTTATATTATGTGAACAAAAACGTTTATTTGGGATGCGATTAATCGTGATTAATCATTTAACAGCACTAATATATATATATATATAATGTATTCAAAAGTACTATTCAAGAATGAAAATTTGCTGAAAATTTACTCGCCCTCAGGCCATCCAAGATGTGGTTTAGTTTGTTTCTTCATCAGACAGATTTGGAGAAATGTAGCATTACATCACTTGCTCACCAATGGATCCTTTGCTGTGAATGGGTGCCGTCAGAATGATAGTCCAAACCGCTGATAAAAACATCACAATAACCCACGTACTTCCATGACACCAGCTCCAGTTCCTCTTTAATGTCTTGTGAAGCCAAAACTTCAGTTTGAAACAAACAAATCCAGCAAAATGTTTTGGGTTTTTGTTTGCTAAACTTCAAACTGTCCGTAAAATTACTAGTCCTCTGTCCTAATATTGCTTTCTCCATTAACAAGGATCTCATCTGATCGGCAGAAATCGGCACAAACCCAAGCACCGTAAACAAATACTAGTATGTTTTTTATGGTTTGGACTGATATTTTGGCCAGAATAATGGTTTTAAGTTAAATATGTTTTAATGATGATTTGGTTTCTTACAAACATGCCAGTTTTAATTCCCAAGACTTATTTATGGACTGTAGTGGTTTTGATTACTTGTGGATTATTTTGATTTTTTTATCACTGTTTTGGACTCTCGTTCTGACGTCAACCCATTCCTGCAGAGGATCCATTGGTGACCGTGAGCAAGACAAACGTCTCCACAATCGGTTTCATGAATACACACTAAGCTATAGCTTGGCTGGGTAAAACAAAACACACGGTTTTAGCTACTTGCATTTAATATATTCAAATTCACAATTTAAAACATTTTATTAATATTCAATTGTGTCACACTTAAACATTACGCTCCAGTTGACCACTTTAAATAAAAAAGTCGTTAAAAAGTTTATCAGTAGATTTACATTTGTTTTATTTAGTTATTTTTATTTGTTTTTAAGTATTTTATGCTCATCAAAGCTACATAAGTTTGATCAAAATACAGAATAAACCCCAGAAAGTCTTTATCACTTTTTTATCAATTTAACACATGCTTTTTGAATAAAACAATTCCTTTCAAAAAAATAAAAATAAAAAATGTACAGACCCCAAACTTTTGAACAACAGTGTAATTTTAGAACAAAGACTTTCTATTTGAATACAGCCGGTTTCTTTTAACTTTTTATTCATCAAAGAATCCTGAAAAAACGGAATCATCACAGGTTCCATAAAAATTAAAGCAGCCACTGTTTTGGAAACATGATCTAAATCAGTATATCAGAATGATTTCTGAAGGATCATGTGACACTGAAGACTGGAGTAATGACTGCTGAAAAATCAGCTTTGACATTGCAGGGAAAAAAAACAAAAAGAACTTACAGTTTTTAAAGTGTATTACGTAGAAAATACACTTTTTTCTGTATTTTTGATCAAATAATACAGCCTTGGTGAGCAGAAGATATTTTCCCTTTTTCATTATTTGTCATTATTATTTCTGTTATTATTTTTTAACAAATATGTTGACGTGCATTTCTTTTTTTTCACAAGCGAAACAATGCCAAACAATGCAATTTTAAGATAAAAAGCAGCGCCTGACAGAGAAAACTCCTTTACAGTAAAAACACACTGTTGTCTGTAGTTTTACTGACAAAAACATCTCAAGTTCTACACATCAGCAACTTTCCAGCGGCAAACAAGGCGGGAGGAAAGACTTTTTTGTATCCCTCATATCACTCATGGCGATCTGTTTTACATTGTGTGGTCTTTCACACCCCCACACACACACACACACACACACCCCTCGGGCCCCCTGTGCAGCAGACTGACTGACAGCAGCGAGGGAAGCCCATGAGAGTGACAGGCAGCCATGTGCTGGGAGAGATTGCGCCTGACAGGTGACTGACATGCAGGAAAACCTTTATATTAGCCCACAGCCAAACAATCAATGAAGAGACAAAAAAAGGCAGGGGTGTTGTAAGCGTCACTACCGCTGCAATGAAGAGTCTGCTGAAATGAGAACTGAAAGCCATCGCTCTTCATCTTCAGCCATCTCTTCATTTATCACTCAGGGTTTGTTCTCAGGGGAAATGTCTGTTCGGGAAACCTTTGAATCACACGATGTGACACCTTCAAAATATCTTATATTTAAACAAACCTGTTGCAGGGTGGTGTATAACTGTGTTTGTGTCGATTGCAGGTTACAGAACAAGAATAATGGCCAAACAGAACCACACAATAGGACAAACAAACAACGTATAAGACATACGATATAAGAATTTTACTCAAATGTAGTAAGGCAGATCAAAATGATTGACTAGGATTAACCCCATTATTTATGAATTGGTTTGTATGTTTGTTTATTAATGAATTTGCATTTAATCCCACAAAAACCACAATGTTCTCATTTTGCGGTGTTGAATTATTGCATGTATATTGCATGTCAATATCTTGCTTGATAATTGCTAATAAAGCCATTACATGATGGCAGACTAGTAACTGTACTGAATAGACAGAGAACAGCTTTAGAAGTCAATATATTGTTCGCTGCATTCCCATATCTCTGAACATAAGCCTGTAATAATAATAATAACAACAACAACAATTAATAAATACAACTTTTCCTTTCAGTCAGTTAGATTAAACAAAGTTTAAATACATTTAAATTTTAAGTAACCAAAGTTTAAAATGAGAAATATCAACAACAACAATAATAATACATTATTATTATTATTATTGTCTTTGTTGTTGCTACTGTTTTATTCACAGAGAATATGATTGAAGTGCATTTCAAACTTGTGAATGAGATTAAAACAAAGGTGTGTCTGTCTGATCACTTCATTCCAGTATATTGGGTCACACATATAAAACGTGAACGTACGGAGTCTTATTCCTGTATAACTACACCCACAACTCCCTTTTACAGAACTATGAAATTGACTGTACTTTTACTACCAGCGTCAGAAATAAACTCATTTGAATCTTTCAGGATGTGAAATTCCTGTGATGCTTTTTAATATACAGACCGAAATTGTTGGCCATTTATCACATCCTACATCTTTAGTGCCATGACAGTTGTAGTTTAAGACAATCTAAGTGTGTTTTGAGGTAAGGAGAAAATTGTGAGGATCATTTACATTTAGGGCTTTACATAACCCCAAAATAAAATTTGTGATCGACCAATATGGGCTTTTTAAAGGCTGATTCTATCACTGTTACATACTGTCCCTTCAATGGTGAATTTGTAATGACACAAAGACAGTATGTTAAGCTTTATTGTCTCAGATGGAAGTAATATACCTTATTATGAATTATGAGTCAGGAGGCATGCTTAATTGTTATTTTTTGATATTTCAATACTTTGAATGCAATTAATAGACAGCCCTAAAAATAGAGTCTGCTTTAGACTCTTAAGTCAATGGAGTACCATTAACCAAATGAGGACGAGTCCCAAAATGCAGCATGCTGGGAAATGCAACCCTTAATGACTGTAAGGTGCAGAGGGCCAGATGGGAAACGCTTCTTCTCTGTTTATCTCCTGGCATTACATACCACACAGCTTCCCCTCAATTATCATCTGACAGTTTAATTTCGGTCTGATTGTAGATCCTATCGGTCTCTCCTTTGAGTGAGAACTCTCTCGTGACCCCATCTTATTGACACAGAGAGCCAAAGAAATGATTTGATGTAATGCACAATTGCAGAGCAACATAAAAACCCAGTGACTGGTGTGAACATATGAGTCACGGCATTGTGAGGGATGCAAATCTGGGTCGCATCTGCATAAAGGCATCACAATGACTTCTGAGATGGGTTTTCACATCCACAAAGAATGCCATTAAAGGGATAGTTCACCCAAAAATAAAAATGATGACATTATTTATTCACCCTCATGTCATTCCAAACCTGTTGAAGTACTCTTCTGTGTGGGTAAAAAAAAAAAAAGTATATAAAACTATGTTCCAAATTAATTATGCAAGTGACATATCAATTAGAATTTCAGTCATTAAATCAGAGGTCCCCAACCACCGGGTCGCGACCTACTACTGGGCCGTGGAAGAATTGCTACCGGGTCGCAAGAACATTCTGTGAAAAATGTGTATAGATATGACACTCATTTATGTTAATGATTGTTCTAATTAATCTGTGTTTTCTTTGTTTGCGATTGATATGGAGTAGCAATTTGAACATTTTATGTAAAATAAGTAAATGAAAGATTGCTCTGATATGTCACATATTAGGAGTTAAACGGATCACAGTTGATACGTATGGATGAGACCCTACCGTTCGGCACACACGTGATTCGCAGATTAATTTGGCAATGTACACGTACAAGCAATTTTAAACCACAAAAATAAGAAACTAAAGAGAGCTCAATTCGATACTCACGCGCTGTTCTCACACACAATCAAAGCACGCAAAAGCATATAGAGACGTGTTTCAGACAGCGCGGAAATACAGAGTTGCATATACATACACATAAGTATAAAAAACATACTATTTTTTCGTGCTTATCCGAAAAAATAGTACGATCTGTGGCTTAAAAAAACCCCACAAAGTGTGTGAGCATATATAATAATTTTATAATTCTATTATAATAGCCAATATATTATAATTAGGTCAGCGGACTATGTTCCAAACGTTTAAACGGTCCGTGGTGTAAAAAAAAAGGCTGGAGGACCCTGCAATAAACAGTCAGATTGTTTTGTTTTTCACATCTTTTTAGGTAACTGGTATCAATCTCAGACAGGTTTGTTCAATAGTTTGCCAGGTCTTCTTAGGTAAATATAAACCCTACTTAAAGAGGTTGTTCCACATTATTAAGCAAGTCACAGTTCTCATGAAATATGGTGAGGAATAAATATCTTTCTGAAGATGAAAAGTATGATACAATGCAATGTCTTGCAAAAGGCATCACAACAAACAATATTTTGCGAAAAGCAAATAGAGATTATTGAACTGTCAAAAGATTTGTGAGTGACTTGGAGCACAGAAGATCTTGGTCAGATAAAGATTTATTAAGGAAAGTTTCTGTCAAACAAATGAACTGTATTGTAATGGCAGCTGTAAAAAAGCCACTGCTGAGCAGCAAACAGGTGTTTGAAGCTACCGGAGTCTCAAGATCCTCTCCATGCAGACTGACAGTTGTGTGTTAAGCTGCGTTTCAGTCACTGCTAACCAAACCTCACAAAGAGAAACCTGCACAGTGGCTGTAGAAACACATTTTCAAACTGTTTAGCACCACGGTATTTAAGCAGCATGGGATAGTGTGTTGTCATGCATGAAAATCCTTTTATTTCCGAGAGCACTATTCTTCATTTTATACCACAGCAGAAAATGGTCAGTTATGAACTCCACATATCTTGCAGAAGTCATTTTGACACCCTAAAATGACCTTACATCTCACTTCCCAATATTCCAACCCAAATCATCACCCACCGCCTCCTTGCTGATGTTGCAGTCTCATTGGAATAGAATGGCCATTCATCAACTATCAGAAATCCATTTATCTGGACCATCCATTGTACTGCAGCATTCGTAAGTGAATAAAACTATTTCATGAAGACATAAGTCTTCATGTGTTTCTACAGCCACTGTGCAGGTTTCTCTTTGTGAGCTTTGGTTAGAAGTGACTGAAACGCAGCTTTACACACAACTGCCAGTCTACATGGAGAGGATCTTGAGACTCCAGTAGCTTCAAACACCTGTCTGCTGCTCAGCAGTGGCTTTTTACAGCTGCCATTACAATACAGTTAATTTGTTTGACAGAAACTTTCCTTAATAAATCTTAATCTGACCAAGATCTTCTGTGCTCTGTCAAATCTTTTGACAGTTCAATAATCTCTATTTTCGCAAAATATTATTTGTTTTGATGCCTTTTGCAAGACACTGCATTGTTTCACACTTATCATCTTCAGAAAGATCTTTCTTCCTAACCATATTTCTTGAGAACTGTGACTTGCTTAATAATGCAGAACATCCTCTTTAAGGAGGTTCTCCATTTACCTAAGAAGACCTGGCAAAATATTGAACAAACCTGTCTGAGATTGACACCAGTTATCTAAAAAGATGTGAAAAAAAAACAAAACTTGAATCTTTATGTACCGGAAATCCTATGATATGTCCTGGCATAATAATTGGAACACTAGTGTGGGGTGTATATATATAATAATATTAATATATTTTTTTATTCATACAACAGTCTGACTGGTCTCAAATCTGTTGGCTGAAAACTTTCAAGGGACTGTGGATATTCTAGTGTACAGCACCTAATTATTCACTGGTTGTATCACTCTGTTGCAGTATTTCTCACAGCGAGATGTCATGGCAAAAGCCCCAAGTGTAAATAATACTGTGTAATGTTAAAGAGTTTTTTTTAGGCAAAGAATGTATTGGTGATTCAAACATGCGGGGTGTTAATAAAGTAACGTCGAGTGAAAAAATTATTATATAACATTGTGTATATGTTTATTACACAAAAATAATACACTTCACAGAATTTTGATTTATATTTATTGTCTTTAAAAAAAGGGGGTTCCGGGTGTGAAATTCGCAAAACTTTAAGCATTAGTATATATTTTTTTCATTTTAATAGTACATCCACATAATCAACTTGTGTTAACATGATTTGAAATGAATAATTCTAATTTATGCATTTAGCAGACGCTTTTATCCAAAGCGACTTACAGTGTATTCAGGCTATACATTTTTTACCAGTATGTGTGTTCCCTGGGAATCGAACACATGGACCTAGCGATGCTAACGCAATGCTCTACCACTGAGTCACAGGAACTAAAATTTGTCACTTTAGTGTGACAAATTTACTTTCTAACCTATTATGTGCAAAGTTATACACAATTTTGCAACCGTTGCCATGACAAAAATGTAAATGAACCCAACAACTGTACAGATGATGGTTTAAACCATTTATAGCTCAAATAATACAGTAGAGTTAATGCAAGTCTTTTTCTAAATTTAGAAGCTTGACATTTTTGCTTAGAAATCCTCCAAGAATCAGCTCCATTCATTTCCAAGTTCCTCACCGCAACCTTGATTTCTGATTTTTTGTGTGTGCGTTTCATGGAATGACCTGAGGGTTAGTAAATATTGATGAATATTGTAGAATTTAAAATTTTAGGTGAACTCTCTCTTTAATGGACTATTATATCAGAGCAAACCGCTTGAAATGGAGAGCTCCGCAGACAGAGGTGACTTCAGACCAGTCGTAAGTTAATTTATATGTTTAGCTGGGAAACAGGGCCGAGGTTCGGTCTCTCGCTGTTCTCGGGCAGCATGTGAGGCATTCTTCACTAGCTCTAATTGTTTCCATTACATTTCAATTTGTTGGACTCGGACATAAGGGCACTGGCTAAATTAGAGGGCTTTTGTTATGCTATCCATTGGAAGTGACAGCGTTTTGGAGTGGTAATCAGATAGAATCAGGCAAACTTGTGCTGCAAGCCTTATCTGCTTCTCTTATTAGGAGATCTTAATTTCTCCAAGGCTCTCGGATGTAGTCGGGTTGCCAGTGTGGGCTTAGAGGTCGGATTAATCAGACAGGTTGGGTGACGTTAAAAGCAGGGCTGGGATGCATGTTTCTACAGGCAGTGCTGCCCCACTGGAATAACAACTACCACTTGTACTCATTTAAGGTGATCTCACAAAACCTGGCGAGGAGTAGTCCAGGTCATATTTCACTCCTAAAGAATATATACTATGCTTAAAAAAAATAAATGTATGTTTACAAACCAATAAGATTCACTGGTGCATTATTTATATGATTTATATAAATATATATACTGTCTATATATATATATATATAGACTATATTATATATATATACAGGTGCAGATAAATATCCTTTGTTAGGATGTGATTTTGAGAAGCTTGTCAGTGATCTACGGCTCTGTGTATTAAATGCCGTCCATCTGAAAGCAGGTGATGGCGATCTACTACCAATCACGGAACCGGCTTTAATGACGAGATGCGCATGACAATCACATGCGATTTATCGTGCAGCCCTAAAAAAATTTATAATTTTGATGGCATTGATGAACCTGTGGTGGTTTCTGCGGTGGGGAAGAAACGTAAGCTATTAATAAGATTAGTATTGACCAAGTTCAGAGGCTGACATATGTGGATCAACTTACTATGTTGCGTATTTTCAACAGTTTCAATATGAAAAAATACTTTTATATTGATTCAATGGATTTATTGCATTTTGGAAAAAAATTATACAATTTTATAATAAATCTTTGAAAATCTAAATCTGGATTAGAATTTTTAATGTTATAATAACCTAGAGATGCTATGTGAAAGTTTGAAACAGAAAATAGTGGTTTTCATCTTGCCACTTTCATTTTTGCTCAAATTAATCTAAATGGATTTATAGCTGTCACGCTAAGGTGGAATGAAACGCACGAGGAAGATGATGAGCAATGCAAATAGTCTTTAATAAATCCACACAAGGGTAAATTCAGGACAGAACAGGCAGGAGACACACATAGGGATGTAGTAGACCGGATGAGGGAACACAGGACTGAACACAACTATATACTTTAGAAAATGAATATAATTAACGACACACACCTGAACTAAATGACACAATCAAACATGAGGGAAAACTGGGTCACACAGAGCACATGACGGATGAAGACAACAAAACAGTTCAAAGGGGTGTGACAGTTCGCCCCCCTCCCGGAAGGTGCGATCTCGAGCCACAGGAACAACAAAGTGAGGGACGGAAGGGGACTTAGGAGGAGGACACAAAGAGTGGAAAAGGGATGGTGACAGGAGATGGCAAAGGGCTGGCAGGAAGGCAGGCAGACAAGACAGGTGGAAGCTCCGGCGGAGGACAGACACCCGGGAGGAGGAAAACCAATAGAGTCCAGGGTGGAGATGACAAAGGAGACGCCAGCGGACTGAGGGTGGATGAGGGTGAAGCTGAGCGTCTGCAAGGAGACATTGGAGGCAAAAATGGGGAGGATATGACAGAGGAGGGTGGGGGACGGCAGTCAGACTGAAGGATTTGACACAGTGTGTGCTGCCCGCACACACACCATAAGGACACTTCCAGCACTGTGAGCTCCAGCGACAGGGGAACGACCACCATGGTCGTTATAGTACAGGCAGATAGTTCAGGGCAGACAGAATATTTCCAGACTGACAGACAGTTCAAGGCAGACAGTTCAAATACTCTCTTCTTTTTAACTTTTTATTCATCAAAAAAATCCTGAAAAAAAATGAAGCACAGTGTCCACAAAAATATTAAGCAGCACAACAGTTTCCAGCACTGATAATAACTCAGCATGATGATTTCTGAAGATCATGTGACACAAGACTGAAGTAATGATGCTGAAAAATCAGCTTTGCATCACAGGAATAAATTACATTTTAAAACATACTGAAATAGAAAACATTTATTTTATATTACAGTAATATTTCACAACATTACATTTTTTTCCTGTATTTCTGGATCAAATAAATGCAGCCTTGAGGAGTAAAAAAATACATAAAACTCGTTCTGGTGTGTGTGTGGTGGGTATAGATTACTGTATGGATATATATATATCGATATAATATATATATATATATATATATATACAAACACACATACATACATTGTATCATGCATTATAATATTATAATAATAATCTGTTAAATATTAAAAATGAAATAGTAATATTAAATATTAATACAACTATTTTCTCAGTAATAGTAAAACGGTATCCACAATTACCTGTAAATAGGCACTTTTGTGTTGGTATACTTATACATGTGCAAAAAGCTATATAATATTCATTAATATTACATATATAAGGATAAACATAAATAAATGATAAGAAATATATAATTTCATTTATGATTGTTTATTTATTATATGTGCATATGTATTTAATTAAAAATTATATATTTACTTATTTTAATATGACCTCACAAAACCTGTGAAGGAGTAAATGTACAGGTCATATTTTACAAACCAACAAGAAAAATAAATTATATATGCTTAAAATAGTGTATTTTTACATAGATTACCTAATATGAAATAAAGTACATAATTCTCAGAAACATGAGCAAAAAAACGCTTGGGTTGTGTATATTATTATAAAGATTGTGGGTATATAAGCATTAAAATTTCCCATTAAATAAACACAAACAACAACAACCACAAAACCACAATAATAATAAAACAATATACTACCTTTCTAATAATAATTGTTATGTATGATTATTGGTGTGTTTATTTTATTATTAGTATAGTATTATTAATCATACTGAAAGTATTAACTAATAATTTTAATATCAGTTATTACAGTATTTCTTCTTCTCCTTTTTTTTAATTGAGGTACAGTATGAACCATGTTGGTTCTTGTCTTCGTGAGATTCAGCGCATCTAGAATATTGTTGTTGTTTTTTGACAGACCTCAGAGCAGGGGACCATCTCAAACTTCCCTGTCAAAAATCTATTGGCTCATATACATAGATACGAGTCACACACTCTTCTGCGCACAGAGATCTCTGTGCGCTCCTTTCTTTTCTTCACACAAACTCCAAGTAATCCGAGAGCCCTCAAAGTGCAGCCTCATCTGTACCCAAACGCAGAACGAAATCGATAGCGGTGTCGGATGAAAAGCCCCAAATAAATATTGCATGCTGGGCAACATTGTATGAAAAAAGCAAATGTTAAAAAAAAGCAGCAAGCAGCAGCCTTTATGCCATTCCAAACACTGATCCAGATTCAGTGAAGTGGACACCTTTGTGCACAAAGAGTGCAGCACTGAATCAGTCTGCTGGAGCGGAGCCGCAGAGGGTCATCCGGGCCAAAGAGAATGCTGCTGGTCTGGTAAAAAGCCCTGTATTCTGGCTAGCCTTGTTTAGCAATGCAAGGCGATTCTCCATGGAGGCTGTGCGCTCAGCACCAACAGTCACCCCTGCAATGTACAGGGCACACACACTTCTTTTTTTGCTTTTACTGTATAAGACTGTCAAGGTAGACAGGAATGCAGACAGGAAAGTTACAAAATACAAGAGAAAAAGAACCTTGTAAGAACTGGATGTTTCAATGAACAAAAATAAATTAAAACAATCTTCATATAACTTTATGATCTTACATGGAGCAGTGGACAACTATGTGAATAATGTCATAATGTCAATGTGACCTATTATTTCCCCCCAAGAGTAAATTGTAATTTATATCTCAATATGATCTTAGATGTATCTAATAAAAAACTACACCGTGACACTGTTTTGATTTCATATAAGGAACTATGACACTGTTTTACAAAAACAAACATACATGCATATATTTGTTCAAAATTGGGCGGTTGTCAGGAAGATTCCATATATATAAAAAAAAATAATAATGTTATTTCATATTCAGCAAAGAGACACATAAATACTAATAAAAGTGACAGTAAAGACATTTATAATGGTACAAAAAGGTTACATTTAAAACAAATGCTGTTCTTTTGAACTTTCTATTCAAATGGTCTTGGGAAAAAATATCATGGTTTCTACAAAAAATATTAAGCACTGTTTTAACATAATAAGAAATATTTCTTAAACAGCAAATCAGCATTTTTGAATAATTTTGAAAGGATCACGTGGCACTGAAGACTGGAGTACTGATGCTGAAAAATCAGCTTTGATCACATAAATAAATTAAATTTTTAAAAAATATATATTCAAATAGAAAACAGATATTTTAAATTGTAATAATATTTCACAACATTACTGTATTTTTAATCAAATAAATGCAGTTTTGTAAGCATGAGAGACTATCAAAAACATTTTTTAAATCTTATCGACTTTTGAATGACAGTGTAACTACTTAAAATATTTAATAATCTAATTGTCACTATTATTTAAAGTAAAGCTATTTAAAATAAGCTTTAAGTCATAAGTCCTTGTGGAAATGTCACTTAAATTGTAAATTTCTACTGATATACAAGACTGAGATATTAAGATAAATAAATATTTGAATAATTTAAAAGGATCTTCTCATCTCAAACAATTCTGAATTATGAATGAAATTTAAATTAATTTCTAATTACTTCAGATGATACAGAATTTTCAATAAATTTTCAAAAACTAGCAGAAAAACTTCCAATTATTGCATCTGGCTAAACCCATCGAGGGGTCAAAGTGGTTAACTGACAGAAGAAATTACTAAAATACAGATTTCAAACTGATAGTTTGCAACTGCGGCTCTCTGATCAGTCAGATAGATGTGCTTTGCCTTGCGCTGCTGCCAAGAAAATAAAAGAATCCCAAAATCTCCATATATATATATATATATATGCATAATGAGAAGACCTTCATTAATATGCATACCGACAGAAACAGCACAGAACAAAGGAATGCTTTAGATCAACTCACAGAAGAAACCCTAATTATGAAAAATGATTGAAGAATTGCCCATAATTATACTCTTAATTATGCACACTCACAAAAAAAAAAGAAAAACATTACAGAGAGTATTGAACGCATCCTAGTTTCCAAGAGCATGACACTATTAATATACATCTGGCCGGAAAAATTGAGATACGCCCTATTTATCTGATCCGCCGGTTGTCAGACTAGATTTAGAGCAGGTTCTGGATACTGAATCTTCAAATCTAATTCCCCCGAGAAAAAGATAGAAACACGTTTCGCTTCGGAATTACAAGCAGGACAAGTGCATGATGAATGAGTCACTTAGCATGATATGGCTCAAACAAACTGGCACCATCCGGAGGGAATATATTGGAATGTGAGTAAAGTGCAGTAAGTTGTCGGTTACACTTACAGTAGGACTGTACAGTAGTTGCATGTATGTTGAATATCATCGAGCTATTCTCTTTTATGTTGTTCATCACTTCATATTAGAAAAACTCACTTGAATCCATTTGTCGGGAATAGCCATAGCCAGGCGATAGTCGAAACCCAGACCTCCTTCTTGGACTGGACGGCAAAGGGTGGGCATACCGGACACATCCTTAAAAAATAAAGAATTTCTTAAAAACACAACAATATGTAGAGGTTAGATTTACAGTACTGTTAAAGGAATAGTTCACCCCAAAACGAAAATTTGCTCTCTCAGGTTATCCAAGATGATGAGTTTGTTTCTTCATTAGAACAGATTTGGAAAAATTCAGCATTACATCACTTGCTCATCAGCTGTTTGTGGACCCTCATTCTGACGGCACCCATTCACTGCAGAGGATCCATTGGTGAGTAAGTGATGTAATGCTAAATTTCTCCAAATCTGTTCCGATGAAGAAAACAACTCAACTCTTGGATGGCCTGAAGGTGAGTACATTTTCAACTAATTTAAATTTTTGGGTGAACTACTCCTTTAAAGCAGGGGTCCTCAAATAGCGGACAGCAATCCGGTTCCGACCCCGGCTTGGTTCCATCCGGACCATGAAACATAATGCCAACGGTAGCACCATTTTACCATTTCTACAGTTTAAAGTCAGCAGTGTATCAAAACAATAGAGCCATGCACACCACAAGCATTCAGAGTCATTTATAGTAATGATCTTTCTCCGTTATATCTTCTAATATTTTTATCTAGTGCCAAACACGCTTCATTCAAGCCCATTCTGTCCTGTGTGCACTGCTACTCCCCCCTGCTGAAGACAGGAGGTGCTACAAGAGCTGCAGATGACATGGTTATTTTAACAGTAACAGAAACATGGTGAACAGGAAAATAGATTGATATTTTTCACTTATACCATGGCGATAGCGGAAAGCTTATAGCATTTTATAGTATTAGTTTAATCGCTGAACATGCACAGCGATTAACACTTTTGGCAGAGATCTAATGTCCTTGCGCTAAGGCCTTTGCACACGGAGGCTGAATTTTTCGTCCGAAGTTTTCGCACGTTGAAAAATAAATACGACCTCACGTTGTGTCAATCCCGTTTACACACTGCCTCCGAAACTCTCATCAGTCATAAAAAAAATTCGGACTAGGTTCGTTTTTCTGTGTTTTCGCATCCGTAGCAAGCATTTTGATAGGAAAGGATGACGAATACGCAAAAAACCCGGAAAAATGCATACGAAAAATTCGGACTCAGTGTGCAAGGACATTTATTCAGACTTTGGGCGCCACACTAATGTTGATTGACTTGTGCCAGCGCAAACAGTCCTTTGGCGTTAAAATAGTACTGTCAAGATTTACTAAAGATGCGCAGTGAAGAATTAGCACTGAAAAGGCAATTTTTTTTGCACCTGACCTTATTGAATATGCATTTGTAGAAGTTTCCCTTTCAGATGCAACATTTATGGGAGGAGAGTATTAAAATTAATCACGCAATGCGATTTACTAACGTTTGCACTCTTCAAATTGCTGGTATTTGCGCCATTCTTTAACACCCGACCCCACCAACAAAGAAGTGAAACATGAGTCTTAAAGCGAGACAAGACAACAATAAAGAGAAGTCATGTTCGGAAACATCAAAGATCGAAAGAGTGACCCCCAACTCCTTGGTAGAACAACAAATTTTAAAAAGCAATCAGAGGAAATGAAGAAAAACAAGCATGAAGTAGAACAGACTGAAGGTAAAAAAGGAAAGTCGGCCGATTAAGAAAGTATGGGCATGGAGGAGCTGCAAACAAGAACAGAAAACGCAAAATGAACTAATCAACCCCCCTAGAGTCACGGAGAAACATAAGACACTGAAATATTCATAAAAAGTATGCACAACCAAATTAAATACACCAAAAAGAAAATGATCTAAACTATGGGAAAACCCAACAGAAAAACAAAGTAAACTGGAATGTTAGTTGGCCATTAAAAACAGATACACAACCTGCAGAATACTCTGCAGTACGTGAAAGACTGTAAATTAAGAAGACAGATGATGAGGTACAGACTGAGCAATCATACTCTGAGCAGACAGAGCAACACTTCCTCAAATGCTGCCCTAACTATGAAGAAATTAGAAACATATTTTATCCCAAATTTGAAGTACTTTGCCTTGACTTCAAAATGTTAAACAATAAAACAAAACTTAAATATTTATTAGGTGAAAAACAAGATTTTATCTTACTAGCAGCAAGATACATTGCTGCCTGTCACAAAAAGAGGGAGGAGTCAAAAAATCAGTGATGCGTCAACAAACACACACATGCACACACACCACTCTAAATTTTAAATTGTATATAGAATTGAAATTTAAAATATAATTCTAGAATGATTGGTTCTACTTTATTTAATTATATATATAGCTATATATATGATATAATGCATGTATTAATATTATTCATTTATTAATTATTATTATTATAATTTTTTTTTTTTTTTTTCAAAATTAAAAACATATCTGTTCTAGATTCAATGTAAACACTGTGCTTTGGCAATACACTGTAACAATTGCCATGCTGTAATGCCAATAAAGCACATATTGAATTGAATTGAATTGAGAGAGAGAGATAGAGGTTGGAGATTGCACTGCACACACAGAGAAACATTCAGGACCACAGAAAATATTTGTCAACGCTGATCACTACTTTGTAGCTAGATACTAGATCGCTACATTATATCCCTCAGCAACGAGGTGTAAAATTGCTGTTTTTGAAGTAACACAGCTTCATTGTTTGTAGAGAGACTTGCAGGCACAGGTAGACTATTTCACACACGCAACTGTCACCTCTCTCACATGATTGATCGATAATTAATTCAAATAAATGCTTTAATACATTCAAATAAATTAGGCCTTAATAATTTTCATTTTTACCCTTACAAATAGTGCGCTGCAAACATCATTAACAGCTTTAACTCGTCAATGCTGGCAAATGACTATTATGACCAGTACTATTCTCATCCACGTGGCCTTCTGCCATACATAGGAATTTAAATGTAAAAATAATAATAACCTGATAAAACATCTGATCTACATTTTAATATTCACATCCAGTTGGGCTCAACTGATAAAATGGTTTAATTTGTTTGTAAAAAAAAATAAAAATAATAACTCGTCATACTGCTTGGCTTTCAAGGCCAATATCCTCATCTTTGATGACTATTTAGATTTTTTTTCCTTTCTCTTTTACAAAGTAGTACAGCTGCCCAGATTGAAATCCATAACTACTCCAAAAAAGTATTGTCCCGACTTCCACTGGGAAGGAAATATCAAGACTGGACCTTTTGGAAAGTCTGTCAAGCTCAAAATGGCAAAAAGTTAAATTTTCTTCTGAAGCCATATGAAACTTACATGCACATGGTAATTTTAGCTCCCTAAAACATTTTACAGACACAAACACACACACACACACACACACACACACACTTATATAAAAGGAGTGGAACTTGTAATGTCTACTGTAATGAGAAATTCAAATGTAATGATGACTCCAGTCATATCTGGCCTTAATAAAAGTTAATTTATTTATATTCATAGAGTGGGTCGCCTCATGGGGGCCGACATGTTGGGATCACATGACCAGCCAAATGTGTTATTGCTGACAAAATCAAAAAAACTCATCAATTTTTGCCACTAATTTTGTTGACTAGATTAGCAGTGGTCTCCAGCCATGCTAGTCTTTTCTGCAGGGTATCACACAATATGCAGCGCTGTGCAAAATTGAATTAACCACTGAATACAAAAAGTAGCTGTGGTCCTAGTTTTTGTTATATTTGTAGTCTCTTTTTATGCTATTTAATTGTTTCCTGCAATGTAAGCAAACTTAAGCATTCACAGTCCAGCTCTATCAATGGAGCTCATAAAAGAGAATTAGATGATATCTCTGGTGGGCGCTGTCCACTAATTACAAAACACTGAACAAAGTAAGTAAAAAGTAAGTGGTCTCATTAATCATGGCATTAGACAGAGCCACTGAGTGCTAATTTAATCCACTGTGTCCCGTTGACTCGGTAGGTTAATTCTGTCTTTGTGGAGTTGGGATACAGTGTCGCTGTTGACAAGATTAAGGTTATCGAGCCATGACTAAAGGTATTATGGTCATTTCGGATGATCCATATTCTGAAGAGACTAGCCAGTACAGAAAGAGAGACACCTTTTTACTAAAAGGAACAGTTCACCCAAAAATGTACACGCCACAATTTCAAATACAGAGTTCTGGCATGAAACTCTAGATGGCGCAGTCCGATAGGTCTAACTCAATCTGACCTAATGACATCATTATCACATGGCACAGCTGATTGGTTCTCTCCTGTATCGGTAGCCAATGAGCTCACTGATCAACATTCAAATATATGACTAGTGCTTTCCATAGGAGTTGCAGCTTGCTTCATACACACTCCACCTTCCCCAGCTCCACCTGTATAGGTCTGCTACGAGGTGATTCATGTATGCTATATGGGGGTAATTTCATGTATGTTATATTTGCAGCAGCAATATTTATTACATGCTCACAGCATGTAATGTGGATGGCAGTAGAAAGTCTCGGTACTTGCATCAGCAGCGTAGCAGATCTATTCCGCCAAGACCAAATACATTAAAATTGTCAGGTACATTACCATTGCACTAGTATTGTTAACACTTGATATTCCAGAATTGATTATGCACATACATTATGTCTGGTAGTTAATGGGCACTTTTTTATATCCAATACATTTCCTTTTAAATTTTAATTTAATTATACTTCATGAATGTATATGTTGTTGCCTCTAATGTAATAATAAATATTATTTTAATAGTAATCTATTGATATTAAAATATTGCATGAAAAATACAAATAAATTATTTATACAGGGACTTCAAAACCATTCAAAAGGTTGAGATCAGTAAGGTTTTTTTTCTCCTTTCGTTTTTGGAAGAAATAATACTTTTATTCAGCAATGATTCAACTAATCAAAAGTGAAAGTAAAGAATTCATAAAAACTTTATACAGTATATTTCAAATAAATGCTGATCTTTTGTACTTTCAAAGATGTAAAATGTAAATGTATCATAGTTTCCACACACGCACAAAAAATATTAAGCAATATGACTGTTTTCAACATTGATATTAATAAAAACTGTTTCTTGAGCAATATATCAGCATATTAGAATGATTGGTCCCACTTTATATTAAGTGGCCCTAATACCCGTGTACTTACATAGTAACTAGATGTGTACATAGTATGTAACAGTTTAAGTACACATTGGTACATAGTATACACAGCTGTAATGTTTGTGTAACTACACATATGCAACAACCCACTGAATGATATGAGTAAATACAAATGTGTAACAGGACATTAGTAACAACACTTTTTGGTAATGAAAGTACAAATGTGTAACAGGACTAACATCACTTTTTGGTAAAGAAAGTGTTACAATTTATATTAAGTTTATATTAAGTAAACAATTCCTATGGATTTACCATGTAATTACTCTGATGTTACACAGCAGCGGCCAGTAAGTTAGGCTTTACATATAAATTGTGGTTGGTGTCCAGAATGTTACACTTTATATTAAGTGGACAGTTCCTGAGGAGTTACCATGCAAGTACACTGATATTACAGTGGTGCACTAACTTGAGATCCAACTCCTCCCACTTTACATATCCCTAAACCTACCCATCTCCACCCCCTGGACCATTCAACCCTAAAACCTTACCCCATTCTCACCCCCGGGGATCCCATTTCAACCCCTAAACCTACCCATCTCCACCCCCTGGATCAAATGGTTCCAATTACTCTTATACATATTGTTGTTAAAAAAATGTAGTTATATATGTCCTGCTACACATTTGTACTTACACAAACCATTCGGAGGGTTGTTACATGTGTGTAGTTACAGAAATATTACAGCTGTAGATACTATGTACCAATGTGTGCTTACACTGTGGTTACATACTACGTATACATCTAGTTACTATGTAAGTACACAGGTATTAGGGCCACTTACTTTAAAGTGGGACCGAATGATTTCTGAAGGATAATGTGACACTGAAGACTGGAGTAATGATGCTGAAAATTCAGCTTTACATTATAGGAAAAAATTGCATCATACAAATATATTAAATGGCGAAAATGATTTAAATGGACAAAGAAGGTTTATTTTTAATAATGAAACTAAATACCAGCCTGGTGTGAATAAGTCTTTAAAAAGAAAAAAAAAAGAAAAAAAAAAATACGACACCTCAGACTTGAAGTTTAGGGATGTAGTATATGACTAATAGAATAGAATAGAATAGAATAGAATAGACTAGAATAGAATATTGTCTTTTTCTCACAAAGCTATTGCATGTTTCGCAAAATTTGAAACAGAGCTCAAGTCTTATGCGGAATTTCTGGAAAACCTGTTTGAAAACAGTCATATTGTTGCAGTATAACCCATGGCTGATGGGAACTACGACATTAATGTTATATTACTGTCATCTCAAAGCAGCAGAATGAGATCAGGAGCAATTCAGTTCAAGAACTGCTGAGCTAACATTTCAGAAATACTCTTCATGCTGCCGAGAGCTTCTACGTTCAGTGCATTTCAGAAAACAACATACAGCTTACCTCTGCAATAGTGATGCAGTCCTGATAGAGGGTGTGCAAAATATGGTTTGCCAACATGAGGTAGAGAAGAGAGTCCTCATCAACATGGAGACCAAAGTATTCAGTATAATCCCCGGAAAATCCTGATCCTGAGCATCAGGGAACATGTAAATGAAATCAGATTCCACCGCTGATGGTTACATTTTAAAAATAAAAATTAATTAGCAATTACACAAAACTCATTTTAAAAAGAGCTATGAAGAAACCAACTCGCAATAACCCTTTTTTTGTGAATCTAATGTCATGTTTCATTAAAACAAAGTAGGATTTATTCAAAGCGATCTTTGAAAACCTACCGAAAATCATTAGCAGCATCACTGGAACAAAATTAAAAAGAGAAGAGAAAAATGCCAGGATAACCTTTGCCACACTACTTGTGTAATTCATTTCCTGCTTGAAAGAACTTGTATCACATGCTTTTCCTGCTTAATTCCGTTCATTTATGAGTGTTTTCGTAACATGCTCGCAGTCTGCTGAAACTGCCCTTGGAACGGTTGCTCTTCCAATACGCTTTTCTACCTGTTCTACAATAAGAGCCTGTGACATTTACAGGGGAAGAATGATATTAATGTAGAGTAATTCTAAGTAAAGAACATTGCATGCTTAATTTTCCATGGACATACCGATCCCGTGATGATGGTAGAGCATAGACGTCACTCCATCAAACCTGAATCCATCAAATCTGTACTCCTCCATCCACCAGCGCAGGTTTGACAGGGAAATCGCAACACCTCCCAGCTATACACACACACACACACACACAAACATAAACAGTTATTATGCTACTCTGACAGGGATATATCTACTATGCGAGTCATTGTTGAAACATTTTGCACTATAGAAATGAATGATAATTCAAATTCTGCGGCTATCTCATAAAATTTTAATTATTTGGAATATGCTAATATACTGCTCAATAACTATTTCTTATTATTACTCAGTGAAACATGTTTCTTCATGAAGTTAATAACATATCACATTATGTTTTGTGTATCATTGACAGTGCTAATGAAAACTTAAAAAAGAAATAAAAAGATGTTGACAACTTATACAAGCTAATATTTTATTACTCATTGTGCATTAATAATACTGAGCTAACAACAACAGCTTAACATAAACAGTTAGCAAAAGCGAGTCGTCAAAAAATTAGATGATTTTAGTCTTTTATGACTAGTCGCACAATGTTCCAGAAAGCACTAGAATATTACAGAATGTTACAAAAACTTCTAGAATGTTCCCATCCTTGCAAAAGCAAAATATATTTAAAAAAAAAACTAAATGAGTACAAAAACATATCTGTACTAAACCAATGTTTCATAATTAATAATAAAAGTTCTAAAATTTAACTGACCTAAATATTTACCAAAATATTGATGCTACATGAAAATAATAGTACAATAATACTTAGCACCACAGAATTAAAGAAGAAACATACAAAAATTAAGTAAAAACATTTTTTTTACATTGTGTTATCAATTTTTTCAAGATTTGTTGATTTTTTTCAAAGATAATTTTTTGTAATATTATAAATGTCTTTACGGTTATGCATCTTTGCTGAATAAAACGATTCATTTATATATTTTACTTATATGTCTTACTGACCCCTTACTTTTAAACATATGTTTATTTTATTAAAAATAATAATTTTGATTCGTAACCCAATAGCAAACACCTAGAATGCCCAGGCTGCTGCATGGCAATATTCCTTAGCATTGTGGCAGTGATTTTTACAAAGGCAAACACAATTAAGAATTTTTGTCATATTCTAGAAAACTGAAAAATCTGCTTACAGTATATAATTCATAGCAGATCATTAGTTATTCACATATTTAATTCATATATTTTAATATTAACTTCTGAACTGTTAAGCATGTTTGCTTATAACTCCTGAGTGAACATTATTTTAAAGCAAGGTTCTTCAGCAGGGGTCCGCAACCGTACCCCAGGGGTCCACCAATTATTACTGTTTGATGAAATGTAAATATGCGTTAAACCAAAATACAATATTAAATTAACCTCAGCAAAAGCTTAAAGTTCAGCTAAATGTTTCATTGTACCTCCTGCAATGCATTTGGTATCATGCAGTTTAATGAATCTAAACATCAATAAGGATTAATTTTAATGGCTTTGCAATGCAGCACCATCAAGTACTGTATATAAATACATTAATATGGAAATTAATGCATGTTATTATAAGCCAAGCTTAAAATGCAGTACTCTGATTTATACAATATGTTCTGCTCTGTCTCTCTGCTCATCAAGGGGTATCCCAGTTTTAAATTGTTACTCCTAAAATATCCTAAACTTTTTAATAAGACCATAATTCAGTTTACAATAATCAAAGGAACAGTTCCAGTTACACAGTGACGCTGTGCACCAAACTTTCAGGAAGACCTGAGTTGTGGCTCCAGGTTCTCAGGCACCAGGCAATATAATTAATCCAGCTGACATCATCACATTCTGGGATGTGTTGCTTCCCAGATGGCGAGAACTCAGCGCTGCCTGGAAGTGCAGTAGTACTGCATTCACAGAGTTAGGATTTCACATGATACGGAGTGAAAGAAAACTCCTGATAGTGCAGCGAGCATCGATCACAGCTACGCCCATGATACAGCAGCACACACACTATTTCAGCTTAGAATGTGACTTTTTCCTCTTAATGTGTTTCTCCTAGGAAGGAGATTCTCAAATTTGGAGGCGTCACCAGAATATTCAAATATTATGTCATTTGAGTGAGTGACTATAATTCCTGGAATCGTTTGTTTGCATTAAGACTAGAGATGGGAAGATATGTTCATAAACCAGACAGAGTGTATTAATGATATACGATTTTAGTTTAATATTATGATTTTTTTTTATAGAATTTCCTTTTTCATTTTAATTTTAGTTAAAATTTAGTAATTTTTTCAACTATTTTTATTATATTTTTATTTCCGTTTTAGTTAGTACTTGCACTTGTTTTAGTACAACTTAAAAAATAAGAAATTTTTTGAAATTGCCTTTCAATTTCAGTTAACATTTATTCTGTTCCATGTACGGTTTTAGTTTTAGTTTACAATACTAACTCTGATCCGACACCGCAAATCAATATCAAATTCCAATCCCAATTTTACATAACAGCGAGTTGATACATGTTTTACAGTATGACTAAACATCCAAATCCAGTCATTTCAACAGGAATCTGCAGATCGAGAATTTTGCATGAGGATGAACAAATTTTCCCCATTCAGTGGGTTTTTACACAACACCATTTTTTTAATGAAACCTTTTGTGTTTCTTGGCGATTCATTTACATGCCAATTGCATTTTGGGAGTCTGAAAACGCAAACTTTTAAAAATTGGTTTCAAAGTGCAAGTTTTTGAAAATGTTAATGCTATCATCTCTGTTAAAACTACAAAAACGTAAATTTTGGAAAACGGTGACATCATGTGCATACATATTACCTGTTTGGTTTATGGGAATGTGCCCAGATGCATAGTGTTTCTTTACAAAGTGACATCGCCAACTACTGGCCTGGCATGCATAATACAGTGTTTTTAGTCGTACTCGCGGATCCATGTGAAAGGAATCGTTTTGATAATACTGTCGCGGAACTTTTAAAAAGAACCAAAGGAAAAACTTTTCCGTTTTTAGTACAGCGCAGAGGAGAGAGCAAAACAAAACACGGATCTTGAATTAGAAGTACAAAACGAGGATTTATAAAGAAAAGTGTCTGAGGATTTCGATATAAGCCAAGAGGAGACTGGTTTTCCTTAGCTTGAAACAAAACTCGGTTCTCGCAAGACTAGCATATTCTCACCGGAGCTTATGCTCTGCCTTCATCCTACGTCATCCACTGGAAGGCCACTCTCTCGTGAACGCGTGTACGACAGTTAGCGGAAGCTAGAGATTACGGTTTATAAAGATTCAAATATGGATATTACTCTTACACAAATGCATCGATTCCCTTCATAAGGCTTTATTAACCCCTCTGAGCCGTGTGGAGCACTTTTTATGATGGATTTATACACTTTATGAACAGACAGTGTATGTCAGTGATGGTATGTAGGGTCCCAAGAATTTAGGTACTTTAAAAATCCACCACAACCCAAAGAGCTGCGAACTCCTGCCTCCAATGGCATTTTAATCTATGCAGATGTTTTCCCCACGTATATTTTTGAAAAGCTGTACCTGCAAGTGTGACTCTCTCTATCCATGTTTGAAACCTAGAAATGAATATCAATGGGCTCTATCTCCTCATCGTGTACCCCAATCAGAATCCTGCGGCATGCAGCTATGAGCATAAATTAACCGTCAGGATGAGAAATTGGAATCAACTCATCCCTAAAGTATGTCTGTATCCTGGTGTTTGGATGATATGTGTAGGCACTTGTGACCAGCCCCCTCCAGCTGAGCATCCTCAACAACTTGGAGTAATGGCCACGTTGCCATAGAAACTTTGTTAAAATGCGAACACGGGGGTCCTCTGGCACCGTGCGAAGCGCACATGGAACAAGGTAAAGCACCTCAACCGTGTGAAGCTGAATTAAAGAGCGCGAAAGAACACCATCATCTCACCTGAGAGTTTTATTAATGCCAAGTGCTTCGATTCACGCTACGGCTTCTTTAATGTTATTGTTAGAAGAAGGACAATATGACACTTATGGTGCAGCCGGTTCTGGCCGGAATGATTCAAGCGGCCCCAACGGAGACGGGCTAGTGCTAATCCTACATCTTAAACTGTATTCGACGGCAAGGATGTGCGAACGAACTCTCTTCAACCTCGATTCGTCTCTTCTAAACTTCTACAACAATGACAAGAGGCCTAGGTAGCAGAAAATGAGAAAATATGGAAATGAACCATCTTTTGACACTCACACAGGAACTTGAAGCTATTCAGAATAACTTATGAACCTCCTCACACAAGCAAGTCTGCAGAACTGTGGAGATGTCTGATAACATTAGCGTGGTATAAGGAGCTACAGCCTTCATTTGGAGTCATTCCGTGCTTCGGCTGGATGCATTCAGCGCTGTGCTGATCTAGGCAGCAACATTCATGTATGCTAAATCAAATATATGGATACAAGTCCCTGTCGGCCAGGCGCAAATCCCCCAAAGCTTCTTCCAGGACTGAGCAGTTCGCAATTGGTTCTGCATGAGGAGTGAATCAGCGACAGGGTAGATTGTAGTTTTCCAAGCCACGGGGGAAAACGCTGATGTAGATATCCGTGCCGTTTCATAAAGTTGATAATGGCAAGTTTGCAACTCCGGGTTGCCTCTCCCAATACTAGGGGGCTGTGGTAATCTGATAAGCGTGCGACATGGGCGGTCACGCAGGGCTGTGGGCGATAAATAGATTATACTGTGATCAACACATGACGCAGAGGCCAAACACACAATGTGTTATCGTGGGACTGAGGTAAAGCCATGACAAAGCCATACCTGCACATTAAAGCCAAAAGAATGGCTGTTATTCCTTATGGGCAAGTCCTGTCAGGAGTGCGGTGAGTACAAAGCTTTTGTCAGGTGTGATGGTCTGTGATGTTAAAGCAGGGCTACTTGGCTTTGGAAAGCTTACGGGCCACAGGGTCCTTTTAGCCTCAAGGGCCACATTTAATTTTAGTAGCTATTTTGGACACTATTTTTTAAGGTCCAATTCTCACTGTTAACTAAAACTTAATTGCGACTTAGCCTCAATAAACTCCTAATATGTTGCTTAATAATGGTTAGTAAGGTAGCTTTTAATTGTTGGTATGGGGTAGGATTAAGGGATCTAAAATATGGTCATGCATAATAAAGCATTAATAAGTATTTAATAAACAGCCAGTATGTTTGCAATATGCATGCCAGTTAAGTGAGAATTGGTCCTTAAATAAAGTGCTACCATTGTTTTATATTAATGAAGCAATGAGATTATGTGTGGTTGGTATGTGGTACATTATGAGTTAAATGTCATACTTGGCAACATTTTGGTTAATAGTTTATACATATAATAGTAAATTTAAACATTTTAACCCTCATGTGGTGTTCGGGTCCTTTTTGCTCTGAAATTTTTTTATTTTTCCCGAAAATACTAGTTAATGTTATCGCATTGGACTGAAAATGTGTGACTTTGTTCACAAAGGGTATAACTACTTCAAAAAATGTTTTTCATCATTTTCATACTTTTCTGGGGGAGATTTTTCACCTCGTTACACCCGCGATGTTACAGAGCAAAAAGGACCCAGCCTCAAAAAAATACTTATAAATCACTCATTATGCTATATTATCAACAAAGATTGGATTCAATCTTTTTGTCAACTTCTTTTCTTTCATTTAGGTATGGTTTTGTATTTATATTTGCTTCTGATTAATCATAGGCCTCATTTATCTGAGAGTAGGCACCTCATTTTTTGAGTGAAAAAAGCATTATTTATGAATAATTTTCACAATATTAAATAAAAACTGAAGACAATTTCACAATAGTGTACTTTAATGTTTAATCAGGGAGTTTGTTTTTAAATGCTTTTATTTTGTACAAAATGGCACAAAGTCACACTTGTGGTGTTCCCGGTCAAAAATGTCCAGCCATTCAAAGTGAATGGGAAAGAATGAAACTAATAGAAACTATTAATGTTCAGGAGCATGTTGATCATGTTCACATATGTACGTGTGCTTGCAAACAAAAGCCTTGGACCTGTTCATGTTTGGATGCAGGCATACTCACGCTAACACACACACACCAAACCCACACACACACTCACACACACTTATACAAACTATTGGGAGTATTACAAGCTTTCTATTTCATCCTACCCTGAACTGCATCCAATATCATTTCATCAATCTGATAGTATAACTATCTTTCTCTCTCTCTTTCTCACTCACTCACACACGCACACGAACTGGCTTCACCCTGCTTCAAAATAATCTTTCTTTCATCTTCTTTCTTTCATCACACCTTCTAGACAAAATATTATCACAATAGGTATTGAGGCTTTCATGTTCTCACAAAGCAAACAAAAGTTTACTAATAAATGCTTTAGTACAGAGCCCCTAAAGGGACATGGTGGTGGAAAAAAAATCAAATTGAGTGAAAAAATTTGGGGTGGGAAGAAAAAATATTTGTCAGATTGTTTGTGTTCTCTCGCAAAACTTTTGCATTCCCTCGAGAAACTTTGCGTTACCTCGCAAAACTTTGCGTTCTCTAGCAAAGATATTTGTGTTCCCTCGCCAAAACGCAAATATCTTTGCGTGAGGAGAACGCAAAAGGTTTGGCGAGGGAACGCCAATATTCTTTGCGAATGAGAACGCAAATATCTTTGCGAGAGAACACAAAAGTTTTGCAAAGGAACGCAAATATCTTTGCGAGAGAACACAAAAGTTTAGCGAGGGAAAGCAAAATATCTTTGCGAGAGAACGCAAAAGGGAACGCAAAATATCTTTGAGAGAGAACGCAAAATTTTTGCGAGGGAACGCAAAGTTTTGCCGAGGGGTAGGGGGGGAAGCAAAAAAAGGGAACGGAATTTTAACGTAATTTCCGAAGCTTCGAGAATACTTTTTGGTGCGCCAAAAGAAAACCAAAAAAATAACGACTTATATTCAAAATTGGGCGTTCCTCGTGTCACCTGTGCATTTTGGAGAGTGATCAACCTGACCGCAAAACTGCGGTATGCTATTCTGTGTCAGCGGTGTTCACGCGGGGATCCATGTCATGTGTTTCGCTTTGATTTGAACAAAAAAAATGGATCTGCATGGACACAGCTGACACCGAATAGCATACGCTGTTTGCGTTCGTGGATACTCTCCAAAATGGCACCAGGGTGACAGAGGAGACAAATTGTTGAATAAAGTCGATATTTTTTGTGTTTTCTGTGTATTCTCGAAAGCTTCGTAAAATTATGGTTGAACCCCTGATGTCACATTGATTATTTTACAGATCTTCTTGCTACGTCTCTGGACCTTGATCGTGGAAATTACATTGCTGTCTATGGGAGGGTCAGAGAGCTCTCAGAATTAATAAAAAATATCTTAATTTTTGTTCCAAAGATAAACGAAGGTCTTACGAGTTTAGAACGACATGAAGGGTGAGCAATTAATGACAGAATTTAAATTTTTGAGTGAACTAACCCTTTAAATGGTTAGTGTTCGTCTCCGTATGCCACAATGTTCAGTTTGACAGAGAACAGGCACGTGTGTTATTTTTGCCCACTACAGAAAATAAGCATTTCAAAATAAAAGGTCCTTTTTTTGTGATCTTTCCTTCCACTCTTGAATGGCTGGTCATTTTTGACCGGAAACACCACAAGTGTGACTTTGTGCCATTTTCTACAAAATAAAAGCATTTAAAAGCAAAATCCCTGATTAAACATTAAAGCACACTATTGTTATAAACAGTGCAAATTTCTTCAGTTTTTATTTAATATTGTGAAAATTATTCATAAATAATATTTTTTTCACTCAAAAAATGAGGTGCTTACTTTCAGATAAATGAGGCCTACGATTAATTAGATGCAAATATAAATACAAAACCAGTCCTAAATGAAAGAAAAGAAGTTGACAAAAAGATTGAATCTAATATTTGGTGATAATATAGCATAATGAGTGATTTACAAGCATTTTTTTGAGGCCGGGTCATTTTTGCCTGGGAACACCACAAGTGTGACTTTGTGCCATTTTGTACAAAATAAAAGCATTTAAAAGCAAACTCCCTGATTAAACATTAAAGCACACTATTGTGATAAACAGTGCAAATTTTCTTCAGTTTTTATTTAATATTGTGAAAATTATTCATAAATAATACTTTTTTCACTGGAAAAATGAGGTGCCTACTCTCAGATATGAGGCCTACGATTAATCAGAAGCAAAAATACAAAACCAGTCCTAAATGAAAGAAAAGAAGTTGACAAAAAGATTGAATCCAATCTTTGGTGATAATATAGCATAATGAGTGATTTATAAGCAATTTTTGAGGCCAGGTCCTTTTTGCTCTGTAACCTCGTTAGTGTGAAAGGGTTCTGAACACAACACAAAATTTAATTTAAAAGTTAAATTGCATAATTTAATATTACTGTTTAATGAATGAACATGAATTAACAATGAATAATTATACAGAAAGCACTGTAAAGTCTGACAAAAAAGTTAGAGTTCTAAAAAAAACAAAAAAACTACGTGATTTGGTTATTGAACATTTAGACAAAAGGACGCTTAAAAAATAGATAAATTAACAAAATCGTTTATAAATATAAATATAATATAAAAAATTATTAAAAAATTATATTAACCATTATGAACGTGAAAAGTGAGTAATTAAATTAATGAGAAAGTAAATAAATATATGTTATAAATGTATTATATTTAGATAGGGAACTGTTATTTATGTATATACCATAATAAAATGGCATAATTTGATTAAATTATTTGGTGATAAACATGTATTATGGTGAACAAACCACAGCAAAGTACAATGATGACTAAGGGGGAGACATGGAATAGATCACATACTATATACACTTTCTTGGGAAAGTATTTATCTAGTTTATGATATTGAAGCCATACAAACCCATGCATTAAATATGATACATATGACCTAAAGGGCTAACATGGTGAGAACACCATACTGTAAACTGCAGTTGCCACAGCACTGACATCCCACAGACCACAAAAATTTACTTGAGACCAGCAGTAACGCTGAGGTTAAGGACTGACTTACCGGCAACACTATGGCTACATATTGACAAACGGGCCAGTTTTCGCCTTAACCAGATTACATGCGACTTCAAGGATGTCTGGAAGGACGGTAAAATGCTGTTTTATTCGATTATGAGTCACGATTTCCCCACATCGCTACCATTTACCATGAGCGCTCAATGGCAACATATATGTTGGATATCAATGAAATTACTTGCATTGATAGTCAAGCCCTTCAACGCAAGAAAAAAAAGCAGCCATGTGACATTTCCTCAGAGCCAAATAGCTGATAATCTGTCTCAACACCACATTCATCCTTGGGGAAAGAATGACAGGAAAAAGACAAGTGTGATGATAAACATAAAATGACCTTGCAGCACAGTATGCCAAATCTGTCATAAGCACTGGTTCCCAGACAGTTACGAATTAACACTACAAGAATACTCTAAAACCGAGGATAATCTCTCAAAGGGGGTAAATTTACCTTATTTGCATTTCTTCTACCTGATATTGCTACCCAAGTCTCAGGTGTAAGGAAGATCGCAGGAAGAAGAAACTTATAAATCCATGTATCCTCAACATTACAGTCAACCTGCATGAGAACAAATAAATTTACAACCTTGACAGGTCATTTCACACAAGGCGCAGCGGTGAAACGACGGCATCTGACAGTCTGAGAGATGGCGAACAGCCGGGCCTTGTGGGAAACGACGGCTGAGGCACCTCATTTCACGCATCTCACACGCTGTGCCTGTCCCATTGGTAAAACGGCTTCTTTGCTCATTCAATAAAAGACAAGCAGCGCAGATTAATGTTTATTGGGGAAGAGATAGATAACACCTGGATAAAGTGATGTGACAAGTGCCACCGTCGTGTCATTTTTTTGTCGCTCTGGAATTCGTCCAGAACTGTCAGAATTAGCATTCTCCATCAACATCCAGCTGTGCCTCTGGTGAAATCCGCCATTTGTCTCAATAGAAAGTTTATTAAGTCTCATTGAGAGGCGTTGGGAGAACATGCAACGCGTCCTGATGAGGATTGAATATTCAAGGAGGGGGAACCGCTTCACGACCACGGGACCTTATCCACCATTGTCATTGGAAATCTTTCACAAAGGCAGAGTATAATTTGCCGCTATTTGCACAGAATACCAAGTGTGCCCCACAAAGTCATTAAACCTGTGCATTCCTCTTAGTCCAGATTAAAAAAAGAGCAATAAGCCTCAGTAAATGTAATGCGCGATCGAAATGTGAGACCACAAAAGCGGCTAGCCTCGGGTCTGGCTCCGTTTGATGTGCAGAGGGATTTCGGTGATGACTGATTAAAAATGGATGCAAATGAGCCAATACAGCAGGAGACTGGAGGAAGGCATGGATAAGCATGGAAAGAGCCTTCTGAAGTCACACATCTGAGACCTCTCGAGCGCCAGAGAGAGGGCAGATGGCGGCGATGGCCGAGGAAGTGCGCCTGCCCTTCAGGAGCCTGGTGGAGTGGAGCGTTGTGGCGGCACAGAGGATTAATTTACTCGCCTTCACAAGGTGTCCTTGCTGCTCTTTGAAACAGCCTATTAGAGGAGTCACAGGAAGCCATAAAGTGCAGCCCAGCGGATGTCTCTGGGCTAGTTAGATCTCCACTACAAGGGCTAAGACCTCAAACACTGGCTTTTCGCATTTCCCTGTAGATGCCACAGAAACACGGTGCATATCAGAGCTAAACGGAGCATGCAACAGATGTTTCCATGAAATCACCTTGTTTTCATGACTTTTGCATGTGAAAGCGGTACCTTTTACATGTTGAGGACAAGCAAACAGGGAAACTGGATACATCTTATTCTGTCAATCATCATTAATTTTAATAGACTGCTCTGATAGACCAAGCAATGCAAATCGCAATGAAAGGACAACGTTCAGCAGCTTGATTTCTTGAATATGTGAAACTGATGGAAGCAACTTTGAGGTCGATTGTGAAGGACTATTCCCCACCTGACACACCACCCCACTTTTCAATGGGGCATTTTGACTTGGACATAGAGGCTCAAGGTCAAGTTTGTGGTCAAGAAAGGCTTAAAGTGCCCCATATTATGCCATTTTGAATACTGCCCTTCATGCAGCACATAATGTAGCTGTATGTGAATGCAAACGACCTGCAAATGAGTTGTAAAGCCTAAAGTGCACAATAAATAAAGTTATTGTCTCCCAAAAGAAAGAATTGGCTCCGAACGTTGTGTAAATGAGATGCTAGTAATTCGAATCCCACTAATTAGGGAGGCCATATGTCCCATTTTACGGGACAGGTCCTGGCCAGGATTTCTGTATTTGGTTCTGTTTTCCTGTTGTCATACTTGCTGAAGGTAATGATCGACCAATAACGTGCAGGCATTGTACATAATCGACTAATCGTGGCACGTAAGAAGGTGGGATCTACAGAGAACGTTCAAAGCGATGCAAATATGCGCACATGTTATGCGTTCATTCGACTTGAAGCGCCGCAACGCAGACTTGTATGATTGTTGTATGACATCAAAGTACAGCGAGCGCAATTCAAAAGCATAAGGAGCCGTCTGCTCTCTATAGCTCTCGCAGATGTCATACAACGATCACTATGCACAGCACAAACAGCCAAAACCTGGATATTTTAGGCAATATAGAAATCCTGGTAAGGACGTGTCCCGTAAAAATGGCCCGTATGGTCACCCTACCACTAACACATTTGCATAATGCTGCCTACAGTATATTCTATCTTGGCCGGCTGCGAACGACTTGACCCCGCCACAAAACACGTAATTTGATTGATGGCTGCTTCTCTAATCTCAAAGAGTTCAACGCAGGATTCACAAAACGCTTGCTCTTGAAAGTTGGCTCAGTACCCATTTTATTTGGACCAGCTGACTCCACTGAATCTCAAACTGTAAGTATGTTAAATAGATGTTTATATTTTCTATTGAGCATTAACAATTAAGAACTATGGCAATGGGCGCATTATTTCTGACACACATTGGGCCTCATTTATCAATCTATTATAGAAACGAGCACAGATCTGTGCGCACAAATCAACTTATGACAGAGTTCAGGTGTGATTCATGAAACATTCGTATGCCGCCAATCCCATCGTACAAAAGATCGTATGTTGATAAATGTGGTGGCAGAAAACAATCGTCATTTAAAGATCACGCCCCTAAAAACACCCTGGTTTAGAAGCCTCGCCCTAGAGTTTACGACATGGAGAAAAGTAGCCCGGCCAAAAAGAGGAAGTAATCTCATGAAAGATAAATTGATTTTACTCTAAAAACACCCTTTAACCTTACAATTGCAAACTATGGCATTAACTTATATGTATATTAAATACCAGTAAATATAACAAAACATTTACAAACACTATATAGCCTATTTAGTTCTCCTTAATCCACTCCACAACAAAATCTTTCAATTAATGGTATTACAGAACAAGAATGAAAAATGAGTAGCTATAAAATTTTATATTAAACTATAAAGTAAAATACAAATTAGGCTATAGTGGGATTCATTATAAACAGAATACAAACGTCAAGCTAAAACAAATTTATTAAAGTGAAACTAAACGGCATTGGGCTCACAAGCCTCTCTCATTCGACATCCAAATGTTTCCATTTTTTGCCATATAACATTTGGTTGCTAAACTATTATCCATGATGTAAACAAGGCTTTACTTCACACTTGTGTTCCAATATCCACGTAAAAAATCCTCCTTCGTATGCGCAGAAATGTTTGTTTGGGCGCTGCACGATGATTTTACAGTGGACCTTTTAAATTGAGCAGTGTAACTTTTTATTGTTTGGAAACTGAATTTTAGCTTGATAATGGCTGAAATGTCAAGTTAGCAACGCTGAAACACGTGTGTGTGTGTGGGACGTGCCTGCGCGATCAGTTAAATTTGATAAAACAAAGATATAAAGAAAACAAATAAAATGCATTAAGAGTGTCACAAAAACGAAAGTGGCCTTACTTGTCGCACTGTTTTTTTTCTTTTGTTAATCTGCTAATTATTTAAGAAAAATTGTTTTGTGTAGTCATATTTATTTTATTTATTTTCTGTTCTACTCCGGTTCACAGAAGTGCAGCAGGTGGGTGATGCAACGATGAGTGAATCTTCATGGTTTGTTGTTTATGCTGCTATTTGCACATATAAAGCAAGAAAAAAAAAAAGCTTTTCTTGTCGGTCGGGAAAATAATCAAAATTAAAGCTGCAAGCAGCGATGAAAAGGCCCTCGCACCTGGGCTCACCGCCACCCGGTGGCTTTACGAAAACAGCAAACAGTGGGCAATATGAGATAAGTGGTAAATATAGGAGGAATATGTCAAAGTAATTTATATGTGCCAAACTTCCTGTTTCATGGTATTAATAGCATGGTTTAGCGCTTAGTAAGTGTTGCTAGCATGTTTGAGCATATTTCTAGCATGTTTAGCACATAATCGCATATTTTACTGTGTTGCTAATAGTGCATCACAGTGTAAAACATGTCACTTCCTGTTGCCAGTAGGTGGTGCTATAACTATAACCAAATATGAGCATGTAGATGTCTTCAGGCCAGGACTCTAATCAAACATGTGAAGTTTGAGGCAGAGTGGACACTGTATGCCTGAGTTACAGCAACTTTCTGTTTAATTGCATTAATAGCATGCTTTAGCACTTAGGTAAGTGTTGCTAGCATGTTTTAGTATATTTCTAGCAAGTTGCCAGCCTATGAAACAGTTGCTGACACTTTTTAATATGTTGCTAGGAGTCCATAACTGTGTTAAACATGACACGTCCTGTTGCCAATAGGTGGCACTATGACTATAACTGAATTCGGACATGTAGATGTGTTCAGGACAGAACTCTTATCAAACATGTTAAGTTTGGGGCAGATCGGACATTTTATGCCTGAGTTACAGTAACTTCCTTATTCACTGCATTAATAGCACGCTTTAGTACTTAGCGAAGTGTTGCTAGCATTTTTTAGTATGTTTCTAGCATGTTGCCAGCCTATTTAACACATGCTGACGCTTTTTTTTTTTAAAACGTTCCTCGGAGTCCATAAAGGTGTTTGTTATCCATGACACTTCCTGGGTCAAAAACAGGTGGCGCTATGAGTATTACTGAATTTGGGAATGGGTATTTGTTCAAGACAGCACTCCTATCAAACGTGTGAAGTTTGGGGCGGATTGGACACTGCATGCCTGAGTTACAGCAACTTCCTGTTTCATGGCGAAACATCAAACTTTGTCAGGCCGCCAGGGACACGCTCTTCGATGAAAACTCAAGATCTTCGCAATTTAGCATCGCAAAGGCCTTATAATTACACTCAGCAAATTTGACGATGATCCGATTAAAACTGTAGGAGGAGTTCGTTAAGGTACGTGGCCTGAAAATGACAAAAACTGCCCAAAAATCATACAGGAAATTCAAAATAACGGGCTTCCTGTTGGGTTTCGGATTTTGAACCAAGAGACTTTTTTGTAGGTATCGGTGTGTTACATGTGTGTACCGAGTTTTGTATGTGTACGTGAAGCGTACTTTGTGGGGCACTTCGTTGACATTTTATAGGTGGCGCTATCGAGCCATTTTGCCACGCCCAATTCTGAAACACATATCAGATGTAAATTTTCGCCAGTTCTGATGTGTGTGCAAAGTTTTGTGAGTTTTGGAGCATGTTTAGGCCCTCAAAAATGCGATTCACTTTAGAGAAGAAGCAGCAGCTGAAGAATAAATATAGCTGCAAGCAGCGATGGCGGGCCCAAGCCGTCAGTGCAAACGCCATCCCGGAGGCATCAGGAGAACCATGCACAGCGGGCACATGCATTTACAGTAACCCTCTGGCAGTCTGGTTTTAAGGGATACGGCACTTCAAGGGTTAATCCAAACCATCAAGACTGTGAAACACACATACACATAACCAATATATACAAAACTTTAGTAACACTTTACAATAAGGTTTCAGTTATTAACATTAACTGTATTAATTAACATGAACAATAATTATATAGCATGTATTATTGTGAGTTAATATTCAAAACTTAAACATTAAAACAATTGGTAACACTTTATAATAACTGCACACTATGAATCATTAGTTAAGCATTAGTAAATAGTCAATTCATCCTTTATAAAGCATTGTTCCAACATTAATAGGCATTAGTAAGCAGTTTATAAATACAGCTATAAATGTTTTGTTCTTGAGCATATCTATCATGTTTAATAATTGTATTTTCATACTTTATTAATGATCAATTTATCATTTCTAAATTACGTTACTTACAAACCAGTTATTTTGGAGTTCATAAGGTAATTTAGAAAGTGTAATAAAATGATTAAAACTATGTATATGTACATTTATAAATCTTATTATTTATACACATGATAATAGTTGCTCAGTGTGTTAATAAATGCTTTATTAACACATATTCCTACTGTAATTCATGATTAAGTCAGGTAGTTATAAAACATTTAGAAGCTGCCAGCCATCTATTTTTGTGAGCTCATCTAAAGTGAGGATTGTTTATACCTTGTAAAGCATTTACAAAGGAGATTTAAAAGCTCATTAATCTTCCAAACAGAAAAGTTAATCAAACACAAACACAGAGGGATACAGAACACAAAAATATTTTTTCAAGATTGAAAAAAAGAAACTGTACAACTGTTCACTTATAAATAAAAAATAAATAAACCTCGGCAATTCTAGAAAAAAAATCAGTGTACAGTTTTTTTTTTTTTTTTTGCATCTTGAAATAAATCTTTCTGAGTTATGTATCCCTTTCTGTGTTGTGTTTATTTTTTCTGTTAGGAATATAACTGAGCCTTTAAATCTCCTTTGTAATAGATATGCTTATAAATCAAGAACAAGGCATTTATAGCTGTATTTATAAACTGCTTACTAATGACTATTAATGTTGGGACAATGCTTCAGAAAGGATGAACTGACTATTTACTAATGCTTACCTAATGATTCATAGCGTGCAGTTATGATAAAGTGTTACCAAATTATGTTGTCAGTGCCCTACAAATTAAGTGGTATTAAGATTTATTTGTCCCTAAAACTGTCAGAAAAGGATAAGGCCTAAGAGATTTCTCAAGCTGTAATGAAAAAAAAACAACAACAAAAATTACTGATTATTTTTTTCTGGTGATTAAAGAGATGTTTAAAAGTCTCTCTCGCTCTGTCTCTCTCTCACCCTCCCCTTCTCTCACCCCCACTCTCAACACACACACACACACCCACAGCCCCCCACCTCCCCCCTTCCTCACACAAGAGGCAGAGTGACAGAGTGAGATTAGATGTCTGATAGTTTTTAAATTTTCTGTTATCCATAGAGCGTTGTAAAGTCGTGAAACTACGCATATTCTCAGAATGGGGGGGGAAACCCTTGTTCTATGTATGTAAAACGTTTTGAACTGTTTGGAAGCTGCTCTTTAATAATTCAACACAATTACGCTTTCATTTTTTCCTGTCATTTTAATAAATCACCACGGCAAAACCGTTCAAGCTATCCAAAATCCATCCACAATATAAGTTCCTCAATGTTTTGGCATTATGTAGAAAAAGTTTGGTGTGTATAGCGTAATTTTCCTCTGAGGAGTATTCATTAATTCACAGCTATATTTTTCCAAAAATCCATATTCAAATCAATATAGCCGACTTCCTGTTGGTCGTAGCTAAAGACTGTAAATTAGAAAGTTGTCCGGCGTGATGAGGACACAATATAGGTACCAAGTTGGTGACAGTAAGCTAAACGAACCCCCCCCCCCCCCCCCCCCCAAGTTTTGTCAAAAGGTGGCGCTATAGAGTGCCTCTTCGACGCCCTTTTATGAGCTTTTCGCAGTCTATCTATAATTATTACTGACATGTGAGTTGCGTTTCAAGAAATTCTAAGCATTATATCTGCACGAAAATCACCGGAAAAGAAAATTCAAGTTTGACACGTTACCATGGCAACAATATTTCAGATATCAATATCCCCTCACCAGTTTTACATCGGGCGTGTTTTGACATTATTCTGAAGAAGTTTGAAGCAAAACGGGTAAAAAGAAGATGATGAATTAAAAACATTTTGAAAATGACACACTTCCTGACGCCAGTTGGTGGCGCTATATCTTTGACTCCTAATAGTCACATCTATGCGATCAGCATCATACAACGAAAAAAACCCTGAAGTTTGATCAAAATCAGACAATGTATGTGTATGTTATAGGACACTTCCTGTTTCTCATTTCTCGCAGTAATTTCGTCCCCTTGCCACGGTCAAACTGTTTGAGATATCAAAAATCCCTTCCCAATTTAGCATCCCCAATGTCTTGAGATCAAGTTCACCGAGTTTGGTGGCAATCGGTTTGAAATCCTCAGACAAGTATATCAAATTCCAGAGCATGCGCTTTTTAAACAGCCTTAAATAGCCAACTTCCTGTTGGGCCGAGCCTATGACATGCAGCGCAAAAGTTGTTCGGATCAATGAGATCTATATGTGTACCAAGTTTCATATGAATACGTGCAAGTATGTGTGAGATATACGTCAAGTTTTCAGACTGTGTTCCAGGGGGCGCCGTAGAGCCCCTGTGCCACGCCCGGGTCCCAGCCTCTGCAGCGTCCTAATGGCCGCAGGTTCCAACGCGGGGGCAAATTTTCAAGAGTTTTTGAGTATGTTAAGGCCCCCAAAAAGCCCCGGAAGTTTGAAAAATAAAAAAATAAAAAATAAATAATAATCCTTAGGGATCAATAGGGCCCTGCGCCTTTCTGGCTTGGGCCCTAATAATAAGAAACGGAGTAATTCCAATAGGGTCCTCACACCATCGGTGCTCGGGCCCCAATGAACAAAATGCTGTCATTATACAATTATACCAATTTCATGCTGCACACAGTTTCAACTTACTCGAAAACTTGACGTGACGTGAGATTTGATCGTAGCCACAGCTCAAGTCCATATTGATAAATTCCCAGTTTTGCGTCAAAACGACCGTACGCTCAATTTTCTGTTGTACGTTCGTTTCGGAAATGAGGCTCATTCTATGTGGTAGACCAATCACAACAGACTGGGCCATCTGACCAATCCGAGCAGAGTAGGCTCACGGAAAGGAGGGGTTTAAAGAGACTGAATCTTAGAACTGCTTCGACCGAATTGTTTGAGAATCGTAGGAAAATGACGTGATATTAAATGCTTAGTTTGAGAAAACGAAACAATTTTTTGAACTTGCATGCTATTGTAGTAGACTTACAAAACAATATTAGGAACATTAAAAATGGCATAAGAGGGGCACTTTAAAGTTATGCGAAATGTTATGTGAAATGTAAAGTCATGTGAAAGTTAGGTTCTAATAGACCAAGAAATACAAATCACAAAGATGGAATTTTGTCTAAGCAACCAACAGTGATCAGCAGTAGTGGGTTGCTTGCTTGTATATGTGAAAAAGATGGAAGCAAATTAGATTGCGGTTGATTGTGAAGGACAATTCCTCACCTGACACACCGTCCCACTTATCAAGGGGGCATTTTGACTGGGACATAGAGGCTCAAGGTAAAGTTCGCAGTCAAGAACATCTTCAGAATCAGAATCAGAATCAGAATGAGCTTTATTGCCAGGTATGTTTACACATACGAGGAATTTGTTTTCGTGACAGAAGCTTCCCCAGTGTAACAGAATGACAGTGACAGAAAAAAAAAAACACAGATAATAAAAAAAAAAAAAAAAGTACGATAAGGAATAATTAAAAACATTAATGACAATTGTCGTGGACAGGTATATTAAAGGTAATATATATATCTAAATATATATATATAGATATATATATATATATCATATATATTTTTTTTTTTTTTTTTGTACAGGTACTGTATATTAAGTGCAAATTTGAGGTGTAGACTAAGTATATGTGCTAGATAAATAAGTGTATGAGTGAATAAAAATAGTGTGTGTTCCACAGTTATTGACAAGTGTTCATGAGATGGATTGCCTGAAGGAAGAAACTCTTCCTGTGTCTGGCCGTTCTGGTGCTCAGAGCTATGTAGCGTCGACCAGATGGCAACAGTACAAAGAGGGAGTGTGCTGGATGTGAGGGATCCAGAGTGATTCTGCCAGCCCTTTTGCTCACTCTGGATAAAGTACAGTTCTTGGAGAGAAGGGAGATTTGTACCAATGATTCGCTCAGCATTCCAGACTACCCTCTGTAGTCTTCTGAGTCTTCTGTAGTCTAGCTGAGCTGAACCAGACAGTTATTGAAGTGCAGAGGATGGATTCAATGAGGGCGGAGTAGAACTGTTTCAGCAGCTCTTGAGGCAGGTTGAACTTCCTCAGCTGGCGAAGGAAGTACAACCTCTGCTGGGCCTTTTTAACAATGGAGTCAATGGGAGTGTCCCACTTCAGGTCCTGAGAGGTGGTGGTGCCCAGGAACCTGAATGACTCCAACTGCAGTCACAGTGCTGTCCATGATAGTGAGTGGGGGAAGCGCAGAGGGGTTTCTCCTGAAGTCCACAGTCATCTCCACAGTTTTGAGCGTGTTTGAGCTCCAGGTTGTTGAGACTGCACCAGACAGCCAGCTCTTTGACCTCCTGTCTGTAAGCGGACTCGTCACCATCCTGAATGAGGCCGCTGAGTGTGGTGTCATCTGCAAACTTCAGAAGCTTGACAGAGGGGTCTTAGAGGTGCAGTCGTTGGTGTACAGGGAGAGAAGAGCAGTGGGGAGAGGACACAACACTGAGGGGTGCCAGTGCTGATCGTTACGGGTGCGGATGGTATGTTCCCAGCCTCACTAGTGCTGTCTGTCTGGCAGGAAGGGTTGATCCACTGACAGGACGGAGGTGGGCACGGAGCAGCTGAGATAGTTTTGGGCAGGAGGAGGTTTGATGACCAGTGTTAAAAGGCCGAGCTGAGTCCACGAACAGGATGTCCTCACATAGTCCCTGGTCTGTCTTTAGAGTTGCAGAACAATAAGGCAGTCCCATGTTTACGCATCGTCCACAACCTGTTGCTCTGTAGGCAACGAGAGGATCCGCACGGGTTCCATAATGTCCTTTCATGGGCCAGCACCAGTTTTTCAAAAGACTTCATGACCACAGATGTTAGAGCCACAGGTCTGTAGTCATTAAGTCCAGTAATTTTGGGTTTCTTTGGGAGGGGGATGATGGTGGAGCGTTTGAAGCATGAAGGGACTTCGCACAGCTCCAGTGATCTGTTGAAGATCAGTGTGAAGATGGGGGCCAGCTGGTCAGCACAGGATTTCAGACAGGCTGGTGTAACACAATCTGGTGTAACACAATCTTGAAGTTATGCAAAGCATAACTTATGTGAGGTTACGTTAAAGTTAGGTACTAAGAGAACATCAGAACAAAACAAAGGGATTTTGCCTAAGCAATCAAAAAAAGTTCTGCTTTTAAAAGTTCTGAAGCAACTTAGTTTGCGGTTGATTGTGAAGGACAATTCCTCACCTGACACACCGGCCCACTTCTCAAGGGAGCTTTTTGTCTGGAACTTGGAGTCTCAAGGTCAAATTCACTGTCAAACATTGCAAAGTTATTCGACTTGTTTTCTTCCAGCCAGCCATTTGTTCTCAAAAGTTCCCGCACCAAGAAAGTCCTTTATTCCCATGTCACGTTGAACCAAGGGACAACAATGATTGTTTGATTCTACTAAAAAAAATCCCTCATTTCAAGAAACACCACATGCAATTTCCACCGATGTCAATGGCGCATCTGTTGCGACGTTTGCCAATGCCTGTTTCAAAGTTGCTTGATTAAACAATGCTGTGCCATCGCAGTCGCCACCAAGAACAGCCCTTCCACGATTCATCTTCTCAAAAGCAGGAATTAATAGAGAGCCCAACACCGAGATGCATCCAAACAAACGTCAACAAGAAAAACAGACAAATTAACGGGCGATGACACTGGGGCATTCCTTCGGGCTTTTACAAATGACTCTTCAGATGGCTGCTGGTTGTGGCATATGTCTGCGGCCCATCTAATGAGTCCCTCTGAAAACTGCACAAGCTCAATAAGTAATGAAACTGCAGCTTGGCTCTTATTACCGAATCTCTGCGCCATCTGACACTAACGCTGGATAATGTATTGGCGGCAGCAGCTTTTGGCATGCGCTTATTAAATGTGGGTTCAAAAAGGCATTGATAGACCCCACGGAGGCGGCCGGTCTGTCTCTTAATGTGTGATGAGATGAGCTTACAGCCGTGGAAGAAGAAGAAGAGAAACTTAATTATCACGCGCCGCGAGAGCACCAATCAATAGGTACGGGTTTACCGTGAGGGCCATTAGGGTCAGAGCCAGCTAGTGGCTAAAGTGCTGTACGCTTTTGTAGAGCTTACCGCTGCGATGACAGTAATGATTTGGAGAACAGAGCGTCGAGCGGCATCCGTGAAGCCGCATACATTGTGTGTGTGTGAATGGAAGCCCGAACTGTTCAGAGCAAAGGATTGTAAACACGTCTCTGATACTGTGACACACAAGGGCACTTTGAGCTACTGCAAATTTAAGACCCATTTTCGCCAATTGTTGTTCTTCGGTTCATTTACACACATGATGTTTTGCAGTTAGCGATTCTCATTTTGATACGCTCAGTCTTTCATTATCGTAGCTCTCATGGGGCATGTCTGAGACGTGTTCAGCTATCATTAGAACACACACTGTTAGATGTAGACTGTCATGCATGGGCATTGTTCATTTGGTTTCAAATGTATGTGTACTTGATCAGGGATTTGCATGTTTCTGAGCTGTAAAATGAAAGGATAATGTCATTACTTTCAAGGGAATTCACTTTATGTGCTTAACAGCCCCTCATAGAATTTCTGTGTTGATGCCAAATCAAGCTCACATCTGTTACTGATTGATCATCAGAGCAGATTGTGATAAAAGACGATACAATAGCCATGGGCCTTAAATAAATACTTATAGGCTGCACAAACATTTATTCATTTTTATTTTTGTTATTACCCTTCAACACTATTCAAGTGGGATTACTTTTTTTATAAGCTTGATATATATTATTGATTTTTTTGTTTTGGTGATATTTTACCCAGAACACTGGCAAAAATGTCTCCACAATAAAATCCAGGCAGTGCAATGAGAAATGTATTTGACGAAGGTCAAAATAAATGAAGCTTTGAATTAAGTGGACCATTTTATTGCAGCTGGATCCCTTTTTCCTGTCCAATATGTTTTTTTTAACTGTCCTGGTCCTACAATATTGGCCTCTTTGCATAAATTCTGATAGATTCACAATACTAAAAACACTAAACTGAAAACATTTTCAGAAACTCTGTGGTTTCACATTAACACTTTCTTTTAGTTATTAATGAGCAAACACATTCTGCGTTTTAACTGTCAGCTTTAAAAGACAAGTTTTTTTGTTGTTTTTTTTCTAAATAATCTCCTTAAATGGAGGCTTTGTCTTCCAATTATACACTTTTTCAACTGTAAACAGTATTCACACATAATACACACACGCTTGATGTCAAAATTGTGAGATTTGTTTAAAAAAAAAAAAGCCTAGTTAATTGTCAACTGTTCTGACAGCAAACCAACATTCTTTTTGGAAACACTCCTACAGTTTGCTCTGATTTGTAAAGTTGGTTTTTCGAGAACAAAAACCACTGAAGTTATTTTCCATCAGGAAGAACGCATGCTCTTAATGAAGCCTGTCAGAAACAAACCCAAAATGCACTTTCCACTCAGCCAGATGTCAAGTGCATCTCTTGAGATCCATTTCACCTTCATAAGATCTTTTGCTTTGACGAATAAGTGAAAATTTCATGGTTAAGTGATCTAGATGATGATTCTGCATACACATGGAAATAAACATGAGTGCACCATAAAACCATAAAAAATTTGATATTTGTGCATCAAAAAGAAAATCACTCATAACTAACAAACCAAACATTAAGCATATAAAGTCCTGCAAAAGTCAGAGTGAAGTGAAAATTCCCAAAACATATTCTCAGCTCTGTGATCTAATTACATATACATATAGTCAAAATAACTATGCCTGTTTATATCATGATTTAAAGTTATGCTTATTAACTACAGAATAATTTTAGAAGAGTTTCTTAATAATTAATAACTGCAATAATCACAAGCGGTATACAGTGTTGGGAGGGTTACTTTGGAAATGTAATAGGATACAGAGTAATGTAACTGATTACATTTGATTACTTTTCTAAATGTCTAATGAACGTTTTCAACTGTTAATTATTTTCAAACCTTACAAGAAGGCAGGTTTAACCTTACAGTAGTATTCAACACTGATTACTGTCAGACTTTCAAAATCCTTCATCGCTTGAATTAAGATTATAATAATTTAATTTTAAAGTACAGTTAGCACCTATTTGTAATTTGAGACGCTGAAGGGGAAGCACATTTAAAATCATTAGAAATAGTTTAATAGATATGATAGTGTTTTTGAAATAAAATCTTTGCATAGCTATGACAGAAAACACTGGAATCTAACAGTGTCTTGAAAAATTTTTTTAATCTTATAAAAAATATGCAGATACATAAACTCAAATAGGAAACAGTTACTGAAAAAAGCATGTGTCCTATTCTGTTTCCTAAATTGCTTAAATATATGTAACCCCCTTTGTAATCGTTAACATTTTTCTAATTTAATTACACTTTTTTTTTCTCAGTAACTGATTACAGTTACATTTGTTTTGTAATTAAATTACGTAACTCTGTTACATATAACTAGTTACTCCCTAAAACTGTTCATAAAACAAACAGTTGCTTCCTTTCTACTCTATACTTCTAATATTCTCCAAAAGATAAATCTTAAAATAGCAGATATGTGAACACACAAGTTTAATTGTATATTAATGCAAGACATTTCCGTTACTTGGAAACAGAAGACTTCAGTTAAGTTATTGAACTCCAATACAAGGCAGAATAATTATTTATTATGATTATTAATAAGTCAAAATGATTCAAATTCAAAATGTTTCACAAACAAGAATACTGAGAGAAAAATATCTGATCAGTTTTTTTAAATGGCCAATATTTCTTATTCCGTGCACATCATTTCAAAGAGAACAGCATTTTGAACACGATTAGTTGAATTTTAGATAGCATAATTAAAGGGGTCATCTGACATTGCTAAAAATAACATTATTTTGTGTATTTGGTGTGATGAAATGTGTTTATGCGGTTTAAGGTTCAAAAAACACATTATTTTCCACATACTGTACATTATTGTTGCTCCTCTATGCCCCGCCTTTCTGAAATGCATAGATTTTTACAAAGCTCATCGGTCTGAAAAAGCAAGGTGAGCTCTGATTGGCCAGCTATCCAGTCCGTTGTGATTGGCCGAATACCTCAAACGTGTGACAGAAATGTTACGCCCCTACCATATTGTGGTAACGTGTCCCGGTGCGACGAGACAAAAACAATAAAACCCATTATAAATGAGGCATTTGTTGCATCCAGTGGGGACATAATTACTGATTATAATGACTTATACTGTCTTGTTACGTGTTGTGTTGCATCGCGCCGCATAAACATAAAACCATGTCTGTATTTGTGATCGGAGAAATGACAAAAAAAAAGCGCTACTCTACACTGCCCATGGTACAAAGGACCAATTGCAAAGACCGCTAGATCTGAGGTTTGCATTGCAGAACACCAGGAGGATCAGGCCCTTTTAACGGAGCATGCTGCACAACTTCTTGTCCAGGCCCTTGTCGTTTCTAGGCTGGACTACTGCAATGCTCTTCTGGCTGGACTCCCATCAAGCACAATCAAACCTCTACAAATGATTCAGAATGCAGCGGTACGACTGGTCTTCAACGAGCCTAAAAGAGCCCATGTTACACCTCTCTTTATCTCCTTGCACTGGCTACCAGTTGCGGCTCGAATCAAGTTCAAGACATTTATGCTTGCATATAGAACAGCCACAGACTCAGCACCCGCCTACTTTCACTCACTACCATGAATCTACATGCCCTCCAGAAGTCTGAGATCCCCTAGTGAGCGACACCTCATGGTACCATCACAGAGAGGCACAAAATCACTTTCCAGATCATTTTCGTTCACCATTCCTGGCTGGTGGAACGATCTTCCCACCCCTATCCGGAATGCTGATTCCCTGACAATTTTCAAGCGACAGCTGAAAACTAATCTCTTTAAACGCTACCTGACTTCATCTAAAAAAAAAAAAAAACCACTCTCTTCTTATTTATTCCTTCCATTTCTAGCTTGTACTTATTTGAACAATGTTTAAGAACTTGGTTTTACAACCACTTCTTGTGTCTGTTTGGCTCTTTAAGAAGCATCACTTTATGTATTCCCCAATTGGAAGTAACTTTGGATAAAAGCATCTGCAAAATGACTAAATGTAAATCTCAAAACTCACGTTTGAATCGTCAGAGACAAATTCTTTAAATATGAAAACATACTTAAAGTCTGTGAGTCAGAACAGACGTATTGTAGGCTACTCTACCAGGATCAGGAAATAGTACTCCATAAAATGCACTGGACACATCGAATATTTGGGTTGAACTGTTCTGCAACAGTGTTGTAAATACAACTTAACCACTGATCTAGGTGTGTCCTCTTTTGGGAAGGCCAAACAAAGTATTTTCACTTTAACAACGAAACACACAGCGTATCCACGACATGGCGGCGGTAACAATACTACAGCAAGAATCAAAGTTACGCCTTCTTTCTTTGCGTGAACATTTGGGCGGTGTTATGCAAATCTTCCCACATCGTGACGTAGACATGTGGGGGAGTGTTTAAACGAGGCGTTTAGGGGGGCTGGGGACGAGTCTTAACTTTTATAAAAAGTATCTCTTTGGGTTGAGACTTTAGTCTTTGCAACTTTAAAAATCTTCTTTATGCACCAAGAGCTTGTACACTCCAAAGAGAAAGGAAAACTTGAAAGCACATCATATGACCACTGTAACAATGCAAGCCATTCAGAGACAAAGGGAGTGAAACAATTTGGAAGGACATACTGATGGAGAATTCACACTGCGCTTTTGCAGAAAGGTTTCATATACAACATTGAAGTAATTGCTGTCAGCCCAAGACGGTGCAATGGGAATACTGCCAGAGGCAAATAGAGTACAGTAGGTGTTCCAATTTAAAGACTCACTCAGTATGGGTACGAGAGTGGGGGAAAAGGGAAATTAACATATTAGCTGGCATATGGTTGTGATGAAAACCTAATGGCTACAGAAATGCAGTGCATTTTTAGATAGGACTCTGACACACCAACCGCAAAGCGACCAGGTGTCGCGCAAGAGTATAAGTTTCAACCTACTGCGCCTTACTGTGATACTACACCAATGATTGTTGGATTATAGAAGGGAATGCAGATGCACACGCTTAAAAGTGTAAAGTCATTGTAATTAGGCTTACTCTTATGTCATTCTCAGAAACATATTCTAAGCAGGTGAGACACTTCTGGTTTTGTGGTTCGATGGAGGAAATGTCTAGCACAAGGTTTGGGGAAGTGAATACCCTGACGGGGTGAGTACAAATACCGATGCCAGAACCTGTTCCCAACATGGGTACTACTGTGGGTATCTGACATTCTACAGCCTCTCCTAGCGCGTTGTGCATTCGTATGCTCTCTTGATTCAGAGCTGAATGAAGTCTAAGATGTAGGACAAATGATGGCATGGATGAGTTTCATAAACAGAAAGATTTTAAAAGCTTTAAAGCAAGTGTATACACTGAAATATAGTGTACCGGTGGTGATGCGATAAGGCCCATGGTTAATTCTTGAGATGGACGCATGCGGCATAAGAAAACAGCAACAAGTGTGATGAGGTAGATAATATAAATTATTGGAAGCATTAATTGCCATGCCACAGTTATTACTTCCAGAGGATCTGACATGTGAGACACGACTCAACCAACGACGCACAAGCACCCCACGCAACAGGGAACTTAAAATAGGAATCTGATAGTGCCAGAAACAGTAGAAAGCCTTGAGTGGTTAGAGCTTGGTGGTAAAGTTGCATAATCACATTTAGAGCGAAAAGACGACAATTGAGAAGGGGAGTATGCGAAACAAGTAGTTGAAGAAATACAGTACGTGTACTGAGTATAACCAGAGGTAGTTGTAATGATAATTTATCAAAAGCGTGAGATGTTATGAAGCAGTGCTAAACGGGAAAAAGGTTAATGGGGACCAGTCTCTAAATAGCTGGCATTCAATGCATTAAGGATGGCGTGCCAAGGAAAAGACACGCGATGAGAGGGACAATTCAATGACAAATGAGATGTGCCTCAATGATGGTACAAAGATGACAATTGACAAACACGGTATTCGCAGTGATTACACAAATACTAATGATTAAAGATGGGTCTTTCGCCACGGAAAAAAGGGGCTTTCAAAAAACTGGCTTGATTGCGGTGAGAGGCGAGAAACAAGAAGAAGAGACCTCAACAAAGGTATGGATGAGAGCAACACAACAGAACACCTGGAAAAACTGCACAGTCGTGTTTGTAGCTCCATTTCAAACATAGCATGGATTTACAAAACAGTGTTTTGATGTGAAATAAGAGACAGAAACACTGAAAATAATCAGCCATTGCCTGCAGTTAACAAGCAACCCTTTAATGACTTCTTTAAACAACTACCGTATTGGACCGACTATACAAGACCGCCTGGCGATTATAAGCGACCACCCCTTCTTCACGCAGAGTCCCTTTTGGAAAAAGGGCTTTTTAAAAACCTAAATGTTGTCTTCAATTATTTTCATATTGTATATTTTTCCTATTTTAATTTTTGTTAAGTATGGTAAAAACTGGTCAAATGTGCCAGCAATCACATTTAAAAAATATAAATTTTTTGATATACCATAAAAAAAAAAAAAAACAGTTAGCCCATCTTAATTAGGACATTTAGGCTATCCATCTGATAGTAGCCCACCAATATCTTATTAACATTAGAAGTTAAATCGTACTGTAGTCTTCAAATCTGGGTACTGTTTTACGTTTTAAAATCACAAATGGAGTTTTGTCCCATCAGGCTAACGTGACAGTCACGACTCATGCAGCTGTAAGGTTTCTTTTTCTTTTGTTTTTACTCGCAAACTTTACAACACACATTACATTACGTATTTCATGGCACACTCGTTTTATGCGTATTTGGCGCCAACTATTGTTGTGGGTTTATTATTGACATGCCAAAGTCTAGACCCTGAAAATAAGACAACCGCGTTTTTTCAGATGCATTTCCAAAAAAAAAAACATAGTAATTATGTATTTAGTGTCATACGCGTAATGTAGCCAAATTATGGAGCTCTATTACTTTCACGAGGTTTGGTTGTGAGATGTTGCTAAGCGAAGCTACTGCGCTCTTCTAGTAAAACAAGAAAGCAAGCAAAGAAATGCAAAAAAATTGACTTTTATAAAGTACGTATTCATTTTGAATATAGTACACAAATGGGATTTGTATATGCATTTCTCCAGAATGGTCCACGGAATTGAATTATTTCCATGAGCTTGTCGCTATTCATAGATCTATTTATTTTTAAAAAAATATACACTTGGATACCGTAGTCCTCCTGCGATGCCAGCCAACTGTTATCCTTTTTTTCCATCCAAGCCTGTGTTCACTCCAGATTCATTTTCTTAAAGAAGCTATACAGATATTTAATAACATAGTTAATAATATAATACATAGCAAACATCACTCACTGCGGAGTTAACTTATTTTTATGTTTTGTAATTTGATGCAAAGTAATAGAAATATAATTATAAATGTACACATGAAAAACGAAAATATAAAATCAAAAATCTTTGCAGGATTTGCAATGCTGATGACCGTTAAAAATAGTTCATCAACGAAGTGCTGTGAAAAGAGTCCACTGTTCACCAACTTTCCAACCATTTTTTTTTTTTCACTAAGCTTGTATTTTGCAATTGCAATTTCTGTGCAGCAATGTATGCGTTGTACAACTCATCTAAAGAGTTATTTAATTTGTTGACGCTTACAGAAGTGCTTTAGACATAAAGCGGTTGAATAATGGTCTGATAAGTATCAGTTAGAAGCTACAAGTTTCCAACGTAGTTTCCTACGGGGCGATACTTCAGCCCCTGGAGAATGGGCAACATTGGCAACAAACCACAAGGTCTCTTCTGAAGGGCAGCTAATTACCAGAACAGCCTTCCAGTCGAAAGCGTGTCTATGCTGCTTCTGTAGGCAGCTCACTAGGTTTTGGAACGCAGCCTAGATTTTAGAAGAGCGCCTGTGTTGTGCTCCACAATGCTGTGTTACAAAAGGTGTTGTATGATGAGAGAGCCGTGTAACTTACGTGAAGCGTGATGCTTAGGGTGTTTGAAATGTGAAAAACAAACTTGAGTCTCACCCAGAGTAGTTGAAGAGTCTGCTGTCCCAGAGGCTGTGTTCTCCACGGGGCCCGCTGTGGAAGAAACAGGAGTCAGAGCCGTCAAAGCTGTTCAGCCCGTCCTCTGTGTTCTTGGATGCGTGGCTGTGCACCACATCGAGCAGGACGATGATACCCAGAGAGTGAGCCACGTCAATCAGCTCCTTGAGTTCCTCTGGGGTGCCGTAACGACTGGAGAGAAGAACAGATGAAGGCAGATATCAGAGCAGTCTGGGCAGAGGTTGTCTGTCAAGCTGCATGCTCTTCGTCTTGGGCTAAGCTTGAACTAGCAGCAGTCTGACTGTTAAGACCAATTATTTCAAAAGTATAGAGATATCTTTCTGAGTTTATCGCAAAACACAAGATGCACTGATTTCAGAATACAGAACATCTGCTTGCTGCAAGATGTGCTAAAGAAAATGTGAATGTGAAACACTGCTGGAGTCGGCTTTACAGTTAGAGCTGCAATGATGGCCGACGATTGCAAACTGTGATTAACAATGTTTTGTTCATGTTACTAACAGTGTAAGACAAATACACAAACAACTTAAGAAGCCATTTGTTCTGAACTTAGATTAAGAATAAACATAAAATAGATAATAAAATAGGCCTCTATTTGTTGGGGGCCATTGTCTTATGGGCTGCTCTCCAACATATGGTGCAATAGTGCTTTGGGCAACCCAACATTGAACCCCAGCTCGTGGTCTATTTCTAATCCATCTCCAATCCCATTTCGATCTCTCCTACACACATCTTTAATGTATTTCTTGTTCTATCTGAATAAAGGCAGAAAGACTAAATAAATAAAAAATAAATAGAAAATATAGGCCTATATGATTTCTTTTATAGCTTTGAAAACTTTAAAAGACATGAATAATAATAATTTGTTTTAATAATTTCAAATATTTCTATGATAAACTTTGGTCTTTAGCCCAATTAATATAATAAAAAATATCTACATAATATTCACATAACAAAATATTAGGGCTGTCAGCGTTAACGCATGCGATTAATTTGACTATCATTAACGCCTAAAATAATTTAACAATTAAAGCAAAATTACTAAAGCACAATTTCTATTCTAACCCTTTAACCCAATTTTGCTTCTCTGCTTGCGATCAGATCATTTTAAGCTGCTAAACTCCGGGAAAGTTTTCAGTCCAATGATCCAGTAAGCGAATGCATTCAAACAATCCGTCCAAAACAGCGCTAATATAAAGGAAACCAGGCTGATTACATCAGAGATTGCAGAGAGAACAGAGACTCGTGTTGCGTATTTCTGTGAATGTCACTGAAGAGTGCGAGCCCTCACATGGTCCACGCACGTGTGAAGTACGACATGAATGGATTGTCTTCCACCACTGTATGGCCAGATGAGACGCGACTGGATAACCAGTGTCTCGCTAGTAAAGTTTTGATGGATGAAGACTGCAATCAAGGTAAAGACGATTGCGGTGGCGTACAGGAGTTGTACAGTACAGTAAGCACGCGTGAGTCCGTTATAATAATGCGTGTATGAGTGCTCTTGACGCACTGATCGCACATTGTATTTATGCACAGACACAGACATTTCCTTACATTCACGTTGTTTCCACACACATTCACGATAATGTTTTGATTTGTCCTGTGTTTAGTTATTCTGAATGGATCCATGTACTGTAGTAGATATATGCAGTCAGCAGGCGGTTGGTTTAGAGTTTTTTTGGCATCTCTATGTGGTCCTGTTCGGTATCGCAACTTGACTTACTGTAAACAATATATTTGCTGTTGCACTATACAATTCTGAATTTTTTAAAGCATTTTTTTCTTTCATATGTGCTTATATGGCTTCCTTATATCATTTGGTTTTTTGGTATCCTTTTGGAGTTTCTAAGTGTTCTTATTTGGAAAGACATCTTAATTTTATTTTGGATTTTTAGAATCACCCTTCAGTCTTTTGGTTTACTTTGCTGGATATAGCAAATAATGACGATGAAAACATTTGAAACAAGATAAATGGTCTATGCTTAATTTCATAAAGTATGCGATTAATCACAGAAAAAGGGTGTGATTAATTAGATAAAAAAAATGTAAACACAATTTTAAACATTAACAAATAAAAATAAAAACTTGTTTAATAGGAAAATGGTAGCTAAATTAAAGTTCACTTTCAAGATTACAAACTGAATGAATGAACGAACAAAGGAACGAACAAACGACCGAACGAATGAATGAATGAAAACATACAAACAGAAAATATTTGTGATAGCTTTAGATTTGTAATTTCAACATGAAAACTGACATAACACTTTTCTGAGAAATGTAATTTTGTTAGCACACCTTTGGCAGTCCAAAAATAAATAAATAAAAACAAAAATAAATAAATAAACTACAAGATACTGTAAAAAAAAAAAAGTTATAAAAGATCAAATTACAGTAAAAACTGATGAAAACTAATAAACTGTAAAGGACAAACAGAAAATAATTGGAATGGAAATTAAGAAGAATAGGTATATAAGAATAGCTCCCCCCCAATCAAGGTCTGTCCAATCTTAAAATACTCTGCCAAACAGTTACACCTAATCACTAATCCAAAAGTTGACATGCTCATCCACTCAAAACAAACAAAGCAATTATAGTCCCCCTTAAGTGGCGCAGTGGCCATACTTCATGGATCGGCCTTTTGGGATTCAAACCTACAACCTTCTGGATACTATCCCAGATCTGCCACATTACGTATGTGTGCATGTGTCCATCTCAGAAAAATCCCCTCAACAGCTGTGTTTAGCAGCGCCAGCAGAACGACACGTGCAAATACATCAACCGTGCCGCCCAATTGCCGTGTAAAAACAAACAAATATGGCAGTAAATAGAAATCAATCTCAGATCGTTTACACCGTCATGGCGGCTGAGCAGAGGTCAAAGCCTCCATTCGGGGTGACGTACTGCTCCGCTAGGTTCTTATCAGAAGTGTCCCTATTAGTGGCGTCTTTGTCCATCACGTCTCTCCTCCCGTACTCTCCTATGCGTATGTTAATGTGCTCCATAGAAAGCTTCATCGCTGTTCCTCCAGACTCATTCACATGGCAAATCTCTTGTTCTTTAATCGCCCCGGCACACGTGACTTCTCTGGTTTGCATCAACAATACCCCTCCCCTCGGCCTCCACCCCCTTCCCAGCATCCAGACCTTGCACTTTTTAAACGGCTCAGGGAGATCAATCATGGGTGAAATTACTCTGTATACATTATACTCGCGCTATAGGCTGTCTTCAGCGCTAGCCGGTAAGGGCGAGCGATGGAATAAAGCACATAAATAAAGAATTCCTGCCTGTCTTCCTTTATCTGAGGTCTCTACCTCTCCACAGGATTAACTGCAAATGTGTTTACAGGGAGATTATCGGCCCGTCAGAGGAGCCTCTCTGTGATTTGGGGCCACAGATGTGGGACAGAGTCTCATGGTGTGTGTGTGTGCCTATCATTTTCACTGAGGGGTGTTACATTTACCTCATTTTGAACATTAAGAAGATAAAAATGAGTGAATTGTACCATGTTATGGGCCTCAGGGCAGCATCCTTTTCATTGAGTGTCAACAAGTGCACCCTAGAGTTGATTTCCAGGGTCATTTTTTTTTACTTTGGCTCACAGAGTTCCTGCCTAGTATTCCAGATGAATCACTTATTAAGTTACATGATGTATAGTAAAGCTGTCTTCAGGGTGATTCCCAAAGAATGTGTTTTTGCATTAAAAAATGTGAGATGCAGGGGAGAGGAATAGGAAAAAAAATATGTCTGTCAATCGATTAAATTTTTTTCTAATTAATTACATGATGTGCTGATTAATTAATCACATCAGATAATTTCAAGTCAATATTGTGTTAAAGTTTTTGGAGAGTCTAGCAACAGCAAGATAGCTTGAAAGCATACTATCCCACCCTCCCTGCAAATCACTCTCCAAAGCTACGTCTCCTCTAAAACACATGAACGCGCACAGACAAACCAGAGACTAACCAGCGACACAATGAGAGACAGCGTTGGTGGAGGATTGAATGCAGTGCTAACACTTCAGTACAAAGCGCACAATATTACAATATTAACACTTTCCATTCTCTCTGGGTTGCGCAAAGGTATGCAAATACATACAGGCAGGTAGGACAGCCTATCGTAGCCCTCGGACCAAGGGATATGATTGGATGAACATTTTATGGTCCTACTACTTCCAGAGATAAAATATAAATACATTTCAATCATGACAACTCTCTGAAGATTTTAGCATGGTGATGGATATGACAATGTTAATGTAATTGGTCTTGGCGGAATAGATCTGCTACGCTGATGCTGAATTGCTGCTGCTGTTGGTTATTGCTGTAGTTGTAGATTATTGCTGCTGCTGCTGCAAGCACGTACAGGAACTTGCTACTGCCAATGCATATGGCGATACGGTGCCGTGAGTATTTAAGACATACTGCTGCTGCACAAATAGCATATAAAAAAACCCATAGCAGATCTATACAGGTGGAGCTGGGGAAGGTGGAGGGTTTCAGATAAACTCTGAAAGTGTGCTGCAGGAATCTCTAGTGAATGCTAGCCAGCCATATAAATTCAAGGCAGTAAGCTCATTGGCTGCATTTGCAGCATGAACCAATCAGCTTGTGCCAAGTCGTTTAACTCTCTGAATATCATCGGTTCCGTTAACAATCCGTCGCCTGCCCCATCTAGAGTTTCATGACTTAACTATATATTTAGACCACTTAACTCAATGATTGTTCGGGATGTGAAGAGACTTTCAACCAGCATAACAAAAATGTTTTGTAACCAAATCACCTATTAATGAATAATGAAATATGACAAAAAAAAGAAATTATACTCTAAGGGACAGATTTAATAACAGCTTGCGCCAGCGCAAACCATCTTTTGGCGTTAAAATCGTACTGTCAGGATTTACTAAAGACGTGCAGTGAAGAATTAGCGCTGAAAAGGCATGGACACGGTTATTTTTGCGCCTGACCTTATTGAATATGCATTTGTAGGAGTGTCCTTTTTAGACGCAAAATTTATGGGAGGAGAGTATAATGTTGGTTTATGGAAGGAGAGTATATTGTTGTTTTTTATCCTTGTCTCAAACGCGCTGCATGTAAAAATGTATGCAAAAATGCTTTGAGTTTCGGAGTTGTATAACTGATCGCACATATGAAATTAAACAACTGGTATCATGTGTTTCCACTAATGTGATTTATCTGTTATCTTGTTTGTGTATAAAACAATATGTGGGTAAGACAAATAGACAAATTGGAACTCTGATCATTGAGCATATGGAGCTATTAGGAGGAAAGATTTAAAATCGCCTGTGGCTCACCATTTTGTTGAGATGTCTCATTCAGTCTTAGGGTGCTGTCACACCTGTAGATCGATTGCTTTGTTCCGAAACAGGGATTAAAATGATTACAATGTTGCTTTTTATTCTTGGTTCGGGTCGCTTTCATACGGCAATGTTTCTTAACGGAACAAATTTGTTAATACAAGTCACACGCGAGTAAACTGTTCTCTCATTGGTCAACGTTTCACGGTTTATTTTCCAGGATTCCACTTCACTGTCACAGCTGTCATCTGTCAGGATGGAAGAATAACAGCTTCACAGGCTTATTGTTTTTTTGGCCATTATAGTAATTTATCACTTTGAGAAGAGTCCAGGAATTCATTGAGAAAACATTTTTAAAATGCACATACTAGGAAGAAGAGCAATAAGACGGCATTATAAAATGAAAACGTGTGCCCACAGACATTCACATGGTTCATTTTGAAGTATTAGCAAAACAACAAAGCTAATGCTTTTCAAGGAACTTACGTAATTTACCCATTATACATTGTGATATAGCCTGGTTCGTTGGTCCGTTAGATTGGATTGCTTTCTCACCACAACCGAACCGCTCCAGAGTTCGTTTTCAATCGAGCCGAGACCACCTCGTTCAGGCGATCTCGGACTGATTGTTTTGGCGGGGATCCGAGCGCCATTGCCGTGTTCACATATCCCCAAACGAACCAAGCTAAGGGGGGAAACGCCTCAGGTTCCGAAACAACGGGCCAGGTGTGAAAGCACCCATTTTCATACCTAATTTTAATAGCTTTGCAAAGGTTGACAAGACTCGTAGAGGAGGGAAGTTTTAGAACGTAGACTTTTGGCTAAATTAATGAAGGTGGATTTTTGATCTGACAATAACCCTATATCAATGGGGACTTGAACCAGCACGATCACCATGGGAACAAAACTGAGTTAGACGATTTGGTGAGTCATGATATCTATTGGTGTATATGTAATACAAAAATTTTTTTAACTATATAGTGTCTATGATCTTTGGGATGACTTTATACTGTATTTGTTGTTTTTTGGTTTAGAGTTGAGATATACAGGTGCATCGCAATTAGCATGTCGTGGAAAAGTTGTTTTTTTTCAGTATTCAACTCACATTGTGAAACTCCGTGTATTACTAATTCAATGCACCAGAAACTGAAGTAGTTTTAATTCTTTGGTTCTTTTAATTGTGGTGATTGTGGCTCACATTTAACAAAAACCCACCATTCACTATCTCAACAAATTAGAATATGGTGGCATGCCAATGAGCTAATCAACTCAAAACACCTGCAAAGGTTTCCTGAGCCTTCAAAATGTCTCTCAGTTTGGTTCACTAGGCTACACAATCATGGGGAAGACTGCTGACTTGACAGTTGTCCAGAAGACAATCATTGACACCCTTCTCAAGGAGGGTAAGCTGCAAACATTCATTGCCAAAGAAGCTGTGTGCTGTCACAGAGTGCTGTATCCAAGCATGTTAACAGAAAGTTGAGTGGAAGGAAAAAGTGTGGAAGAAAAAGATGCACAACCAACTGAGAGAACTGCAGCCTTATGAGGATTGTCAAGCAAAATCGATTCAAGAATTTGAGAGAACTTCACAAAGAATGGACTGAGGCTGGAGTCAAGGCAACAAGAGCCACCACACACAGACGTGTCAAAGAATTTGACTACAGTTGTCGTATTCCTTTGTTATGCCACTCCTGAACCACAGACAACGTCAGAGGCTTCTTACTTGGGCTAAGGAGAAGAAGAACTGGACTTTTTGCCCAGTGGTCCAAAGTCCTCTTTGATGAGAGCAAGTTTTGTATTTCATTGTATTTTGGAAACCAAGGTCCTAGAGTCTGGAAGAAGGGTGGAGAAGTTCATAGCCCAAGTTGCTTGAAGTCCAGGGTTAAGTTTCCACAGTCTGTGATGATTTGGGGTGCAATGTCATCTGCTGGTGTTGGTCCATTGTGTTTTTTGAAAACCAACATCACTGCACCCATTTACTAATAAATTCTGGAGCACTTCATGCTTCCTTCTGCTGACCAGCTTTTTGAAGATGCTGATTTCCTTTTCCAGCAGGATTTGCCACCTGCCCACACTGACAAAAGCACCAAAAGTTGGTTCAATGACCATGGTGTTGGTGTCTTGACTGGCCAGCACTCACCAGACCTGAACCCCATAGATAATCTATGGGGTATTGTCCAGAGGAAAATGAGAAACAAGAGAAACCAAAAAAGCAGATGAGCTGAAGGCCACTGTCAAAAAAAACCTGGGCTTCCATACCACCTCAGCTGTGCCACAAACTGATCACCTCCATGCCACGCCGAATTAAGGCAGTAATTAAAGCAAAAGGAGCCCCTACCAAGTATTGAGTACATGTACAGTAAATTAACATACTTTCCAGAAGGCCAACAATTCACTAAAAAATGTTTTTTATTTGGTCTTTTGAAGTATTCTAATTTGTTGAGATTGGTGAATTGGTGGTTTTTTGTTAAATGTTAGCCAAAATCATCCCAATTAAAAGAAGACTTAACTACTTCAGTCTGTGTGCATTACATTTATTTAATTCCACGAGTTTCACAATTTGAGTTGAATTACTGAAATAAATGAACTTTTCCACGACATTCTAATTTATTAAAATGCACCTGTAATATGGTTATTTGTTGTAAAAAGTCTTTCGTTGCTACTAGGGGTATGACGTAACACCGGCGGGTTTTAATGAGCGCAGGTGTTGCTTGGTAGCACATGGCACTGAGGAAGGGTTAATACCCGGAAACGTTCTGCACTTGCACTTTTGCACTTCTTTCTACATATTTTTGTGACCTCTGAACAATAAATGGAATAAGCTTTTTTAGCTGCATTTTGAGGAGTGCGGATCTCTTTCATCTTTGTATCTTTTGGATCTATGCACCATATGTTTTTTGCCTACTGGATATTTGGACGAGTGTTTGGTGCTACGCTCTAAAAAAATGCTGGGTTAAATATAACCAGCGCTGGGTTAAAAAGGACAAATCCCAACTATTGGGTTGTTTTGACCCAGCGGTTGGGTTGTTTTGTGGGAGGAGAGTATTAAAATTAATCACACTACGCGATTTACTAAGGTTGGCGCTAGTCAATTTACTGGTATTTGTGCCATTATTTAATGCTCCAAAAAAGCATGTCTTAAAGCAGGTGATAATTTGCGCTGCTCTTGGTAGATTGCGCAGGTCATTATGGAAATGATCTGACAGCATCTATGTTCTGTGTGAAGCTTGTTATTAATCAACAGAAAGAAAAAAAAAAAAAAAAGCAGAATTTCCCCTCCCATCAGCGCTTTCATGGAATTGCGGTCTAATGCTAATTTGCCCTGTTTAGTAATCTGGCCCTATACTGCCACTAAACCCCCAGAGGTGGCGGCAAGTCCTGAAATGAAGCAAATTATTCGTTCAACTCATTCGTTCAAATGGCTGATTCATTCAGAAATCACACTGAATCCTTGGCTCACTTGATTTGTTCATAAAGTGTGTTGCTCAGAAAGTCATAACAGTTGTGCTGTGGTTTCTTTTTACATTTACAAACTATTTTTGTTGCTGAAATTGAGCAAAAACAGACAAAACTGACAATACTGTGTCTAAAATTTAACAAGATTAACTTCTTGTTTATTGAACTGTTGTATAAAATCACTACTAGATTGTCAAGCATGCAGATATTCGGGAAAAAAAACTGCACTCTTGCTCGTGTGATATTGGTAAACAATTTATTATGATATAAATACATGACAAAAACCCATGCGAGGCATTTTTTGCCCTCATATCCTAAATTTTAGGGGCATTTAACTGTATTATAATTGACTCCATCACCCAGTAAGACGTCGCCTTGCATCATGTTCATTAGCAACAGCATTAGATGACGTCAAAATTTTAATTTGTTATTTTTTTCCATAATTAATCATAAAAAATGTAGCGAATTTAGCTCACAACAGGAAATATGAATAATTAACCATAACTAGTTATAATTTATTATGAATATTTTAGATCCGCTGTAAGTATTTACTTTACCTCTCAGGGTCAACTGTCTTGTCATTCTAAGAACGTTAATTCCTGGTTAAGGGAAATAACTTCCTTCCTGTACAAGTCTACCAAGCTTGTAACGTAAATCTGCATGATTAGTGACTCCGGTTATGAGCAAACAATGAACACGTCAAGTGTGATACAAGTAAGGTTTTATTAACTACATAAACACTTAAACTAATCTAACATACTACATACACCTAAACTTGTCTAACCCCTACATACACACATAAACCTGGTATATACATACACATATATACACACACATACAGTTGGTATAGGAAGGGTTAAAGCTTAACCTCAGCACGAAGAGGCATCAAGAGGGGTGGTTGGGATTAATTTATTGAACACTTTGCATATTCAGTAGATCTACACCTGAGGGATACGTCAGGTTCTTAGTTCAAACACACCTTGTAAAAATGTGTAACTGATACTTAATGTATCAATTAATAATACTAAGTTTGATACTTGTGAGTCTCGTATGTCTGAAAGAGATTCCTGATTCAATCTTAAGGCCCAAGATCTTGCTGGAGTTGGTTGATGAGAAAGAACCAGTTTGCGTCAGAGTAACTTGAAGAAAGGAAAGGACAAGGCCGAAGAAAAGCCTGTCACAATGCTTTGGTATCCTGAAGCGTCTTCTCACATCTTCATCTGCATCTGACCAAACCACCGACTGCGGCGGGTCACATGAAGTGTGGCCTTTAAGGTCGGAGAAGATCTCCGCCTTTCAAGATGGGTTTGTCCAATGAGCAAAATGGAATTTCCTAGCGGGAGGTGGCAATTGCTGGAGGGGTTACGACTCTTTGTGTGGAAACATGGAACTTAGTATCTGGAACTTGAGTCGAAAATACTAAAGATTCTCAGGACACTAATATATTGCCTAAATACCAACATATAATATACACTCTTGTTTATATCATCAAAAGACGAATTCATAGATACTAAACATGGTAATTTTGAAGGTTATATGAATGAGTGGGGTTTACGTAAGCATGAATAAAATATCTATAATACAACAATTAATACACAATGTCAATAATATACCCAATGACCTGAAGGTTTTTGTGTGTTCATTCAAAGAAAGGTTTTTCCTATGAATTAATTAGTAGAAAAGTCCATTTCTACTGTGCATTTGTGCCCCTTGTTTCTGAAGAATGCAGCTGAGAGTCGGCTCGCATTCCACAAGGTTGTAAATGTATCGGGTTACCATGAAACCAGGGTTTTGTTCTGGCGTCCTGGGGTGTTACAAAGTATTTGTGAAATCTAGCTAACAAAATATATATTATGTGTTTGAGTGGTCCAGACGCTACAAAAATTAAAGCATTGAATCAGCAGGCCTAACAAAATGCAAGGCATCCTGTTTATTTTGCAATGTGGAATTAACTATTTTCTTTGAATGTGCAAGACTTTATTAGCCAATACAGGTTTATAACTAGATGCATAAAGTGTGGTAAACAGTAAAACTGTATGCACTATGATTAAGGCTGTCACAATTCCTCGAATCAATTTGTGTACTCAATTAAAAAAAAAATCCTCGACTGCATTTTGCCCATGTCGAATAACCGGCAAAATACTGGAAGTGGTGCATTCCACGTACGAGAATCCATGAAACGCATTTTAAACCGTTATCCATGGCTGCATAATAAAAAATCATAATAAAGCATAATGCTATTGTGAATTCACAAACGCTATGATTCAATTAAATAAAATGTATGCGATGCAGGTTTAATGCATGTGCTTTAATTATTTACATGCATGTTGGTTATGTACGTTCGTGTCAGAGTCGCTCCCTTCACAGTAAATGCTGCTACACACAAACTGTTATCATTTACATGTGTGGAGGTATTTGTTATAATAATGTAATGTGCGTTAGCTCTGTTGTTTATAATACTTTATGTATTTTAACAGTTTTGTTCTATAAAACCATATGATTACTTGCTTTTGATACTTTATTTGAACTAATTATTATTGCCAAATTGCTATTATATATGTATTTTAAGTACTTTTAAAGGCTATTGTTCGCTTAGGTCTATTTTTATTATTACAAAAAAATAAGTATAATTATCTGATTACTCGATTAATTGTCAGAATAATCTACCAATTACTCAATTACCAAAATAACCATTAGTGACAGCCCTAATTACAATAATATATTAAAATAAAATATCAAAAGTTTATGATATCAAGCAGCATAACAGACTGTTTTTGTACAGATAACTGGCAGATTATCGCAGCAGATTGTCCGGGGTATTGAAAAAAGGTATAGAGTTTAGAGAGATTTTTTTTTTTAAGTTGAACTTTTCAACTTGATCGCTGAGTTTTGGGAAATGTTGTGTCATGCATGAGATGTTGCAAAAGAAGTGAGACGCGAGTGCGATGGTCAAACATGGTCAAACACAGCAGAATGCAAAAACACGTTCTGTGTGAACGGCCTCTAGACAGTAGACAAGATTCAAGATTTCATTTGTCACATACAAAGTTGTATACCGAATACCACCTGCAGTCAAATGTAAATCATGTCCGCTCCATAGACAGTGCATATATTTTAAGGAAATGCATGAACATAGAAATAATAATGAAAGACAAAAACAAACCTGAAGCAGAGCAAAGAGTGTATACAACAGAACTGAGACACAATAATTATTCAAATGTACAAGGAATGTGCCAAAATTAAGCACAAATTACTGCAAGGCATTTCACTAGGTTTGCAACTTGGTTAGTCGGAAAACAAAGAAAATGTTCAAATAATAAAACATTGTCCAGTTTCAGATAGATTTACCTTGATGCTGCGAAGAAACTGGTGACCTGGTAACCGAAGCTAGCATAGTATGCATGCTCCATGATCGCCATCAGCTGAATACAGTTATAACCTGGGTGTATGATAGTAAAGAGAGCAGTGCTTATTAACAGATCTTTGCCAAAAATCAGTATTCTCTCATTTACTCGCCCTCATGCCAATCCAAACCCATATGAATTTCTTGCTTTAGTGGAACATTCGATATTTTGAAGAATGTTCATGTAGATCTTTTCCATAAAATCTAAAAGTTACCTAGACACAGTTAATGTTGTGTGTTCATCACACAAAGCTGTCATATTGCTTCAAAAAACATGTATTGTAATACAGTATGTACTGTAATAACTTATGGTGTTGTTTATTATTTGTATGTTGTATTATTATTATATTAAAACATTAAACCGTAAATATATTATAATAATAATAATAATAATAATTAGTATTATTATTATTATATATTATTATTATTATTGTTAATATTATACAAGATTTTTGGATGACCTACACTTTTAAAGAAGCTTCAAATCTAATCTTTTAAGATTATTATTTGTTAATAACAAATTTGTTTTTTTTGCAAAACAAACATGTGGCAGCAAAAAAGTACAAATTCTGCTGTTCTGCTGATGTTGTGTCGTCCCCACTGCAGTGTGTACCAAATGCCCACGTAGAGAGTCACAGCTTCACATAATTTCAAAACAGCTGTTTTCATTAACGAGAGGATATAATACAACAGACAAGCAAAAATAATAAATTGTAAAGGCCACAGAAAACCTTATCATGAAAACACTACTCAGGTTGATCCCAAGCAACCACAGTACAATGAATACGGCCGTCAAACCCAACAAAAAATCTTCCTTCTTCCCCCTTCAGTTCTGACCAGTAAGTGTCCACTACAGAAGCTGGTCTTTTATACGAACACAAAGTGGTCACCCGGACACCCCGTCTGAATGACTCATTGGTCATACACAAGTCTTATCTGTCCGGATAAGCCACAAAACCAGCGTTTTGGTTCCCCACGCAGGCTGTAGCCGCACTGACATGGCTTTGAATCTGTACGGGAAGAACTCAAGAGGGAGATCCAGGCTCGTCTCACATCGTTTTTTTTCCTGAGCAGATTGGTTTATTTATTTATCTATCTATCTCTAGCTATCTTCCTCGCCCTGCTTCAGAGAAAGTTTGGGGATTTTTGATGAGGTGTGACAGCGCCAGGGGCTCGTCTCACCGACGATGCATGAGCAAACACGTACACACACACACGCACACACACAGAGAGCGCTTTCGATGCTTTTTAGATGCCAGAACCACCCTCATTTGTCCTTAGGATTCCCATCACCACACCCTTACCACAAAACAATGATAAACTCAAGGGCTCAACAGAAGACTGCACAAGAGCCCTGTTAGGTGCAGGACATGAGGCATGAGGTTATCTCATCATAATTTTGTTACGGGGGGGGGGGCGAATGGCACGTGGAGCGTGTAGGTGGAAATCTCGGTCATTTTCAATTGCTAAACAGTGCAGGCACCATACGTCTGTTGGTGTGCCTATCGGTAGCAATAAAAAAGTATTTTTTGCATATTTGTTTTGTATTTTTCGATGAGAGAATACCTTGAAGTGGTATCGGTGGGCGGTTCAACAGAAGGTCACAAGTGTGCGGGGGGCTGAATTGTTGTCGAAAGAGTCCCTATGTGTGTCGAAGATTCTAAAATAACCACCTCGCAACGCCTAGATACAATTCCCATAGAATTACTGATGCCATAACATCGTACCCTAAAAGTAAACATTCAAAACGCCGCGTCGCTGTCTCTGTGGCCCAATACGAGGTATGTGTATATTCTCCAAAAAGAGCACATTCCATGCATGTTTCCATGATTGTCTACTAGGGCTGGGTGATATAGCAAAAAAAATTATCAACGATACAATGTTTCATATCGTTCGGTATCGATAATTATTTAAATTTTTTATAACCTTTTTTAAAACGAAGAGCAATAGATTTTTTTTTTTTTATTTAACCACTGTATTTTTTAGTTAACTCAATTTATTGAGACAAACACCACTTTTTTTTTTTAAACACACAATAAAAATTAAACAAATAACTAATATTTTATATGCAAATTAAATAAGACTTAAGGAAACTTTTGGCTTGTTTCCAGAGGCCACAGGAGGGCACAATGAGCAAAATAATGCAGCACATTAAACTGTCAACGCAAGGAAGTAACTGTCTATAAAAAAACGTGCATTACGTCTAAATTAACTCATAAAAATCATATATAATTTTGTATATTGCATAAACAATTATGAACAAAACAGCATCATGTATTTATGCATTGCTTAATACAAAGAGCCGAATCGCCCATCACGGAGATTGCATTTAAAAACATAAGAGTGAAAAGGAATAAACCTCCACAAGTTTGCAACGTGTTTTCTAAAAGTTTAAACTGTTTTAACTCTGCATGGCTACATTGTGTGAGTTGTGAGTGCAGCAGTCATATTTGTCCATCTAAATATCTGCTGAATATGCGTTCTGTGTGAAAGGCTTGGTTTCAGTTTTGACATAAACAAGATCTTCTCCGCATTGATTTTCTTTATGTTTCTCTAATATTTTGAATGCATAACAGCAGCGGCGCATCTCGTGGGCTACACTAACAAAACATTCAGATGCAACAACGTCACTTACATCATCACCGCATCTTGAGTGCCACTGATGACGCTCCCTGACGCACTCCTAACATTCAAATGCAAATGTTTATTTTAAATTCGACTAATATTCTTTTTTTTTACTCAATCTCCTCATCACAGGCAGCACAGCACTCAATTCAGCATGTGTTCATGTTTGTGTGTGCTGTCTGCGTCATTCATAGCACGTGCCTATATCGTGCACTATATCTAACATTTTTTATCGTTATCGAAGAAGGTGTACCGTGGATAAATATTGATACCGTTTTATCACCCAGGCCTATTGTCTACTTCTAAAAGTTATGTTCTAAAGTTAAAATGTTGATTTAATAAGGCCATCACCAACTCATCCTGAAATAAAAATTTTAGTTAAATGAAAATAAACAGATAGATATAAACAAACAATTACATTTCAAACTAAATCAATGTTGGAAACATATGCATATAAAATTAGGAAAAAAAATTAATTGTCAACAACCTACACAAAAAATTTCAAACAGAACCTAAACCAACAAACAAACAACAACAAAACTGCAAACCCCCCCATTACAAAAAAAACACAACATGAAAACAAACACAACAACGACAACAAAGAAGTTTTTTCAAGACACCTAAGTCTCACAGTGTTATTCTAGTAATATGCTGGATAAGATATAAATACATACATATTAAACCTGCATATACAATTAGACCAAGAAATGTTAGTCAATGACTTAACGTAGTAAGTAAATCCATAAAGTAAGTAAATACTTAATAAGTAAGTAATAAATAAATAGACCAATGCAAACAAATCAAAACAAACAAACAAGCAAACAAAAAGGTTCTGTTTCAATGAAGCCAGATCTTTTCCAGTTCTAACAGTGATATTCTTCTAGTTAAAGTGAAATTTTGATTTAATAAGGCCACCACCTACTCAATACTCATACTGAAATGAAGAAAATTACCATTTAATTCAAACACCAAAAAGCACACTCCTTTTATAAGCACTTCAACGGATTCAGACTCTCTGACTGAGATAAATGTTTGGAACTTCTGCTGTAAAAAAATATATATATCACCCCTATGCCTACACCGCAGGCATCTCTTGACAAATATTCCTGTCAACAATAAATGTTTCAAAACAGAGTCCAGGATCCAGGAAGCAAAAGATAATGGTTGTTATTAAAGAGATCATTCACCCAAAAATAAAAAAAATATGTTATCATTTACTCTCATTTGACTCCAAACCTGTTCGTCTTTGTTTTTGAGTGATACACTAAAGGAGAAATGCTAAATAATGTGCTGGTTGCTCTTTTCCATGCAACTAGCAGTCATAGCAGAAAAACGTCCTGAATTGAAGTCAATATTCACTCATGTTTATCCTCTCCAGTGAGTTGTTAAATGCTTTGACTCAAGAAATCAAAAACCAGATCAGTCTGGTTTAGAATGGTTTTGTGAACTGTATCTTACCTCGGTCACAAACAGACCAATACAAGTCCCCATTTGTTTATCACATAAAGCTATTATATGGCTTTGAATATAATCACATTATAATGCATTTATTGCATATGTTTTGTCATTTTGGTATCCGAGAGCGAGAGTCCCCATTCACAATCCTTAAATAGAAAAAGTGACCAGGACATTTTTCTTTTTTTAATTCATCTTTTAAGTTCCACAGACGAGATTTAGCGAACTAACACTCTAACTGTCATATCACCCCAATCTCTAATCCACAGGCTTCTAAACCTCATCGTCTGTGCCTGGTAAATACTTGAAAATACCCCCTGCATCTCCAAAACACATCGGCACACTCAAACACACCTCTCTCCAGCCCTCATCCACGACAGCACTAATGAACACTCCACATGGCGGCTAAAGCCTGTAAACAGGGTGTTGACCTGCAGAAAGGGGCTTGGTTGAGAGAGCAGCCTCCCCAGAACATTGGCACCAAGGCCAGTGGCTCATCATCAATGCAGCAGGTCTGTCAGGTTAAGCACCACTGCAGCTCAGATACTTTGTGATGAAGGAGGAATGTTGGCAGGTAGACCATAACCTCTCTCCAGGCTAAAAATATTGCTTGTATCCTTATAAAAATGTCCTGTGATGGTACCATCACACAGTGATATACTGGATGGTAATACTTTGATATATACTATTGTACAAAATGATCAAAATATTCATTTGGCACGATACCTTAATAATACTCCAATATCATGGTACTGTCATGGTATATCTCCAACAACATGGTAATATTCTACCATAGTAGTACCATAGTACTTCTCTGTAATGCATCAAAAAGAATAAAGTGCTTTAGTGATGAAGCCCATTGTGTTTTTGTTAACAGAGAAAAATGAAAGTGTCTCTCTTAAGAGCATAACATTATGTAGTAATTATCTTCACCGTCTATAATGTATTTTCATTTGAAAAGTTTAGTTAAAACAATGATTTGAAGAAAGAAAGAGTATTAAAACTTGTGCCAAATTCTAAACTGAAAGCGATAAAAAGAGACAACTGTTTAAACATTTTGTTTCAAAAGGCCACAGAGAAAAATATCAATGTTGAATCGGACAAAGGACACACTCATGCGCGGTTAAAGTAATTAGTTTAAAAAAAATGTTTAAAGCGTTTGTAAAACTGTCAAAGACAAAAAAAGGAACCAACATAAAACCAAGGCAAACAAAATGAAAATAACCATCAAGCTAAAATAAGCAATAAAATAAGATGGTGTTCGCAAAAAAAAAAAAAAAAAAAAAAAAAAGACGGTATATTAATTTGTTTTAAATAAAACCTTGGCCGGACAAAGAAAAATACTAACTGTAAGCATACTGCAAAAAAATAAAACCACATAAAACCAATGTGCAAAAAAAAAACATCACGACACAAAGTAATCAAATCTGTTTTTAATAAAACCCACATCCATGTGTAGATAAAGCAATTTGCTGCAATGACATGTAATTGTTTAATATAAGGCAAACAAATCAAAACAATAAAAAAAGATTAAAACCAATGCAAACTAAACATCACAACACACACACAAAAAAAAATGGCTGTTTTTTTTTTACCTTTTTTAAACTAGTCATCATAAAACCACTTTGAACCAAAGTCTATTAAGCATAAATTCTAATTATACCAACATTTTGTGTTAACGACGCAGTCTCTTACCAAGATCTTTGATCCTAGGCAGCACGTTGTGTGTAAAGTTGCTGTAGGATGCCACTTTGCCCTCCGGAGAAGCAATGCCAACATGGGACTCATATATCCGTAAGCTCCTTGGCTTCTGTGGACGAGGGTGCTTGTGCTGGCACAGAAACAGCAGGGAAATATCTCTGGAATAATTCTTCATCCAAATTTAACATCACAGTACATGCCAATACAACTGAAGATAAGATGGAGCCGCTGAACAGAGCTGACAGTAGCGAATTTGGGGAATCTCACCAAATCATGACTCATGACTGGAGGACATTAATGAGCATATATAATTCATAGTCTGATGAGATGATGTTCACAGGCCTGACTTGACATTAAAGCAAAATTACTCTAAGTAGAAAGCAATGAAATAGCTCATGTTGTATTCATAAAGATGTTTTCTTCATCCTCCTGTTTTCAGAAACAATTTGCTTTGCTTGGAAACTTTAATTAATAGGGAATATACAGTACACCCACATGCCCTAACTAGAGTACTGTTATATGAAAGCGAATTTCTGCCATGGAATAAACATTATATTTAAAGAAAATTATTGCGTATTTTTATCTCACAATTATCTCACTCTTTGGGATATGGGATTTTGTAATTTTACAATTTGCAGAAATGCAAGATGTAAACTCGGAATACCAAGAAAAAAAGTCAGAATTGCAAGATGTACAGTAAACTCAGAATTACGAGGAAAACGCCAGAATTGCAAGTTGTAAAATTAGAATTCTGTTAAAAAAAGTTAGAATTCCAGAATGTAAATTCAGAATTACAAGAAAAAGTCAGAATTGCCAGACATAAACTTATTAATTACAGAAAAATATTTCAGAAGTGCAAGATGTAACGCAGAATTCTAGAAAAATTTCAGATTGCAAGATTAAATCCGCATTAAAACAAAAACAAAAAATAACCAATTGCGCGAGGTCACTCAACACCAAGAAAAAAGTCAGAATTGTGAGACATAAACTCAAAATTCAGAGAAGAATGCCAAAATGTAAACTTCGAATTCTGCTTAAAAAATTTTTATTGTGGGATGTAAACTTAGAATTCTAAGAAAAAGGCCAGAATTGCAAGATGTAAACTTATAATTACAAGAAAAATTCAGAATTGCAAGATGTAAACTCAGAATTACAAGAAAAATTCAGAATTGCAAGATGTAAACTCAGAATTACAAGAAAAAGTCATAATTGTGAGATGTAAACTCAGAATTGAGAGAAAATTTGAATTGTGAGATGTAAACTCAGAATTACAAGAAACATTCAGAATTGCAAGATGTAAACTCAGAAATCAGAGAAAAAAGTCAGAATTTCCATATTTAAAGCACTCAGAATTACAAGAAAAATGCAGAATTGCAAGATGTAAACTCAGAATTACAAAAAAAAAAAATAAACCAGAATTGCGAGAGTAACTCAACACCAAGAAAAAAGTCAGAATTGTGAGACGTAAACTCAAAATTCAGAGAAGAACGCCAAATGTAAACTTCTAAGTCTGCTAAAAATTTGTTATTGTGGGATGTAACTTAGAATTCCTAAGAAAAAGGCCAGAATTGCGAGATGTAAACTTAGAATTCTGCTAAAAAATAAAAATTAGAAATCAGGATGTAAACTCAGAATTCTGATTAAAGTAAAGTTAGAATTGCAAGACATAATAAACTCAGAATTCTGATTAAAGAAAAAGTTAGAACTTTGGGACATAAATTCGCAATTCTTTGAAAAAAGTCAGAATTATGAGATAAAAAGTCACAATAACCTTTTTTACATTTTTATTAAGTGGCAGAAATAAACTTCCATACTATTCTCACTTACACGGTCATCTAAATGAAGAATTCATTACATGTACAAATAAATGTTGAGGACCCATTATAGTTCACTACAAAATAAAAGGTTGTGGCACATTGGTGCTGGGGGGAAATAATCACTTACAATGTAAGGTTGAGGAGGGTCCCAATGTACCCAATCATAGATGACGGACTTCTCATGCCTGGTCACATACTTTGCCCAAGGTGAGATTCGGTACAGCCGCTCACCTGCTCTGGTGTGAACAACCACCTGGGAAGAGAGACAAATGAGGGATGTAACGCCAAGGGCGCAGAGAGAGGGTCGGGACGTGGGCACAAGCAAAGAGTGCTGGGTAATGCAGCAAAGAGAAAATGTGTTTACAGCTGCCAGAGAGAAGGAATAAAGGGCCAATCTCATGCAGAAAGGTCACAGGGTACAAGCAAAGAAGACGTTTGAGTTCAGTCTGACCGCTGGAGGTGAAAGAGGTTGTATACTATAAAAAAAAATGACTTTTGAAATTATTACATTGGGTTTCCAGCTAAAAATATTTGTGGCAACAAGCAGCTTCTGAAAGGCATATGAGTATTTTTAAAGAGAAAACTGCATGGTTATTAATGTGATAACCAATTTACAATCACTGAGTGTGGCAATAAATGTGCAATGATTCTGGGAAACATTTGTTTACACTTATATTTTTAGCTTGGTACTTGCTTTACAAGCATATACATACAAACTTGAAAGAGTAACATGAATAATAGATCAAACGCTTTCTGTTTTTACCAATATGCTCTAGATTACAACTGTAGACAGAGAGGCCAGGAAAGATTATGTGGGAACTTCATGTCACCAATTTTGTCACTCTCAATTTTCTCGCAGAATTGAGAATCTGCAAACTCAGGATTCTGATGTGTAAACAGTCAGAGTTATTTTGAGATATAAACTTAGAATTATGAGGGAAAATAAAAACTACAACTGTGAGATGTGAGAATATAAATTGCACAATTGCGAGATAACTTGCGATTCTAAAAATCGGGAGATGAATTGTGAGATGTAAACTTTGAATTTTTGTGGAAAAAATGTATGTTTTAATGTATGGAAATAATCAGCCTGGACATTCTGCTAAATTACTTCTGTTCTTATTTCTGTTCCACTAAAAAAAACAACTGATGTGAGTTTGGAATGACATGCGAGTGAGTAGATAATGACAGAATTTTGATTTGTAACCATATTAGGAAAAGTTTATTATGCCACACTGTGTTTTCCTCATGGAGAAGAAGATTTCTAGTGCTGTCTAAAATAAAGCTATTACCCAGCACAAAAGCATTGATCAGAAACGGAAAGGGTCGTTTAATCCTTTGTGTACTATCGGCATTGTTATTTATAGCTGAAGCAAAACTATTCACTCGCAGATATTAAAAACTCATCATGTGTCTCAGATAAGACTACAGAAGCTATCCTTTCTAAAGGACATGCGAAGGCAGAGTGTGAATTTAATGCCAGAGTGTGTTTTTTTATTGATACGTAGAGGTGTTGATGAGGGGGCAGCACAAGATCTGATATCCAGATCCTGGATACCAGAACTGAAAAGGATTGTAAATTCCATACAACCTAGTATAATAATATTATAATATTTTTTAGTAAATTATAATATAATATCATATCAAGATAATTAATTAATATAATATAGATATATAATTACCATTTTGGTACTACTACACTCTAAAATTGCTGGGTTAAATACAACCCAGTGCTGGGTTAAAAGGGACAAACCCAGCTATTGGTTTGTTTTGACCCAGCGGTTGGGTTCAAAACATCCCAATAGCTGGGTTTGTCCCTTTTTCACCCAGCATTTTTTAGAGTGTACATGCCACAAATACTTTTATTCGATTCATTCTCACATCCATCAAAATGATACTTAGTATTACAACAACTTTTTAGAGTCTTATATTGGACATTCAATAAATACAAACACGTGTCATAACTCTAAAAACGTTTTGTAATCCTAACAGCCCTGAGAATGTTAATTTATAGTATTCTATATTATGAAACAAAACCAAATATTTGTTAAAAATCAATCAAATCAAATATATTTTTTAAACATTTTTAAAACACCCACACACACACCATTATAGTTTCAGTTATTTAAAAAAATATTTATTTTTCTTTGGGCTTGATAATGTATTGTAATTGTATGATATTATGATGTATTAAAAATATTATTAGTATCATAATACTAAAGACTGAATTAATGGCTTCTGATAATTAATTCAAGTAATAAATACAATTTTACATTACGTATAAATATATAAATTATATATATAGTATATATATATATATATATATCCTATATATATATATATATAACAGTGGGTACGGAAAGTATTTCAGACCCCCTTAAATTTTTCACTCTTTGTTATCTTGCAGCCATTTGCTAAAATCATTTAAGTTCTTTTTTTTTCCTCATTAATGTACACAGAGCACACCATATTGACCGAAAAACACAGAATTGTTGACATTTTTTCATATTTATTAAAAAAGAAAAACTGAAATATCACATTGGTCCTAAGTATTCAGACCCTTTGCTGTGACACTCTATATTTAACTCAGGTGCTGTCCATTTCTTCTGATCATCCTTGAGATGGTTCTATCCTTCATTTGAGTCCAGCTGTGTTTGTTTATACTGATTGGACTTGATTAGAAAAGCCACACACCTGTCTATATAAGACCTTACAGCTCACAGTGCATGTTAGAGCAAATGAGAATCATGAGGTCAAAGAACTGCCTGAAGAGCTCAGAGACAGAATTGTGGCAAGGCACAGATCTGGCCATGGTTACAAAAAATTTCTGCTGCACTTAAGGTTCCTAAGAGCACAGTGGCCCCATAATCCTTAAATGGAAGACGTTTAAGACGACCAGAACCCTTCCTAGAGCTAGCCGTCCAGCCAAACTGAGCTATCGGGGAGAAGAGCCTTGGTGCGAGAGGTAAAGAAGAGCCCAAAGATCATTGTGGCTGAGCTCCAGAGATGCATTCGGGAGATGGGAGAAAGTTGTAGAAATCACCATCACTGCAGCCCTCCACCAGTTGGGGCTTAATGCAGAGTGGCCCGCCTAAGCCTCTCCTCAGTGCAAGGCTACAAACTAACTGAAGTACTCCAGATGGTGATAAATAAGATTCTGTGGTCTGAGTAAGACCAAGATCAGAACTTTTTGGCCTTATTCTAAGCGGTATTGTGGAGAAAACCAGGCACTGCTCATCACCTCTCTAATACAGTCCCAACAGTGAAGCATGGTGGTTGCTGCATCATGCTGTGGGGGTGTTTTTCATCTGCAGGGACAGGACGACTGGTTGCATCGAGGGAAAGATGAATGCGGCCAAGTTCAGGGATATCCTGGATGAAAACCTTCTCCGGAGTGCTCAGGACCTCAGACTGGGCTTAAGGTTTACCTTCCAACAAGACAATGCCTTCCCTAAGCACACAGCTAAAATAACGAGGAGTGGCTTCACAAAACTCTGTGACTGTTCTTGAATGGCCCAGTCAGAGCCCTGACTTAAACCCGATTGAGCATCTCTGTAGAGACCTAAAAATGGCTGTCCACCTCGATACCATCACCCTGACAGAACTGGAAGAATCTGCAAGAGGCAGGCCGTAGGATCCCAAATCCAGGTGAAAACCTTGTTGCATCTTTCTCCAGAAAAAAAGACTCATGGCTTGTATTAGCTCAATAATGGGTGCTTCTACTAAATATGAGCAAGGTCTGAATACTTAGGACCATGTGATATTTTTAGTTTTTCTTTTTTAATAAATCTTCATAAATGTCAACAATTCTGTGTTTTTTCTGTCAATAGGGGGTGCTCTGTGTACATTAATGAGGAAAAAAAAAATAACTTAAATGATTTTAGCAAATTGCTGCAATATAAAAAAGAGTGAAAAATTTAAGGTGGTTTGAATACTTTCCGTACCCACTGTATATATAATAATAATTATTATAAAAATACACCACATGCAGTATCTATTTAAGAAAAATGTGTTACGTTTTACTTATATAAATTATATGAATATAAATATATACATTTAAATATTTTCAAAATATATGCTGTATATGTGTGTGTATTTATAGATGCATAATAAATATACACAGTACACACACACATATATTATGCAAACAGAAACTTTTATTTTGGATGCCATGAATCGCATTTAATTGTTTTACATCACTAACAAAAACATTAACATACATATGGATAGGAAAAAGGTACAAAAGCTATCACTGGGAAGGTACCTATTCAAAAGATAAATCTTTGTACCTAAAGGCTCCATACTGCTACCTTAAAGGTACGTATCAGTACCTAAAGTGACTTTTTGAGTAGGTACTGCCCCAGTGACAGCTTTTGTACCTTTTTTCACTGTAGGTGAACATGGTTTATGAGGGCACGTCTTCCTGTGTCCTTGTAAACCAAATGTCTTTAAAAACATACTAAATGGTATGATTATTCATATCACCTAAATTTTGCTCTAACATGACAACCACACTTGAAGTAAACTAGCTCAAGGCACTCGGTTTCCAGCCCGCTTTCCAAACAAGAGTGAGAAAAGAGCATTGTGTGCTGGACTACAGTCTAGCTCACTCAGAGTCGCTCCTCTCTTCTCTTCCTCCCCGCTGCCGTGCACAGTCACACGACTGTCAGTACAGGAGAGCAGATCGATAACGGAGTGTCTCTCACCGTGTGAATGCACCCGTGGGAGCTCTCCATCCTGAGTCTCCCTATCTCTCTCTTTCCTGGGCCAAAAAGCAAATGGATCATTTGATGGTCTCCTCCATAAGCTGCCAGCGAGAGGTAATGACAGAGCCATTGGCACCTGCCGGTGACCTACAGAGCAGCGTCCCAGTGGGGCTCAATCATTAGCGGCTTCTCACCCGAGGACATGCTGGAACGCCAAACCGCCACACCACGGGTTTGCCAGTTTATATAATTAGCCAGAAAAGAGTGCGAGAATAGACAGATGCTGAGCCAGACCAACTGATGGAGAGAAAATAGCAGAAAATAGCAGACACACGGTGTCAATGAAAGCAGGGTGAGATGGAGGATAAATGGATGATGACAAAGCTCTTACTGAGTTCACTTTGCTGTTCTGTCAAATTAGGGTCCAGTCGCAGGTTTATTGAAAGCATTTACTGGCAATGAATATTTCTGACCTCACCATGAAATGTTTTGCATTATTTTGATTAAAGAATATATTGCTGTTCCAATCATAATGACAATTTGTAACATTTCTTCACTACTATTCACAAGTTTGGGGTCGCTACAAAATATTTATTTCTTTTCATTAAATAATCCTGGGAAAAAAATAATCATGGTTTCAAAAATATTAAGCAGCACAACTGTAATTAACATAGATAATAGTAAGAAATGTTTCGATTTGTAGAGGAACAAATAATAAAATAAAATAAAAAAATAAAATAATTTCAAATTGGGTGATAGAAAAGACATATTATGGTTATATAGAAGAGGGGGGAAAACTAAACTAAACTCAACTTGGAAACTTCAAATGGAAAATGGAAATGCTCCTCTGATGAATCAATCATCAACACAAACAAACATCAAGACTTTTGTACTAATATTGTCATATCTGTCGGTTAATGCAAAAAATATCCCATACTTGTGTCACTACATTGAGCTTTAAATAAACTTCTGATGATATTTTATTTTATACCCATTTAATGACTGGCTAATGTCAGTTTGTCAAATTATATAGGTATTATCTCTGTCTTACATTAACACAAATGCCTTGGATTTATTCAACAGGTGCATAAAACACCCTTTGTAACAACACAAGGTCTCTCCATCATGATATGAGCCTGTGGCGTGAAGCAGAAAGAATAGGACAGTCCACTTCCTGCATAATTAAAGTCTGGCCAGACCACTTTTCACCGGGAACATAATCCAGTTGACACTCAACTCATCCGAGTCCAGTCTGAGGGCCTGAACTGGGACAGGGCCAGGGTCTGCATCTGGTTCTTATCGTCCAGAGCCTGACCCAAGAAGACAACAGCAACAAAGCAACCAGAAAAGCACCCTGTGCCCAGTGAGTGGCATCTACCTGCCATCAATCAAGCCTCTGCCAGTGTGTCACACAACATAATGGACAGCAGGAGCGCAAGAGGCTGGACTAAACACAACCGGCTTTGTAAGCAGATAGATCAGAAATGAATCTCAGTTTATTGATGCTATTTTTTGGTTCATTCATTTATTCAAAAATACATAAAAAAAAATACATACAATGCCTTTTATACACATCTTCTATGATGAGCATATTTTTTAATTTCAGTTTAATATTAATTTGCAGATAAATTATTTCATTATTATTTATACAAAACTATTTAAAAGAAGGCTCATAAAATGTCAAATAATTTGACAATTTTATAAGTAAAATTAGTTTAGGCCACAAAATGTAATGTGTGCAACGTAAATTATATTTTTAAATTAAACTTTAGATTTAGTAAACATTTCCACAAAAAAATAAAAAATAGATAGAATATATAATATATATTATATTATATATATATACTAGAGTATAATATATATATATATATATATATAGAGAGAGATAGAGAGAGAGAGAGAGATGGAGTGAGACGCCGGATTGAGAGAGAACGAGAGGAGATAGAGAGAATCTCACCGAAGTGAGTACACCCCTCACATTTTTAAAAATATTTTACTATATCTTTTCATGTGACAACAATGAAGAAATGACACTTTGCTACAATGAAAAGTAGTGAGTGTACAGCTTGTATACCAGTGTAAATTTGCTGTCCCCTCAAAAAAACTCAACACACAGCCATTAATGTCTAAAACGCTTGCCACGAAAGTGAGTACACCCCTAAGTGAAAAAGTCCAAATTGGGCCGATTAGCCATTTTCTCTTCTTGTAACGGTGTCATGTGACTCATTAGTGTTACAAGGTCTCAGTTGTGAATGGGGAGCAGGTGTGTTAAATTTCTCTCATACTGGTCACTGGAAGTTCATCATGGCACCTCATGGCAAAGAACTCTATGAGGATCTGAAAAAAGAATTGTTGCTCTAAAGATGGCATAGGCTATAAGAAGACTGCCAAGACCCTGAAACTGAGCTGCAACACAGTGGCCAAGACCATACAGCGGTTTAACAAGACAGGTTCCACTCAGAACAGGCCTTGCCATGGTCGACCAATGAAGTTGAGTGCACGTGCTCAGCGTCATATCCAGAGGTTGTGTTTGGGAAATAGATGTATGAGTGCTGCTAGCATTGCTGCAGAGGTTGAAGGGGTGAGGGGTCAGCCAGTCAGTGCTCAGACCATACGCCGCACACTGCATCAAATTGGTCTGCATGGCTGTCGTCCCAGAAGGAAGCCTCTTCTAAAGATGATGAAAAAAAGCCGGCAAACAATTTGTTGAAGACAAGCAGACTAAGGACATGGATTACTGGAACCATGTCCTGTGGTCCGATGAGACCAAGATAAACTTATTTGGTTCAGATGGTGTCAAGCGTGTGTGGACGGCAACCAGGGGAGGAGTACAAAGCAAGTGTGTCTTGCCTACAGTCAAGCATGGTGGGGGGAGTGTCATGGTCTGGGACTGCATGAGTGCTGCCGGCACTGGGGAGCTACAGTTCATTGAGGGAACCATGAATGCCAACATGTACTGTGACATACTGAAGCAGAGCACGATCCCCTCCCTTCGGAGACTGGGCCACAGCCCGCAGGGCAGTATTCCAACATGATAACGACCCCAAACACACCTCCAAGATGACCACTGCCTTGCTAAAGAAGCTGAGGGTAAAGGTGATGGATTGGCCAAGCATGTCTCCAGACCTAAACCCTATTGAGCATCTGTGGGGCATCCTCAAACGGAAGGTGGAGGAGCGCAAGGTCTCTAACATCCACCAGCTCATTGATGTCGTCATGGAGGAGTGGAAGAAGACTCCAGTGGCAACCTGTGAAGCTCTGGTGAACTCCATGCCCACCCAAGAGGGTTAAGGCAGTGCTGGAAAATAATGGTGGCCACACAAAATATTGACACTTTGGGCCCAATTTGGACATTTTCATTTAGGGGTGTACTCACGTTTGTGGCCAGTGGTTTAGATATTAATGGCTGTGTGTTGAGTTATTTTGAGGGGACAGCATATTTACACTGTTATACAAGCTGTACACTGACTACTTTACATTGTAGCAAACTGTCATTTCTTCAGTGTTGTCACATGAAAAAATATAACAAAATATTTACAAAAATGTATATATTAGCTAAAAAAAAACATAAAAACAAAAAAAAAACTTACCTTGGAAATATATTTAAAAACATTTTTGAAAATGATTATGAAGTACACTCAAGGACATTCAAGGAAAATATGTAAATTTCACTTGATGGTTAAGCCATATGACATTTCTAGAGTAAGTAAGTGTAAAGTATTCTTGAAAATGTTATAAAGGTTTTTAAAAATCATATGAAAACAACAAAGTGTACATTTCTAAGAACTTGGCACATGTGTTTTAAACCAGATTTTTAAAAGATTTTTCTAATAACCAAACAGTTGACGGTAGCCACTGAATTCCATATTTTTTTCCATACTATGGACGCCAATGGCTACCGTCAACTGTTTGGTTACCAACATTTGTCAAAATATCTTCTTTTGTGCTCAACAGAAATTCATACAGGTTTGTAACAAGTGGAGGTTGTGTATGATCCCTTTAAGGTTAAGGTTCTTCAGGTCCCATTTGGAAAAATGTATTCATTACATTAGTTAAAGAGATAGTTCACCCAAAAATGAAAATTCTGTCATAATTTACTCACCTTCATGAGACTTTGATTAATCTTCAAAACACAAATGGAGATTTTGATTGAAACCTGAGATGTTTCTGTCCCTCTATTGAAAGTCCAGAGAACCAAAACTTATAAGATCCAGAAGGTTATAAAGGCAGTGTAAATTGAATCCATATGAATCCAGCGGTTAAATCCAAGTCTTGTGAAAAGATGCTACTGCTTATTATGATGAAGATGAACAGATTTAAATTGGTTGCCTAGACTTTCAACAGAGAGACAGAAACTCAGGTTTTATTACACATAACTCAATTTGTGTTTCAAACATTAACTAAAGTTTCATGATTTCAAAGGTGAGAAAATGAAGACAATTTTCACTCTTGAGTGAAGTATTTCTGTAATATGAACCAATGACAAATCGACCTAATGTGAGGTAATGCTACAGTAATTTCAATATTTACCAATACATTATTTCAATCAAAAGACCCAAAATGACCCAATTAAGTTGCCAGTGTGGCCTGTAAATGACAGAAAGCAGCAGAGCAAGTTTCGATGCAAGAATAACATGCATGGATGAATCGTTCACAATAATATCAAGAATGTGTGTTAAAGTAAATAAAGTCCATTCAGCTTGTTGACTTTAATTGAATGTACACTCTTGAACTGAGTGAAGAGTCCAACCGATCCCACAGGACCCCGCTTCAATTTGTTTAAAATTAAAGCTCAGTGTTTTAAACCTCATGGGTGTGAAGCTCCAAATTGGAGCGGCGTTATTAAAAACATATGCTGTTGAAGAGCATCAAATGGCTTGAAAGTCACAGCTATTGCTGTATCTTTAACATTGACACGCCATCCATAAAACGGCTGAATATTAAAGCCATCTTGACAGCGCATAAAGCCTTCATAATACCTCAGCGCCTCATTCAGGCTAATGAAGTAAACAAACCAGCTAATGCGTCTGCTCACCTTCAGCTTGGAGTTATGAGCGACAGCAGGTGTCTTGTCCTCTTTTGGGGGTATGTGCAGCTCCCATTTCCCAAAGTCTTGTTTACTGTAGGGATGTGAAAAATTATCCCAGCCATCTATTAAAAGAAAGCAATTGCAGTTAAAAATTTTCCCTGCTCGATACATAATATTATATAAACCTTTTTTTTTGTCTGCGCAAAGCTTGCAAGGACGGTGTGACGTGTTTGTTAAGATGCTATGAGTGCTTTATAGGGTGTTCTGAGTGGTTGCTAGGGAAAGGGAAATAGGGATGTGCAAAACTACATGTTTGCAAAACGGACTTGCTGATTGGTTAGCTGTTCATATTACCAATAAATTTAAATCTAGCACCTCCAATCTGAAAATAACCACTGAAACTATGATCCTATGGAATCAGACATCAGACTTGGGGCCGACTGATTCCAACTCATTCTGACTTCAGTGAACAGCATCATTTGACAGCATTTCCAAAATGCAAAAAGAAAGGGTTGAGAGGTTTTATGGTGGAAACATGTCTAATAACTAAAACACAGCATACTAATTAAGCTACAAATTAAATGAACAATATAGATGGTGCTCTTGAGTCAGTTTGAGATATCAACCTCAAATTTGGAACACAACTTGTTTATTTATGGCTTTGATTTTCAGGTCATTTTTTCACAGGTTATAGAGTAAAAACATGGTTTAAAAAATAATATGTGGTATTTTTTTAAAGTGAAAATAGTGTTTGCACATTTTTCATAAACAGATGTTTGGTCTCTTTTAGAGGTGGGGTATGTATTTTTTATTTAAAACGCTTTAGAAAACTGAGTCGGGCCGAGTACCAAAACAAACTTGTAGCCAATCAGCAGTAAGGGGCGTGTCTACTCATGATGGGACGAGAGAGCGCTCAGTGCACAGGATGGACATTAGCCGAGCCGAGCGACAACAGAAAGATAGAGATGGCTGATAAATAACACAAGAGGAAAACGTCTGCGTAACAAAAGAAGACTTGTCGGGGGAGTCGTGGCCTAATGGTTAGAAAGTCAAACTCATAACCCAAAGGTTGTGGGTTCAATTCTCGTACTGGCAGTGATTGTAGGTGGGGGGAGTGAAATGTACAGCGCTCTCTTCCACCTTCAATACCACGACAAGGTGCCCTTGAGCAAGGCACCGAACCTCCAATTGCTCCCTGGGCGCCGCAGCAAAAAAATGGCTGATCACTGCTCCGGGTGTGTGTTCACGTTTGTGTGTGTTCACTGCTGTGTGTATGCACTTAGGATGGGATAAATGCAGAGCACAAATTTCGAGTATGGGTCACCATACTTGGCACATTCACTTCACTCACTTACGATAAGGCAAGAAGTAGGACCCGTGTAAATTTCGGATCAGCTTTCCAGCGCTGGAGAGAACTCAAGGAGCGGGAAGGCCTGCGATCGGACGCCGAGGTTGCTTTGTTTCTTCTCGATAGGTGAGTAACATTGGCTTTGCTTTGTTTCACAGAACTAATATATGCTGGCTCTTGCTTGAATATGCTCTTGTTGTGGCATGTTCGCTTGTTTGTTCATCTGTAATCGTATTGTCGTTCCCTTCAGCTATGATAAAGACACATTCATTTCCACAACCTATAAGCTTGGAGCGTCTAAACCTCCTCCTCCTCCTCTCAAGCATCAGCTCCCAAAGTGTGTCTGAAAAGTAAGATAATATGTTTAATACAGCATACAGCAGATTCCGCCATAATCGTTGCCTGGGTTGCATATGTATATGTGGGGCGGAGCTATCAAAATAGGGGCGAGACCCCCTAGGGGCATGTTTGTTTTGGTGATTTCAAAAGTCAACATTGGCTACCAGAAATCACTTACCCAGAAATCACTTACCCCACCTTTAAAGACGACACTTGGCAGATTAATAATAAAGAAAAAAAATTAAGCAATAATAAAGAAAAATAATAAAGCTATAGAAGTTGGAAATTTTCATGTTTATGCTCAAAAAGTGGGTATTAATTATTGCATAAAAATGTAATACCATAAACACAAGGTATTTGACCACCACACAAGGTGCACCAGAGGGATAAAAAAAAGTGCATCATAACAGAGAGAGAGAGAAAACTATAAGTTCCCTTAGCACATAAGGTGAAAAACTGTAAATTGGTTTAACAGAGCATTATAATTATTTTCATAGTAAAACACTGTTAGTTTATGTGAATAAATAACATTGATTACCATATAATTTACAATTGAAAACAGTAAAAGGAGTCAAAGGACATTATTTATTTCATTATATTTAATATGTATGTTATCCGTAATGTATATTGAGTGCTTTGTGATAATTTTTTTGTGCATTATTGTAGTATCGTGCTACCCTGATCGTGTTTTGTCTTTGTTTTCTATTTTACAACCTGTGTATTATTATGCTGGTTATCACATTGTATGGCAATTTGGTAATTCACGTTTGATATATTAACATTACATCATTTTCTAAGTTGTAAAATATACAGGTACCAGTGTGTCTGTGAATTTTTGACCACAGCTGCCGTTTTTTTTTTTTTACTGCAGATTCAACGGGATAATTTTATACTCTTCGACAATCTGCTTGCCGTTGACAGTGTTTATTTTTAATTCATTTGTACTTTCACGCCACATCGCTATGCCTGCGACCTTTTAACTTCAACTTTATGTGTGTAGCAGCCTTTGCCTTCAAAGCCTGAGAATCAGTAATGTGATGCTTTATCGTTGCCTAATTTGCATTCTCGCTGACCTTAAATTCCACCCCTAACAACCATTTGCTTTATCTAAAAACAAGTCCAATGTGTACTGCCATGTGACCACAAGACTACCGAAGTTGCGCCTGCCTAGTCTGAAAGTGACCTTCCTAATGGCTGAGAAAGAAAAGGCTAAATGCCCTTCCTTCAAATCATGCACTTTCTTAGTGAGAAATCATTATGCCAGACTTTTGACAAACAAAAGATTTCAAAAGAAAGGCCCTTAGTGACTGACTGACTGACTACATTTGGTCTTGTAGGCAATTCAGATAACCTTGAAGGGATTCTTCGTTTTGTCTTAACCTGAACACAATGTTCTTTCATCTGGTTTAAGATGAAAAAATGATCTGTCAAAGAGAACAAACAGTCAACTACAAATTGATATAAGATATAGATGAATAGGCAGACTAACTCTTGTATGATTTATGAATTCTGCAAAGGAACAAAATATCAGTACAATAACAAAACTTTCTGAATTATGAATTGTGAAAAAGCTGAAAAGTTGTTGACAACACCTTTTATAGAACACTCCACTATTTGCACAACACAAAATATTAAAAATAAATCAAATGTGTTACCTTATTATTTACATAAAACTGTCTTGCATTTTAAGCATAGTACAGTATGTCTTACTATTTTACGACATTAAATTAAAGTCTTATACATTTTAATTGTACTCAACATACAGCATCTGAAAATAAGTCAAATATTGTCCCTTGGTGTTTACGTAAAACTGTTGCATTTTAAGTGTAGTACATATAGCTTGATATTGTAATCCATTAAAATATTGTGTATTGTAGATTATATTTAATTTTACTGACTATACAAAATTTGGCCTTATTATTTACATAAAACTGTTGCATTGAAAGTGTAGTACAGTATATCAATGTTTTAAGCCATTAAAATCATCATTATTAATGAACAAAGTATTACACATACATTTTATATGTTACTAAATGAATTAAAATAATAATTAAAATAATTTTGCTTTATTATTTACATAACAACGGTTGCATTTTAAGTATAGTACTGTATGGCTTAATATTTTAAGCCATTAAAAGAATAATTAATCATTAATATCTTGCATATTACGTTTATTTTATACCATTTGAAAATAAATCAACATATTTGCCGTCACTTCTAAATTAGACAATGGTGGTTCTGCATTTTACCTGAGACTTATAGGTATAGCTTTATTTTAAGTCCCATTGATAAATACTACATTACGTCATCGGCCGAGGGAGTTTACTGTATCCCATAATTCAAATATTTGTAATTTATTCAATCAACAAAGGAATGTCACATTAATTAATCTGGACTCTTAATATTATATAACGTGAGGGTGCAGTATAAACATTATTTTTAACAACAATTTATGATTTTATTTACTTTACAATATCATTATTTTGACTATAACTTGTATTTACACTTCTAAGATTTACCTAAAATATATTTAACAGGTGGACATGGCAATGGATCCATTAGCTGACTTTAGTGCTTAACACAGTCAAGCTTTGGATGAAGTAACTTATAATGTCTTTTGCTACGCTAATTTTAATGGATTCGAGATCTAACACAAAAGTGCCTTTCAGTACTACCCGACGTGAAGATGGCAAGCGCATTAGGGCCGTAGGGAAAGGGCCTTAGACTGGAGGAAATACGTAATGAAACTCTCCACAGCCCACGTGAGCGCAAACGAGCCCTCGGCCCCCTGGCTGCGGGCCTCACTCCTTAAAGACGAGGCTGTGTCTGGCATCGAGCTTGTACGTCCCGTAACCTTTATAGCTGCGTGTGTGTGAACTGATCAAAGCTACTTCGTAATCCTCAAGGTAGTGTGAGCGCTTCTCAAAAAGCCCATACTTCCCCCAAATAAACAAAGCATGCGGAAAACTTACTTAGAAACCCACATAGCACAGGAATAGATGCTTTGTATAGCACACATCAAAGCAAGTTCCCAGCGCGAAAATCCTACAAAAACATGACGAAGGTGCTACAGGGCTCTCTGAGCTCAGCACATAGTAAATATCTCTACACATAAAGAAGCTATGGTAAAATACAAACAACAAGTAGATCCCAATACACAAGAAATACAAAAACAAGAGAAATCTGATAGGACTCGTTAACCAATTAGATTTGGAATCCTCAAACCAGCCCTCAATATGCCTTATTTATATAAGTAATATTGTATATCTGCATCTACGCTCTCCTACTGGACAACCTTGGCAGAAGATACCACATTTACCCTCATTGGATCGTCCTTGAATATCTCCCCAAAGTTTGACCCCCTCTGTTATATTTGAAACAGCCTTTCCAGAACCACGCATGGATATGATGGAGGGTGCCACTGACCTTGGCTATCTTCGACAAATCCCTCCACGCACATTACATCACACGGCGACCATTAAACACCTAGCAGCGTCCTTGTTCTGACTGCATCTTCTGTTTCCAATATCATCCAATTCTAAACGGAACATATGGGCCAATCGAGCCAGCCAAGTGCTGGCAGCCCCCACTCCCCCCGCTCGATTTCGGAAGATGACGGTCAACTCACACCATTTACCTGGCCATCAAACAAGGTGTGCATCCGGCTCCTGTACTCCACCAATAAACTACTGCTGCTCACTTGGCGATTGGTCAACTGAGTGCGCGATACCTTTAACCCCTGCGTGGCGGGGCACAGTCTGCCTAATGTGTAGGAGAGATCGGATTCGCCGGTTCGCAGTACTCAGGTCCGGCAGGGTTGTACGGTGGTTGGGCGGAGTGACATGTACAGCAATCTCTTCACACCATTCATAAAATGGACTGACCCCGGTTGAGCCCTTGCCCAGCAAGCGCCACAGAACATATTTCACAACTGCTCACCGCGGCACTGCCCCCATCCAACTGCGCTGCCACTGACAGGTACGTGCCTCTTCCACAGTGTGCTGGTGTGTGTGTGCACTTGGATGGGTTAAATGCCAAGCACAAAAATTCTGAGTAGACCATGTCACTTCAACCCATTTTCACTTTACATTTGTGACTTGTTCAACAAACCACACTAGATAACCTGAAAGCAGTACCCAATGTGAATGGCGATATTTAACAATACTATTACACACCTGTTTTTTTAGCTCAGATGTTATACAAATGTACCAGTCTTTTTTGCACTGATGTACAAACATACTCGCGCGTATAAGAACAAATGTTTAAATGATAAAAATACTGCATATACACCTACTTTCAATGTTTTGGCAGTCATAAGTTTTTATGTTTTGGTTGGAAACATTAAAATTGCATATCTTTTTTCTTTTAGCCATAAGAGATACTTAATTTACTTGTTCAGACAGTGCCAATAAAGTATTTCCATAATTTTGTAATTTGTCCACAATAAATATTTCAAGCAGCACTAACTGGTTTTGAGCCATTGGTACACAATAATAACATGTTTCTTGAGCACCAAATCAGCAATATTAGAATGATTTCTGAAAGATCAATTGACACTGAAGACTGGAACAAATGTCAGCATGGCTGCTTCTGCAATCATATAAAAACCAACAGTTGCCCATCAATTGGGATGAAAAACCCATTACATTTTAAAAAGATATTATTCAAAATGGAATTTCAAAATCTATATGCAATAAATGCACAATATAACGGTTTTTATTGTATTTTTTATCAAATGTTAGGCTTGATGATACTTTTCAAAAGTATTGACTGCAAACCTTTGAACCGCATTGCATACATGGATACTGTGACATAAAATCACTCATACTCAGTGGTGGAAAGAGTACTGAAAAAAATATACTAAGTAAAAGTACCATTACCTTCCAAAAAATGTAGTGGGAGTAGAGTAAAAGTACTTGTCCAAAAATACTACTTGAGTAAGAGTAAAAGAGTATCCTATTTAAAAGTACTCATGAGTATTTAGTGAGTACTGAGCTGTGGATTCTACTCCTCATAATAAATGCTGTACACCACAATTTATACTTTTTAAAAATGTTGTACATTCTGTAATTAACATTATCTTGTTTGTCATAAAGAATAAAACATATCTATTATTTAGCAGTTTTAATTTTGACTGCCAACTACTTTAAAATACATCAAAACAGCACGGAAACAGTATTCAGCTGAAGAAAAGATGAAAGTTATTCTCAATACAATCATCCACATTTAAATCATAAAGTTTGAAAAAAAATGTTTCAAACTTCCATGCTGTTCCCCCTAAGGCCACTGAGAGCATGCTGTTGTCTGCCACACATTAAAATATTAAAGGGGTCATAGGATGCGATTTAAATTTTTCCTTTCTCATTGGAGTGTTACAAGCTCATTGGTGCATAAAGAAGATCTGTAAATAATCTGCAAAGATGAAAGTCTCAAATCCAAAGAGATATATAAAACTTTATAAAAGTTATGAGTCAACCCGTTCCTACCTCAAAACGCCGCTGTTTCGACACTGCTTCCCCAATATTGTATAAGTAAATACGGGGCGAAGATTTGCATAATCGCGCCCCCCCCCCCCCCCCCAAATGTTAATGCTAGAGGACAGGCGGCGTACCTGTTATTTCTTGCCCTGTAGATTGTTGTGCCGTCCGCCATGTCGTGAAGGCACGCCCGTAAATGCCGTGTCTTCATTGTTTGAAGCGGAAACTACTTTGTTTGGCCTTCCAAAAGAGAAGGTCTTTGATATCTGCTTCGTCATGCCTGGAGATGATCCATGCTGGTCGCTGAGGAAATAAATCAAATTCGCGCTGTGGACTGCCGGACGCGCTTCTTCACTCCGTGACGTTACCAGTGGAGTCCAGCATGGGTAGTCACATGTGGCTTGACCCGCAAGCCCACCCGCCGCACGCCACTATTTAGCCTACTGGCCTCTCCGCTCACTCTAGTTTTCCAGGTCGACACGAACTCTAGCCCCGGCACTCTGCTCACTCTTAGGCCGCGTTGTGACGCTGTTGTTTCGTTGTGAACAAGCGAAATATACTTTGTTTGGTCTTCAAAATGGACATCGACTAGACAATCAGTGGTTAAGTGTATTACACACTGTCAAGAACACTTAAAACCAAATATTTCAGATGTGTGCAGCACATTCCTTACTGAGACGGAATGTGGTTTTTGATCTGGGAAGAGTAGACTTACATGCCGGCTGTCTGATCACAGACCTGCCAAGGTAGTTTTTTATTTTTTTTCTTATCTTTATATATTTAATGCAATATGTTTTTTGGGCAGTTAGAGTACGCGACTTGCCGCGTTGTCATTTCTCCACGATTAACAATGCAGACATGGCTTTTATGTTACGCGAGCATGTGCCAACCCTTCCCGCAATGCGTAAAAGTGAAATAACCTCAAAAAAGTGATAAGTCACATTATAATCCGTATACCAGGTCCCCACTGGATCCCCTGCAAACGAAATGCACTCCTCTTTCCCCTCCCGTTTATAATAGGTTCTTCCATGTGTTTGAATCGTCGATTTCCGGTCCAGGACAGGGCAGAATACAGTATGTGCTGGTGAGGGTGTCGTAACATTGACGTCCACACGGTGACGGTATCGGCCAATACAACATAACCGTGTTTCACGAAACGGCGGGGCATAGCAGTGCCCGACAACAATAATGCTACAGTATGCTGGAAAATAATGATGATTTTTGGAACCCTTAAAATGCATCCATAACCACATAATTTTAAACACATACAAAAAATAAAGGCCTTATTTTAGCAGCATCATTTGATCACGCTTTAATGCTTTTGAGAACTAGTTGCATAATCACAACACTTATTAGCACAAACTCCCTAGTCCCCAGAATAAAACACAATGACATGGGTTAAAATGAGCCGAGCCCCATTTCTCTCCTTAAAACGGCCTGCCAGTTTTAGGTTTGCCAATAAGAAATAAAAAATAACTCCAACTGATCATTATTTACAATTTTAATTCATAAATGCACAATTTTTGCTTCTAGACACGGATGGCAAATTGTTATGATGAATCCCCACATTCAAGGGGAAACGCCATACATAGACGAGTTCCTCTCTTGGGGAAACCTTGCGGTCACAGCATTCGTGAATCAGACAGCCTCGTAATACCACAACCGAATCGGTACAAAACATGTTTGTGAACTTGAAAAATTGTTTATGCGCGAGCTTCACATTGCGGCTAAATGAACTTGCGGAAGTGTCACCATGGCATAAAATAAATAAAATACCTTTTCACATGTTCCACCAGCACACGCGCTCAATCATCAAAGTCGACAAGTCAAACAAGCCTACAAAAGTGACCCTATCCAAGTGACCAGCTGCAGAACGCACGCTGAGCGGAGTGCGAGGTCGTTTCATACAGTGATGTTCGAGTGGGTGAATTGACCAGAGCATGGCATCTGGCGGGAGGTAACACTCTTAACACCTGTACAAAATACCCCGCACCTCACACCAAATTTTCAGGCCGTGTAGATAGGCAAGCATGTATACTAATCATTTAGTAAGCAGAAATCCGAAATCTACCTTAACATATTAAGTTAACGGCAGATGTCGACTTTCCCCCTCCTGAATTAATGCTTGAATAATAACCTCCCACGCATCCATGCCCCTATAACAGTTGGCGGTAAAGCGTTTTCTTTCTTTTTTCTATGCACAATTTGATTTGACGAAAGTCACGAGACCTTTTACTATCTCTCTATCCAATCACGTTGATGGATAAAATTTAAATTAAAATAAGCATGTAACGACCAAAAACGGAGGAAAATAGTGGAGTAAAATTACAGATACATCACTTAAAATGTACTTAAGTAAAAGTAAAAGTACACAATTTTGAAACTACTCAAAAAAGTACAATTACTAATAAAAACTACTTAATTACTGTAACTTGAGTATTTGCAATTCGTTACTTCACACCCCTGATCATACTTGTGATATAAGATTCAGTCCATATCCACCTCTAAAGCACAATTTCTGGAACATACAGACAAGATCAGTAGAACGTGGCCTAAAACGCAATCAAACCGTGACTTCTGTCGCTAACAATACGCTATGAATGGCCTTTTTGACCTCAACCTCCCTGTCTCCATCAACAGTCAATAAACTGCCATAACAGACTACTTATGATTCTTAGGCACCTTTACCTGTTGTTCTAGACTATCTCATCTAGAAGGCATTTCAGACATGATCTTCCTCAGACAAATCAAGGAAGTGTGGAGTCAGTCAACACCTCCTTGTTCGATTCTGCAGAGCCATTCTGTTCTGAACCGCTAATGTGTGTGTGTTGTGTGTGTGTGTGGGTTGTGTGTGTGTTGTGTGGCCCCTATAAATGCACATACAAAGTTAAACAAGTAAAAAAAAAAAAACTGGAAACCAGGGTTAGGGACAACAAAAACATTCACATCATATACGTCAAAAACACACTTGTACAAAAAACATTCTTACAACCGGCCTACCCAATACCAGCCCTGACATGCCAATACACCCTCCTTAGTATTATTGAATATATGAATACAGTGGGACTCAAAAACCCTGTAATTACCTGATCACACGAGTATTATTTGTTTGTTAATTATTTTACATTATACTTAGTTATAATACTAAATATATTTAGATATTAATAATGATTAACAAATGAAAAACAAGTATCATAAATGTTAAATATTTTATCGTAATGTATTGATTTTTAATAGCCACTTCACCGGTCTATAAGTTGCTATGTTGAATTTAAGGCGTACGTCTTGTCCACATTGTGTATTTTTAAGGCTCTCTCCGTTTTATTATACTCTATTATTTGTGTTTTTTTACATATTTTGTCCGCGGTTTGTCCTAGTTCCCATCCAGTATATATAATGTGTACGGATTGTGGCATTTCATAGTGCTCGTAATTAACATATCTTACATGTAATTGGAATGTGTTATATTAGAACTAGGTATACTTAAACCAATGAACCCTCTCTTCATCGGTTAATAAGATGCTTATTCTATTCTGCAGAACTTTTTTTTTTTTTTTGACAATCGACAGCCCGGTCACTAACTTGAATAAGGTCATGGCTATTTAAAATCCACAACGGCAAAAATGTTGCACTTAATATCTACTTAAGGCCTACTCAGAGCTACTAAAACCCAAGCGAAACAAGCTCTTGTGTGCACACTTGTTTATTCCTATGAAACAATCACATACTTCGTCGCACAGCTCTACATTCCCTTAACATGTGGACTTGAACATTGCTTTTGAACACTGCTAAGTGCTTAAAACACTACAAATGAGAACACACTTATGGCTATTTTAATTCTTCAATTTACAACGCAATACGCATTCGATCACCCTTTGACACCTGCCCTGCCCTTATAAGCTTCCTGGCTTGGATGCCGTCGCTACAACGAATTAAATGAAGACTCTAAACAGCTAAGCTTACACGAGTCTGTTATAAATCCACCACGCAACATTCACACACAGGCGGCCCGATTTTCTGAACTTTGATAAATTCAACTGCCGAACTCATTAGTGTTTCAATATAGATGTCTCTGGTGCCGCTTTCCCAGCACGCCTATGAGACAAACGGTGCACGATGAAGCCCCATAAGATCAACAAGGCTGCAAACAATTTTCCCATGAGCAGCAATTACCAACAAACTAAAAACGGCTAGTGGAATTCAACAGTATAGAGACTTATGAACCAGAACGCCCCTTCAGGCCCACTGTTGGAGATGTTGATGGGTTGAAGAAGAGGCCAAAGCTCTTGGATGGTGCCCGAGGATGAAGAGGGCAAGCTGTTCCAGTCTGAACAGCCAAAATATTGTCTGCATCCTCAATGTGAACTTTAAGCCTGAAGAGCTGACAGGCCTGACATGGTCAAGCAGAAACATTCGGGCTTGTCCATTTAGATCCCAGACACCTTCAAATCAAACGTCCCGTGATATGTTTCGATTTTCTGAACTCTTTTGAATAAATTTTGATGCTGCTTAAACATGCTCTGGGCGGCTGAATAGACCCCAGGCTTGCTTGCGGTTGATGATAACACCATTGAAATTGCCCCGGGTAAACTGCATCTTTAGTGGTGTTGATGGGCAGATTTGTTAGAGACGTAGGTGTGCTATATATTTTTAACCGTAAACTTATCGGGACCTTTTCTTGCGTGGACAGACAGTTTTCTTGTCCGTTGATACCAAAACGAGGGTAAAAACCATCAAGCCATATAATAGAGGTCTGCGTTTTTTTGACTTGGGCCCGTAAACCCCACGGCACACCGACACAATTAGACCTGTAACCTGTTTTTTCTTACATAATCTTAACAATATCTCACTAATCATCACTCACTATTTGATTCTAAGGAAGCTCTGTAAAATTTGTCAGGTTTTAAACCAGAAACTCGTAATTCCTAGTTTCTTAGGGATACAGTACCATTCAAAAGTTATGGTTTTAATGTTTTGGAACTAACAAAAATATAATTGATCAAAAATACAGTAAAAAATGTTAAATGAGTGACATAGTTATTACATTTTAAAACACCTTTTTTTACATTTCAAAATGTATTTTTTCATGTGATCACAATAGAGTGAAAGTTTCTTATTGTAAAATATTACACCAATTCAAAATACAAATTTTTTTTTCTTTTTATTATATATTTTTACAAATGTATCTATTGTGTGATAAAATGCAGTTTTCACAAAATCCTTTATAATTATTGTTGCGAATAGTGTTGTACAATTTTAAATAATTGTTTTCTATTTGAAAATATTCTAAAATCTAATTTATTTCTGTGATCAAAATGTAGTCAAAAACTGTACTATTATGAAAACGATTACTATTTAAAACTAATGTTTTCCATTTTAATATATTGTTTTCATCGTGATCAAAATTACTGTAACAAATTGGGTATATTGGAACCATTTTACAGGTTTAAAATAGTTTTTTTTTCGATTTTAATAATGCATACCAAATTTTATTTATCAGGATCACAGTGTATTTTTAAACATCCGGAATCAGTGCTTCAGTGTACATCAGATCACTGATTGCTGATTATTGCTGTCATCAAGAATACATTATTTGATTTTATTACTATTATTTCTAGAATTGTTGAAAACAAATTGCCATAGGAGAACCACATTTATCTGAAATAGAAAGCTTTTGTAACATATACATGTCTTCACCCAGTGACTGTTGATGGATTTCATTGCCACCGCTTTAGCATGATAAATAGTAGCAATTTCTTTAAAAAATAATTATTACTATTTCCCCCTGAAACCAAACTTTTCAACAAGTAGCGATCGCAACTACTACGGGACACTATAAGCCCAGCTCCCCCATCAACTAGGGGAACTGGGTATTTATAAGCGAAATAACAGGCCTAAATGAATACACAACCTAAAACTAACAAAAATACTCATTAAGTCTTTCAAAAACAACTGAACTACAGATGATCTTCATAATAACAGATACATTCCACAGCGTCAGAAATTTGACCCATGTCTAAACATAAGTGTCTAAAACAAACATTTTGTCGTGTCATATTTTGGATTAGTTACAAAGGCAAAAGTTTTTGCATACACTGCTAATGCTGAAAGGGAGGCAATCACAGACACAATAACCACGGTTCACTGTGCTGTCAGTCTAGTGATATCTGTTAGCCCTACACTAAAGCAGAGCACGCTGTTGGACAGCATACTAAGGCCTCCTCTCCCCCAAAAACTCTCCTGCTTACTCCCCTGTAGCACACAACTCACTCGGAAAACCACACAATGATACACATTAAAGTAGAACACAAATGAATAACAAATGAATGCATAAAAAGTTGTAGAAGAAACTAAAGTAATGCAGACTAGTCAGAACCTACAAAAACTCAAAAGAAACATCCCTACATGCTCAATGAAATGAATGGGTGCTTTAACCACAAGCCACCCTATCAGCAATGGATTGAGTAGAATTAAAGATGACTTGATATAATTAAGTCGCACTTGACAAGAAAGATGCCAGATGATTCAGAATTTGATAAACTTCTTAACACTTACAAAAAGGGTTAATTTCCGTTGCATTAGTTTATGCATTAGGTGCACTTAAAAATTGTTAACCACCGCACTTTACTAACCAAGTATTAAGGACCCTTATTAGCCAATTTTTACAAGAGGTAATGTACCAGTCTAGTGTCCCAAGAATGTGTATGCGAAGTTTCAGCTCAAAATAACCCACAGATTATTTATAATATCATTTTGAAAATGCCTATTTTAAGTGGAAGCAGAAACACACTGTTTTCGTGCATGTCTCTTTAAATGCAAATGAGCTCCCACCCCCTTTCTCAGAATAGGGCTGTGCCTTTACAGCTAGAATCTCGGATACTCTGTTTAGTTTTGATTACAATGTCTATCGTGCAGAAATCGTGTATTTTAATGCCATATCGGTTTAAACTTCTCATATATACGGTTTTCTGAGTGCACACAACCGAAGCACACGGACAGAAAGAGTCCCCTGTCAATGGCCCATGTGCACCCGTACAAACTAAGTTATCTTCATGTCTCTATTGCACCCCCTTAAATGCGTCAAATACACACAGTTTCATTTTCCGCTAAAACCACACTAGTACAAAAAACACAATGTCTGGGAGGGTAACAGCTGAAAGAAATCATCAGTGCTAGTATGACCCACAAAAATGAAAACCAAAAGCAGCTAAATCACTCACCTGCCTCTGGACTACACAGAATGTCTATAGCTTCAATAAGAAAGACTGCTTGTGAAGAAAAATTCATGGCAGATTTGTGCTTGGCGCCTCATCTCCGGCCCCCGTGTGGGGTCTCTGCCTAATACTGGCAGTGTCCCCGCAACCGTCGTGGCGGTGGCTCATAAAGGTGCACGTCCCATTTTACCGGATTCGGTGATCGGTCTTGCTCTAGATCACTGCTACGACTTTATGGGGATTTTTAAAAAAAAGGAGAGCAAGCAGATTTTTTATGATTATAGTGTGGTTGTGTACACCACTCGCCAACCACATTCCTTCCCTCTTGTTCAAACTAGGGAGCAACGATCCGATACTCGAGTCACTCGGTATACGAGTCCGGAACTGCACTATTTCGGACCAGATCGGGTACTCGGTCACTCGGAGACCACGATTAAAAATACGATATTGTGCGTATACTATTCTATGTTATTGTTAAGCCCCACGAAAGGAACAAAAACATTACAAAGCACCATAACATTTTCTGGCACTACCTTTTCAAGTGTTCTGAAGCCATTTCATAGTTTAATGTGAGGTATGGATGAATATTTAAAGACGTAGTTCAGGAAACTCTGCCTCTCTGCTGTGTTGTCTCTCCACCCTCCATGCAGCATTCCTATAAACCCGCGTGTCACGCTTCGGTTACTACCGGAAAGCTGCCACCTGAAACTCTCTTCAGCACCCCCCCCGGCACAATAACTGAAATTTAACACTTTTAAAAAAAGAAATTGGCCATCAATAAAAGTATCACACAGATATTAATTACACTACGCTTAGCATATATCTTCATTCCTTTTTATGCGGAGCATGCGCGCTGTGACTCAGTGTTGCTCAAGCGCAATACATCTGCGCCAAGGGTTTCTTGGCATATGCACTTTGTGACCGCACCTGTACCTTTGAGCCCATACCCTTATCATATATACTTGTGCGCACTGAAGCTTAGCAATAGTCTTTTTGGTTTCGTTCGATGTACTCACGATGTTGTGCTCCCTCAACTGGTTATTGCATGAAAAAATAAATGTATTTTACATTTCTATCTCAGCTACTACTAATATCAACATTTAATACAGTGGTGTCGGTATACTGTATCGAGTACCGTGTCATGTGTGCGCTTTGTTGGCCATTGTGTGATAAACAAGGAAAGTGTGGTCCAGCTGATTCAATTGGGTGTTGTTAGACGAGAAAAAGCTTAGCCTATACCGCGGCAGCACTCGGGTTGGGCGTCTCCTATGTGGTGAAGAAGACAGAGTGTAAAGACATTGACTTTTTATCCGTCAACTCCAACGAGAGGGACGCACGGTGACAAGGCATAGGAAAGTCTCGCTTTCGGAATCATTCTCTTTCCTACTACTTGTCAACTTTGTGTTTCAGTTTTTTATACCACATTTTACAATGCTCGTTCAAGATCCCTACTTATACACTACGCACGCAACCATGATTCACACAATGTTATGAGAGCAATTCCTTAACAAACCTGCAAAACTTGCTATGTCTACTAATACAATAATTTATTTTCTATTGGTCTCTGATTTTATTGCCAACTCTGCCTGCTACCAACACAAGCACGATTTTATATGTCTCATTAAAAGGACCACGTCAAGACTAAACCTCATGGCCCTGATAGAGACGTGGATCAAACCAGAGGACACTGCTACTCCTGTAGCACTCTCCAATAATTTATCTTTTTCTCACTCCCCCCATCTGACTGGAAGAGGTTGACTCCCGGTATAGTCTGACCTTATTTACTCTAATGTATAGGAAATTAAATCTATACATCCACCTCACAATGAGTCCAGCAACCAGCTCATTGGAATCACATCAGCCCACTTTACCCCACCCTCTTAAAATACCATTTATGAGTGTTTATCGCCAACTAGGACCAATAGGTAATCCTCGCTGGATAGAATTAGACTGTGCTGCTACTCCCCCTAAACCTTTTCCATGAGGTTACTGTAACCCAGTAGTTATGGCTGGGAGAATTAAAACATCATCTCGATAAACCCGCGACTGCAGGACTACCACACTCTGCTTGCCCCTTTTGACCCTCAACCCGGCGAGTTAAAATAGGCGCACCTCACAAATCACGGAACACCAACGCGGCACCGAGAATCTACACACGGGCACTGTGCACAATGATTTATCTGATGCCTGGTTACTCCCACCTGCTACATCTCGATCATTTTCGGTGACACTTAAAACACATTACCCATACACATAATACATGTCACTTTTTGCGTAACCTACCGCTCTCTCTCACCTTATTCCGTCTATCGACTAGGGTTCACTTTGCTTCCTTCCCCTGATAATAGGTTATCATATTCGTGATTTCGTTAACGTGCTACTGGATACTTCTGCTCCCAACTCTAGTGTTTGTAAGCCCTGTCTGTCCTGTCTTAAGGCCATCGATCGTACCACTCTTATGCCCTTCTTGGCCTATATGAGTTCTCTGGTGTATGGGTCTAAGCATCAGAAGCCTGCAGACAAGAGTATGGCCCAAATCACAAACCTACTGCCACCTAAGTATATCGTCACCTCTCTTTCTTCATTCTTTGTAATGTCTCCCCGCTAACAAAAGGACATATATCACAACAAAAATTAACAGGCAACTCTACCCCTCTCAAATTGCTCTTTAAATCATTCCCCCTCCTTCCTGTCCTCCTCACTCCCCCCCGCTTATCAAACTCCTAACAGCTGACGACTTGCCACCTTCTTCATCAAAAAACTCATGTGCCCAATTTGCCCACAATTATAAACTGTCAAAAACCCATACCCCTTACCAGCCAAATCATACTCTTGTTTCATCCTGATCTCCCACTTCTCTGAGCAAGTAAAGTCTCTAAACTAATCCCTCTCCAAGCTTCTATCGACTGGTCAGCTTGATCACTCAATCCATCTCATCTTCTGCCAAAGCCAATTCTCCCTGCACTCACTCACAGGTTAACCACAAATCCCTTTCCCACTGGTTGTTGTTTTCACCTCAACATTTGAAACACCCGGCTAGATAACCCCACTTCTAAGAACAACCCATCTTTAACCCCACTCTGTTAGAAACGACAGACACGGTTTCCCTTCGACTTGTCATTGCAATAACACTTGACACGAGTTGTGTTCAACCAATTATACAGCTCTCACACCAAAGAACCTCTCCTGATGACAGCAACCAATATGCCTTCAGAAGTGGACATTACGATCGATGGGACCTGCCTTGCTGTCAGCTGTTGAAGCCCTAAGACTGCTAAGAGCGGGCTTCCAAATCTTTCTATACCTATTCTTGCTTGCATGTCTGCTGCCTTGGGATATGGGGAACCAACAGAGCTCTACTGTAAACCCCTATGGAAGACTGGCATCTCCGCGAACCTACACACCAGTTGTTTTGAATTTCTACCCTCTCAGGCTTCAAGGTATCTTGGACTTGGGTGATTTGGTGCACCTATGTCGCACATCGAGTACTTGGTGCTCAGGGTTTCAGCAGTACTTGGGATCTAATTCCCTCCCCTGCTCTGCTAAATGGCCCACTAGCGTTTCTGTCATTAAGAACATGGCGCTTTTCATATCCCTGCTACTGATTGATTTCGGACCACCTCAACTCTAACTTTCCCCCCCCTCCCCCCCCATTCCACTCGGATTATGATACGTTACGATAGTCTGCTGACATCTCGCACCCTGCCTCTACAGACATTTTTTGGTGGATGTCCGGACAATCACCGTCATACTCAACCGGCTAAGACAGCCAGAAATGCTTGTGGTTTAAACAAAACCCCCCACACTAATCTTTATCAAAATTTCCATCCATCCAGCTTAGACTCCTCAAACATAACTCTTCAAAACATAGATATGAAACATTGGAGTTGTGACTTGATGATAAGCTCACATTTCTTCAGACCCATTGCTGGTGAATACTGCCTTTTCCGGTACTGCAAATTGCTTTATCAACATTAGGAAGATCAGGCCACTTTCTTACCATAATGCAACACAACGCCTCTGTCACAGCTCTTGTTCACATCAGGCTGGACTATTGCAATGCTCTATTGGCAGGTATTCCAGCCACTTCTATCAAAACTCTACAATTAATCCAAAGCCCGCGCAAGAGTACATTTCTTTTTCATGAGGCAAAAGAACGCATGTCACACCTCTGCTTCATCAATTTGCACTGCGTACCAGTAGCTGCTCGCTATTAAATTAACCGGGGCACTAATGTTTGCCGACCACACAACCACAACTGGCTATTGCAACCATTTACCTAAATCCGTACTTCACGCAGTTATGTGCCCTATTTAGAAGTTGCGTACTGCAACCCGTGACGCGCGTCATTATTCTCACATCTCTTAAAGAGGCCACAAAATCTACTTTCACCAGAATTGTTATTAAACTGTTCATCATGCGTGGAATGGAGGAGGTCCTTAACCATCTTCAAGAAAGATATAAAAACCAAATCTGTACACCTTATGTGACCATCAACCGCCAGCACTTTCTATTCTATTTTAAATTCTAATTTATCTATATTTATCTCTTTTTTCATTTGATCTACTTGTTTTTCTTTGTGTTTGGGTTGTGTGTATATATATATATATATATATTAGATATCTATATATAATATATAATTATAACAACCTGGTACATGTACGCGTTAGGCTAACGAGACTGTTCATTTGACTTATAGACGGTTTCATCGAACGCACGCGTGTTACCATGGTCACGCGTCTGGCCCTAAGTTAACTTCCAGTCTGTTTGTTGGCGGTCAGTCTCACGATATAATCATGATATTATAATATTTATATATATTATATAGTAATTATATATGAGCAGTGGTATATATAGTAATATGGCGCCGGCTACAAACGCAGTTAAGTTAAGGTGATGAGTAGACCGAAGTTGGGCTCAGCTTGTTGTGCTGTGAGATGCAACCTGACCTCTGGAACAAACGCCTTGTCAAAAATAAAAATGTTTCGGTTTCCTAAAGACCAGACGATACGGCAAGCATGGATAACCGCTGTGCGAGGAGAGGCTTGGCTGCCAGGCAAGAATTCAAGGATCTGTAACACTCACTTCGTTACAGGTAACAAACTCATGATAAACGACAGATATTAGCTAGCTGACCAGTAACAAGCCTGCAATAGTTATGAATTAGCTACATTTATTGGTACACACGTAGATAACATTATATACATTAATTTTACACATTAACGTTACCTCAATGTAGTAGTTGATTCGCTTTAGCTACGATTTGCACTATAACACAGTATTTTAACAGTCACCTTTGGCTTGCTCCCTGGGGACAACAAATACAATAACGCATAGCTTTTCTAATGAAGCTTTAAATGAATTACTAAAGTACTTTCACTGACGAATTTACTACATTATCACTGATACATTTTATCTGTAAAGCTTCTTTGTAACAATGCATTGTGAAAAGTGCTACAAATACATTTGACTTCGATCTAATTTCATTGTAATAGTAGGCTACTAATGTTTTAATCATTTTTAAGCAATATCATAGAATGATTTTTTTACACAAAAATGTGCATGTAACCAGAACATTTATGGATTATGCATATGATGTATGATGCTCAGCAAGGTGTCACTTGTTTTATTTTAGGTGCACCATCAGTGGACCCATGCCATCCTGATTATGTTCCATCAATATTCACACACAAAAACACCACTGATGGTTCACAGAAGTTGGAGCGATACCAGAGGAGTCAGAGGAGATCATCTGTGGTTGAGCCCATGGATTCACCTTCCTTAGATGTCACACAGGCTGACCCTGAAGAAGGATGCACTGCTGTGGGTACAGATCTGTCAATGGCAGACATTGACCAGCTACAGAATGAAAACATTGAATTAAAAATAAAAATGGCTTCACTGGAGAAGAAACTGGAATCTCAAGAAAAACAACTACAAGATCATATGTTTGTCAGTCTGTCCGATTTTATTTTAAATGATGACAAGCACACTCATTTTTACACTGGTCTACCATCTACTTCTGTGTTTTTCACCCTCCTCACTTACCTGACATCAATAATGAATGCATCATCAACCATACTTACCCTTCCCGAGCAGTTTCTTGTGGTCCTGATGAAGCTTTGTCTAGGCTTAACTCATCAAGACTTAGCTTTTTGCTTCAAAGTGAGTTGTGGAACTGTCTCAAACATCTTTCATGAATGGCTCGATGTGATGGCTAAAGAATTACAATGCCTTGTCCGGTGGCCATCCAGAAAAGAAATCAGAAGAAATCTCCCCACCCTCTTCAAGACTACAGGTTTCCAAAAAGTCAGATGTATAATAGACTGTACTGAAGTGTTCACTGAGAGGCCAACTAGTTTGCAAGCACGAGCAATCACATACTCCCACTACAAATCACATAATACTGTGAAGTTCCTTGTTTGCATTAGTCCAACAGGAGCTATTACATTTTTAAGTCTGGGGTGGTCGTGCTAGCGACAAAGTTATAACAAAAAATTCTGGGTTGATTGACCTTCTTGAACAAGGAGACCATGTAATGGCTGATAGAAGCTTCAATTTTCCTGAATATTTGCCAACAAATGTGTCCGTCTTCATGTACCAGCATCTACAAAGGGAAGAAAACAATGGACAGGATTAGAGGTGACACACTCTAGAAAAATGTCACGAGTGAGAATCCATGTGGAAAGGGCCATAGGATAACTGAAGTCATTCAGAATTCTGCGGAACACCCTGCCAGTCAGTATGGTCAAACGGAGAAATGATAACAGTCTTTGCACAATAGATAAAATATTAATTGTTTGTGCAGCACTTTCAAATTTGGGGAAACCACTTGTACCAAAATAAAGCAGGACTGAACCACAACTTAATTTGATACAAGATAACTTTTTTTTTATTACATATTTTAAAATGTCAAAAACATGCATTATAATATTTGTAGTGTTGCACTTGTGTCAAAATGTTTCACATGGATTGTAAATAAAAAATGAAATTATATATTTAGTAATGAACACTAACAAATATTGATTAACTGATTTATTGACTGATGAATAAAGTACTGTAGAATATGATTTCTGCTGTTTTTAATGTATTTATGTATTTAATGTAAAAAGTGAAAAAGCGTTTTTTTTTTTTAAGAAAACACAGTTTTTCTTGCTAGACTGATTTTAGATCAGCTCTACTGAGCTGCTTTTGAAACCATTTTCATGTAGCTGTCACTCAACTGCAGTCTTCCCTCTAAAAATTAATCCACAACTTTTGGCAGCATGTGTTTAAAGTAAAAGCTACGTAGCCTTTGCATATATGTATTGACAAAACCCTTGTCATAAGGCACATCAAGCTCCAGGTGCTGTATTGGGGTCCAAATAACAAGACAGGATGTTTTCAGCCCGAGACAGTGCATCCCTAACTGTACTTGTGAGACCTCTGATGCCTTTTGGGTTCAAAATGTACTGCCCACCCTCCACTCTGATGTCTTGGTTTGTTGCAGTGAGTGTATCATGAAGGGATGTGCAAGCACTGAGTGTGATGAGGCATTTTACTTCTAGCAGCCTGTTATCAGTGATACCATCAGGGCTTGCTGCCAGCCATGGGTCTCCTCTACACACCATCAACCCTCTGTCCATCACTATGCAGCCCTTCTCCCTAATCTGCTCCTTTGCAAGTCCCTCGCTTTCTTTCCCATACCTTGTGGCCACACTTATCTGGAACTTTGGGTAGAGGTGTTCATTGAAAAACTTAACCGGGTCAGTTGTCTCACGCTGAGGCACCTTGCTGGCTGTGCTTGCTGTTATGCGCAGCTTGCGTGCATCATGCCAGAGTGGTTCTATGCTCTGTTTTCTTGTGTTTCTCTCTAGTTCCACCACTTGATCTGGGTTCAGTTTAATGAAGGCATCATAAAATGTTGTGCACTTAGGACAGCTCAGAGCACTACCATGTTCACTGTGGGGCTAAGCTAAGCTGCTGAACACATTGAATTCCTCTCCCTGAGCATCCTACTCTCCCTGACTGCTGGTGAAATCCTGACTACCTGACTCACTGCTGTCACACATGACAGAAAAGAGAGCGCAGTCTGGCACAACTTCCTAAAAGAAATGGTGAAAAGACCTTACCTACACTGCCATATATATATAGTACTGAATCTTTTACATCAGACCAACTGGTTGATTTGTTAGAGATATATGAAATATAACTTACTTTCAGGGCTTTAAAAAGCTTTTTTGGTGAGCCATCTGGATTTAGAGGGGGAAGGCAGAGAGGAGCTGGTAGCTTGATCTTTTTGGCAAGTTTCAAGAAATCGCTACTGGTTGTGGATCGGCCTAAAAGGATATTTGAAAACTATATTATACATAAATATACATTATAAAAACAATAATTATTAAGGAGAATAGCCATGATATATGTAATGTTGTACAAAATACCACCAATTTCACACTGAAATGTGAAAAGACCATGATATAATTATTTAATATAATAATTGCAAAAAAAAGCTCCCCTTCTAAGTCACCCTTGACCAAACACTTGGTTTTGAAGTGACAGATGGGCCACTCTGGAGTCCATCCTGGACACACTGCTCCACAGTAACCAAAATCGTACCCACATGACTACACACCTCTCCATTGCTGCACAGATCCAGATAGACATTTTATTGAAAAAGGTTATCTAAATGCTACTGTAAAATGTAACGTTAGCTGTATTGTATAGTATAGCCAGCCATACTTACCCTGCCATGCAGGTACAATGCCCACTCTGGACTTCGCCGGACTTCCTCGCAACGATCCAGGCGGAGTAGCTCTTTGAAAGCGTCTGACCCGCCTCGATTTCCCAATAAACAACACAGGTATTTCCATTCGTGTAGGTTAGAATGCGTTGAACTTTTCCGGAATGAAAATAGTTATACGCATCCAAGCTGCGATATGCCTTGAACGCCTCCCTTGTATATACACATTCCTTCTCGACTAGGTATTCAAAGATGTGTACCTGACTGACCTCCGGTAAATCAGACAGGTCTGTAGAAAACATTCTTGCCTCAACATTTTGTTGAACGGGTCTGGTAGTGTAACTTTGTCGCATTTAAGTTTGGCCAAATAACGTTTCTTTTCTTCTACTGGTAACCCAAAATAATAATGACTAGACATAGTTTTAACTTGCTAGCTAATTTAATTGTTATTTATTTAGCTTATTATTAGAAATAATCTACTATAGAAGGACTTTGTTGTTGTTGTTATTGAATGTTTGCGGAAGTGTACCAGAAGTTAAGTTAGGGCCACAAAACCGCGCATGCGCAGTAACGTTTGTTTATGTTGTTGCCGTTGAAACCGTCTATATATTGTTGCTCTTTTTTTAGTGTTGACTGCTTTTATGGTCCTTATGTGTACGTAGCTTTTCTGCTAAATGCTAAATGTAAATATATATATATATAGATAATATATAGTATATATACTATTATTTCCAGTATGCTACTTGTTTTCATGAATGCATTTTACAACAATACAAAGAGCAATGTGTGACATTTTACCAGATTTAGTCCGACACTTAAAATTCACTTTTATTTGTTCCCCATTAAATAATGTTGTTTCACTAAATGTTTAGTTTAGTTTAATGTTTTTATAAAATTATTGTGCACCCATGATTTTTCTAGAATAAGTTTTGCTGCTGAATTATCCACTAGCCTAGTTTATAATAGTATTTTTTTGTCATAGGTTATGATTATATATTTTTTTAATTTGTTATTTTTCATTAAAATGAAGTTGTCTATATTTAGCAGATTGTAAAAGAGTGATGATCAGATCAACACACAGAAGTATAGAAATTATACATTGATAAAAAAAAACTGCACTGTTATCGGATCAGGATCGGTATCTGCCGATACTCTAGAAATTTTGGTGCGGATCAGATTGGTTCTGAAAAAACGGGTTATCGTTGCATCCCGAGTTCAAACAACATGTAAAAGTGGATTTTGCATAATAGGTGCCCTTTAATGCTAATTTAGAAATAGTGTTAATTTCGTTAACGAAGACTATGATGAAAAATGTTCGTTGACGAGCTTTTTTCCAATGACTAAGATGAGACGAAGACGAGACAATAAGGTCAGTAAATGATAACTAAGACTATATCAACATGCAGTTTCGTTGACGAAATAAGACGAGACTAAAATGTATTCAAAAAAAGATACAAATTTTACCAAAAACCTCTCTTTTTATTTTCGTCAAAAAAAGGAGACAAAATGTTATTGCAGACTGCTCTACACACCTCTACTACACGAGCTTTCATGAGTGCAGTTGCCAGACATCAAGAGTTCAAATCCCCGAATCAGAGCTTCGATGTTAAAGTCCCCCTGTAGTCAAATATTTTATCCCTTAAAACTTATCTTTGATCATCAAAATTTACATTTTAAATGTGGGTTCTTGTGGAAAATAAGTTCTCATGGCCTTTTCATTACTCTCAGGATATGAATATGCAAATTAGTCCCACCTCCACTCAGTCACACCAGCCAGCACCTCCTGATCCACTGAACTGTAGTAACCGCAAAACAATGGCATACACGGATAATGACTGATAGATGTTTTTACTAGCGGACAACTACAGTGAATACTGTAACATTCATTAAAGTAACTTACTTGACGATGTTGTGTCCTAAAATGCCTTGAAGACTCGAATGCAGCCGTTTGTGATTGTTAATTTGTGCATTTGCAGTATTTATTCACAAATACAGTAAAACAGTACTGGCCTTTGCCTTGGTGAGCATAAATGACACCTTTCAGAAACATAAAAAAAAAAAATCTCACTGACAAAACTTTCAAACAGCAATGTACGTACAAATTAACATTAATCAATATTAATGAATGCTCAAGTGTTCATCATAAGTTCACGATACCTAATGTATTAACTAAAGTTAACGAAAATAACCTTCACGTAAAGTGGTACCATCAAACTTGGCAGTTCGTAAATGAATTCATTGTCATGTGAAATCACAATGAGCCAGTTTAACCTCTGGCATTTGGTTTGAAAGTTTTAAGCCTTTTAAAGTTTCTCTCACGAACTACTTTAACAAGCACAGAAATATTACAATATGAATACAAATGTGCTCATATTCGGTCAGTGTCAAGCACATATTTTTTTTGAGAGAGAAGACCCATTTTTCTCTTCAAACATTAAAAGATATTAACATAAATCAATGCACAGACGGACAGCACCGTAACAGTGTCATATTTAAAAAGGTTACTGGCTTACTAATCCATCCTTCATCCTTGACTGCCATCGGTATGAATGAAAATGAATGATTTTACACTAAAATGCAGCATAATAGGTGTTACGAGCGAGCAGTAGACAATAGTGGGAAAATTGCATATTGTTGTACATGCAAGTTTACTTATCTTATTTAAATCTTACAAAAAGTTAATAAATAGCATTACATTGTTTAAAATCACACTGCACATAACATTTTGGACCCCAAAGCAATTTCTATTGGCTGATAGAAATTTTCTTTTAAATCAATTTGATGTCTGATTACATATGTTTTATGTCATCAGAACTATATGACAATGTCTTCTAAATGATACACGTTAAATGACTGAATATACTGTATAGAATGGTGAAATTGAACTTGGATTAGCCTACTATATTTACTAGCCAAATACTTACACAGCTTACACAGAAAAAAAGATACAAAAGCTTTTTACTGGCACTGCACCCTTTTAAAAGGTAAACCTTTGCACCATTTACCCCAAAAGGGTGCATAATATTACCTAAAGGTACATAATATTAGTATCTTTTAAAAACTACTGCCCTGCTTTTGTACCTTAAATTTCTGAGTGTATAGATGTCCTTTTTAAACAATTTATGTACCATTCCACTAGCTAATTAGCCTGCTATCTTAGGTCAACTGCTAACTGATTAACCTGCTAGCCAAGTTGCTACACTACCATGATTAATTAGTACTTTCATATCACTTCTGCAAAAGCATAAGACTATTTTAATTATCTAAAGGTACATTTTCATAGGGGAACTTCTCACAAAAGTACAAAAAGGTCACCCAGAGTATGTGATTTCTGCCTACTGTGTAAATGTTAAAATAATTTTAGATTTGTTCATGAATAATTTCTAACACGGATTTCACTCACAAATTTATGTGTACGCAAAGTTAACGAATGAGACCCATTGTGATACTGTATTACAAATTATAAGGTACTGATATAATGACGGCACCTAATTTAGCATACACTTGCTGCATGTCATAAAACTGTCAGCTTCTGGAAGAAAGAGTGGATCAATTTGAAAAAAAAAATAAAAATGTGATGACACCAAAGAGAACTCGGTCCAAAGTGCGCACACTGAAAGCACATCTTAGACAGCGTGCGAGTACTTAATAGAGTTCTGTTACGTGTCTTATCATGCTTGAACAAACAAATACGCAGAAAATTGTCAAAATGTCTGATTTGTACAAGTATTCATATAAATACAGTTGTTTATGTCTTGAGTGAATGTAAACTGTTTGAAGAATCAGATGTGCACTATATCGGATCCGTGCATTAGGTCTTAAAGTGATAGCAGCCTAATATACCTTCTACTGCCGGTGTCCTTAATGTTAATTAATGTGTAAATTTGTTCATGAAAGGCCACCCAGATGTGATTTCTACGTATGTTTCAGTTGCTCCTACATTTTTTCATGAATTTAGAATAAATTTTAATATGAATCATGATTTGTTTATGAAAACCCTTACGCAGATTTCACAAAAAAAAATGTTTTACACTCAAAGTTAAATCTAAGTAGGACTGGCTTCTGAAGGGCAATCGAATTTTGTATGACACCGGCCTGAGCTGAGCAAATGAGAACAAACACCTCAAAAGTGTCGGTTTTCACCCCTAAAAAGTGTGTTACACTGAATCGGTATCCCTATTAAATACATCTACAGCGTAACAGTTTCCAGGACTCCCAAAAGGCAAACACAAAAGCAAACACCTGATAGCTATTTGCAAGGAAATTAGTCTGACCCCCTCCCAGTCCATGCCGACTGTCAAACTTCAGCTGCTCTGTGATTATGAGAGTCATTGCCATTATAAGAAATCAGTGTTTGAGGAGCGGAGGGAGGGTTGGCCAACTGCCGCACCATAAGGCAGTGATATTCTCCGCATGTCCGCAGGCTCGTGTCCCAGATGATTAGAGGTCTAGAGGAGAGATCAGAAACTGCATCTCAATCAGAGAGTCAAGGTGACTTCATAGGAAGCTGATTTCCAACACAGTCATTACCGAAACCTGAACACACTGAAATCAGAACTTCAGCAAACCTGCTTATTAGTAATAATGAGTGCAAATTACTAGACTATAGATGTCCTTTCTGCTGTTTGATTTTTTTCTTCTTTTTCTGCTCTGTAAGTTTGTTGTTTGACGCATTGTACGACACAAATCTGGTGAGATCTTGAGTTAAAGCCGAGGCAGACTAACAGCGTTGACTAGACGATCAGTTGTGGCACATTCTAATATCGCCAAAATTGAAGTAATGTTGGCAATGTTTTGCCTGGCACTGAAAACAAAAGTTTGGAGACAGCTGGCTGGGAAAAACAGGGAGTTTGTAGAGATAGCCGTCGCAGGGCAGACACATTTTAGGACTGCGACCCAAAGTTTCTGACACTGTCAGAAGTTCATCAGAGGCTACGACTCGTCCCAACGGCAATTACTTGGCAGTCAGTGAGCATGTTATGCTAAGAAATCAAAGTATGCCCTACAACAAAAGAAATATGTTATGATTCCCAAAATTTGTCTTGGACAACAAAATCATGTCCAAAAACGGAGCTTGAGGTAAGTTGTTTTAGCGCCATGCCGTGTTGATTTCATGTCACATTTTTATTGGCCAGAAACACGTTGTACGATGATCATGCTGAATTTCTGACACTGTCAGAAAATTACCGTAGGCTATCTTTGGTCTCAAGATCGTGACAACGACTGTCTTTGAACCTCTCTCACTGTAAGACACAGGGCCACCGATTAGGAGCCATGATCACAGAAATCGCCACGACTGTTTTACTATGCCAATCTTTCGTCTGGGACAGCCGAAAATCGTGCAGTGTGTCTCAGGCTTCAGAAGACCACTACTGCCATGAATAGCCTGTCCTTAAAATAGCTAGTTGGATAATTTAGTTGGAATTTCATGGAGTATCTAATTTGCTGAAATGTTCATATGATTGTCAGACTCGTAATTACAAGCTTGCCATAATATACAAGGTCATATAAAATAGAAACAAAGACAGCAAACTTTTAACAGTTTTCAAGTAGTAAGACGCATATACAGTGGGCAAAAAAGGATGTATTCACCCATTGTGCAGTTCGCCCCTTAAAAAGAGGAGAGAGCCTGTAATTTTTCAGCATCTGGGTATACCGCACGATGCAGAGACAAAATGAGAAAAAATCCAAAAAATCCCATTGTAGGATTTTTGAAAGAAATTTTTGCAAATTATGGTGGAAAATAAGTATTTGTTCAATAACAAAATTTCATCTCAATACTTTTGTTATATACCCTTTGTTGGCAATGACAAGAGGTCAAATGTTTTCTGTAAGTCTTCACAAGCTTTTCACACACTGTTGCTCGTATTTTGGCCCATTCCTCCATGCAGAACTCCTCTAGAGCAGTAATGTTTTGGGGCTGTCGCTGGACAACATGGATTTTCAACTCCCTCCAAAGGTTTTCTATGGGGTTGAGATCTGGAGATTGGCTAGGTCACTCCAGGACCTTGAAATGCTTCTTACGAAGCCACTCCTTCGTTGCCCGGGCGGTGTGTTTGGGTTCATTGTCATGCTGAAAGACCCAGCCACGTTTCATCTTCAATGCCCTTGCTGATGGAAGGAGGTTTTCACTCAAAATATCACGATACATGGCCCCATTCATTCTTTCGTTTACACGGATCAGTCGTCCTGGTCCCTTTGCATAAAAACAGCCCCAAAGCATGATGTTTCCACCCCCATGCTTCAGAGTAGGGATGGTGTTCTTTGGATGCAACTCAGCATTCTTACTCCTCCAAACACGACAAGTTGAGTTTATACCAAAAAGTTCTATTTTGGTCTCCTCTGACCACATGACTTTCTCCCATGCCTCCTCTGGATCATCCGGATGGTCTTTGGCAAACTTCAGACGGCCTGGACATGTACTGGCTTAAGCAGGGGACACGTCTGGCACTGCAGGATTTGAATCCCTGGCGGCGCAGTGTGTTACTGAATGTAGCCTTTGTTACTTTGGTCCCAGCTCTCTGCAGGCCGTTCACAGAGGTCCCCCGTGTGGTTTTGGGATTTTTGCTCACAGTTTTTGTGATCATTTTGACCCCACGGGGTGAAATCTTGCGTGGAGCCCCAGATCGAGGGGAGATTATCAGTGGTCTTGTATGTCTTCCATTTTCTAATAATTTGCTCCCACAGTTGATTTCTTCACACCAAGCTGCTTACCTATTGCAGATTCAGTCTTCCCAGCCTGGTGCAGGTCTACAATTTTGTTTCTGGTGTCCTTTGACAGCTCTTTGGTCTTGGCCATGGTGGAGTTTGGAGTGTGACTGTTTGAGGTTGTGGACAGGTGTTTTTTATACTGATAATGAGTTCAAACATATGCCATTAATACAGGTAACGAGTGGTGGACAGAGGAGCCTCTTAAAGAAGAAGTTACAGGTCTGTGAGAGCCAGAAATCTTGCTTTTTTTGTAGGTGACCAAATACTTATTTTACCGAGGATTTTACCAATTAATTCTTTAAAAATCCTAAAATTTGATTTTCTGGATTTTTTTTTCTCATTATGTCTCTCATAGTTGAGGTATACCTAATGATGAAAATTACAGGCCTCTCTCTCCCCCCGTTTTTTTTTTAAGGTGGAGAACTTTCACATTGTTGCTGACTAAATACTTTTTTGCCCCACTGTATCTGTTTAATATTTTTCTAACTTAAGTATAAAGCTAAATATTCTGTGTAGGCAGAATAAGAAGACCGACTATGAGGTGTTTTTTTGTTGTTGTTGTTTGTTTGTTTTTCAATTAAATTCTGTGAGTTTTCATTTTAAGCCTGTTATTTTAAGAAAATATCACTTCATAAAAATGTTCTTAAGAAAATATTTGAATACTTAAGAATCTGTCAAGGATTACACTTTTATTGAACTTTCTAACAAACTTTTTAGAATTTAGTTTTTAATAACTGTGTGGAAAATCAAGCTTTTAACATTGTTTACATGTCTGTCTAGTGCTTGTAATATGCTTAGACAAACTATGCGAAAAGGCCTCACTGAACACCATTTCTGACTTTCAGTTTCTTGCCTTTTAAACTAGGGCTGCATGATTAATTGAATGTGATTGTCATGCGTATCTTGTCAGTAAAGCCGGTTCTGTGATTAGTAGTAAATCTCCATCACCTGCTTTCAGATGGAGCAGCATTTACTACACAGAGCCGTAGTTCACTGACAAGCTACGCAAAACTGTTTGATAATAATTGGACGATTTAATCGCGTGATTATGAAATCAAAGAAATCGTTCTGCGATTATATGAAGCTGCTTGCTTGCTTGTCCGTGCACTACGGCTCTGGTATTAAATGCTGCTCCACCTGAAGCACGTGAAAATACCAATTTAATACCGTTTTTACTTACTTCATACGTCAGGCGAGTGTTTGAAATAAATCCTTCTGTGAGATGATGTGGCTTCTTACACAGAATAAGGCACGCAACATATTTCATAGTATTCTAAGCAGTGATAAAGGTTATGTCGATTAGTATTGCATTATTATATACTTTATCATAATATAAATTATAAGACGAACTCCGATAAACCATATATTGTAGTAGTCGTGTGTTTATTAGTCACATTGAATCAATAAAATCAGTTAAATCTTCTGTTTACCCAGCTACCACTATAGGGATTTCCTGGGTTTCTTCTCAAAGGCGTATTTGGAGTTTCAGCGCGAGAGCGCCCTCTGCCCTTTGGATGGAGATTTACTGCTGATCACAGAAACGTGCTTCACTGAAAGAATACACAATAAATCCGCCTAATCGGGTTTCATTCGCCTCTGCATTTATTTCAATTAATCGTGCAGCCCTACTTTAAACTACAGAAAATTGTAGCAAAGACAGTCTCAAAAGTGTGGCTTGAAACCACCCGTTTCCTACCGTCAATCAATCCCATCAACCTGTGCTTTTCACATATCATTAGCAAAGCATGTCTACCTAATTTTGTTGATTTTATAAGGTAGCTATCTGGGATGGTGAAAGCAAACATTGTTTGTGTAACATTAGCAACACATTATTAGCTGTTTGATAGTCAAGCCAAAGGCTAATGATATCAATTACTGTTACATTTCCAGTGTTGTAGAGAGTGATACATAAAATGCATGTCCATTCTTAAACATGGACTTGTAGACCCTGTATAATTCATTCTTCCTCTTCTTCTTTGAAATCAGTTTCTGGTTCAATCATATATGTCTGAATTAATCCAATATCGTATATTCCAACAACAGTTAAAGATGATAAACATTATTGTTCAACTCAAATTAATTTATTAAACAGCCAGATACCAACATTCAATGTACAGTATGAGAGCTTTTTAGTTTGTTTACTTGTAATCAAATGAAGTGATATGATGTGTTGATTCATTTATTAAATAGATGAAATTATCGTAAATTATCATGTTTCTGGTTTCTTTCAAGCAGCTTTTGTTTAGAAAGTGAAACAAATATTGACACAAGCCCCATGATGCAGCAATCAGTTCTGGACTAAGTGCCTTGTTCAAGGGCATAACCCACTACGGGACCAATATCCCAGTCCCTACTAGATTTGGATTCGAACCAAGATCATTCTGGTTAACCACCTTGGAGCTGTGACACATTGTGCCAATATCATGCAGAATGGAGGATGTGTGACCCATTGACCTTCACACTTTTCCCACCGTTTGTTCATTTAGTTTCAAGAGCTTGTTCTCACAAATGTACAGTTGGCTGAGTAACTGTCAGAGTAAGACCGCGGGGAAATATCAGTCCCAGATGGAGACAAAATCAGACTGCATTCCATGCTCTTTCAGAATCAGCTGAGAGAATGCAATGAGACACAGTCTAGAGAACAGAATGCTGGGTTTTCCCAGCAGTCTTTGTGAAACTGTGTCAAAAGAAAGTTTGAGGTTACATTAAAGTATTTTTAGAGAAATTAAGTTTAGAGAAACGGCTAACAAAATATACAAGAGAAGGACACAGGAATAGTTTAACTCTAAGTCTAGCCACATTTGCCACCATTTTAAGACCTCTTCCATGGTTCAATGTCATATTTCACCCATAGACAAACGAAAAATAATAATTAGAAATTATATTTTGCATAAAGAAAATGAAACTTTTTTAATAAATAAAAGAAAACCCTACTGTTTAAAGTGTGGGTCAGTAAGATTTTTTAATGGTTTGAAGTATCATCTTATATTTGTCCAAACATTGTAAAAATCGTTATAGTAAAACGTTTCCTATATTTTTTAGCTTTTAATTCAAATATATTTTAAGCCTTACAGTCTTCAAGTCACTTGTCTTTCAGAAATCATTCTTTATCCTGATCGTATGGAAGCATATGGGTAGCAATATTCATTTTGAAATGTAATATGCAAAATGGCAATGCAGTATGTAAAATGGCAATGTATTTCTGTATTTATATTTACATTTTCCATTACCCATACGTGCAAGGTTTGGTGCAAAATGAAAATTCCGTTATATAATTTGCATTTGCCATTTCCTACATGATTTTTAATATGTTAATTAAAAACATGTTAATGCTTTATAAGTTGCTAAATGAAAATGAAAATGTATTACCCAAATTAATTAGATGTTTAACATGTCCAAGCAAAAACTGTAGCAAAATCATAATTTAAATGCCATTTTTCCTAAATGCATTAAGACTTACAGGTAGGACACATGGGATTGCATTTTCGTCATGATACCGCGTGATAATTGTAGCAAAATGCAGTGTGAATTTCAAAATGCAGAACTGGGCCTGCATTTACCTAAAGCAGTGGTTCTCAACCTTTTTTACTCCAAGACCCCCTCCTCTCCAAATCAATTCAGTAAGCCCAGCCTTTTCTATTCGCTAAAAACCTTTGTTATTACTTCTCAATTACATGCAAGTATTTTTAAACAAAACTAATTCAAGATTTTTTTTTTTTGCAAACATACTTTGCAAAAAATGTCACTGCAGATATTCTTTGCAACTTAAAAGTACGTAAAGCTCAATTATAGGCCTACAGTACGTTTAACAAACAAGCGACTAGTCAAACCTGCATACAAACGAACCACAGGGCAGCCAAGACTGCAGATACGATTATGATTCCATTCAGAATCACTAACAACACCAAATTACAAATTAAAAAATTAAACCATTCGAAGTTGGAATTTGTGCAATCTGAAGGCGGCTCATCAGGCACACATTCCTCTGTCCCAACATCATATGTCAGCGTTGCGATGATGGCATATGTACAAAACGAGCATCCATTATAAAACACTCGCTATATACAACTATGTGAATATACTGAACTGTTTTCAGTATAAATATGATGTTATAGTGATCAGTGCGCCGAGAGCGCACATACACCATTCGTTTGCGCATCAATAATAAACAGACACATGCGCGCCTAATGTACGACTCTTGTATGTCACTGTAATCATCTTTACCTAGATTACAATCCTCATCCATCTAAACTGTAGGACTCCTAGTGTACACGGCTTCTTTTATCCGCAGAGAGCTGTAGTTTGCATTCCATATGCTCACTACGCGCTTTTGAGCCGCCATTCATCTGTATTTCACACACGCGATGAGAACCGCTTGAGCCACCCCCAAAACACAAACACAGAATATCACAGAAAACGTAGAGAGGTGGTGCTGTTATTTTGATTATATATTTTTTAAATTATTTAACAGAGTTCATTACATTCGGTGAACGTATTAATTTTATTAGTACTCTCTTGCCCCCCAACCTTTGAGACCACTGACCTAAAGTATGATGTGCATCTACCATAAGCATTAAAGGACCCCCATAACCCACATGGGAGGGAAAATGATTAAAGATTCGATTGCTGTAGTAAATGTTACTCGTATTTTATTTGTACCTTGCTCATCATAACTAATCACACATGATTCTGTTGAGCTTAGGAATGCAGTGGCCAATCAGAAGCGGTCAGATTAGTCTTCGCTGAATTTTGTTCAGACTGAAACTTGCGAATTCCCTCATCATAAGCAACAAAAGTGCAAATGTACGTACGATAAAAGTAAGAGATTTATTTATCATACAAATTATAAGAGGAGTTATGACTGTGCTCATTTAGAGTGTGTTTGTTCAATGCATGATTCAGTCTAATAAAATGCCTTCAGAATGCTCCCAAAATTCAATATATGGGGACAGAAATGTGTATATTTATATAATTTCATATAGTTAAAATCACACGAAGAGTGCAGTTTTTTTCTCCAAAACCTCAATAAACAAGTATGATATTAATAGACTTACGTTTTAGACATATATTGCCTATTTTGCTTATTTCTTCCAACAAAAATGGTTCCAAACAAAGCCACAGCACTGTTTTGTGTCTTTGAGTAACATGACGGTGTTTCGTTCCCGAATGTATCACTCGTTTAAATGATTCGGTTCAGTCGGAATGACTCACTTATCAACAGTGACTTGCTGCCACCTACTGACAATTTTAATTTAATTTTTAAAGTATCATTTCAAATTTTTTAAATAATTTCAAATATCAGAATTCAACATTTCATGCTTTAAATATCAAAACATTATTTATGCACTTGTAACTGCAGGTTAAATGCATTCATGTCCTGCACTAAACATTGTGTAAATACATGTAAATGCAGCTTCTGTGTTTTCTCTGCATTGCAAAGATTAATTTTGTTGATACTGGTTTCATTTGTTTGGTAACAGCCTAAATGTCTTATTATTCTAATTGACTTTGTTGATTAAATATAAGAATTTGAAGCAAAATATAATGCACACTTCTAGAAAAAAAAAAAAAGTCTTTATAAAAGGTAACAATGCCCATAAGGGAAAAAAAAAAAAAAAAAAAATAAAAATCTCTTTAACTGTTGGAAAGATTAATTTATGCACTGCTTTGAACTGACCCATGCAGAATATGAAATACAAACTTTAGGAGTCAGCTTGTCCCGGTAGTCCTGCAAGAGAGGTGGAGGGAGAGAGGGCATGAGGGGCGACAGGCAACCCGACACAAGGGCCTCAGCAAACATAATTTGATTATTGTGCTTGATAAAATCCCCTAAAATATCGAGATATCATTTTTGTCGAATTACACACCACTAGGCTAGATATTTAACTTCTTTGCTTAGTGATTGCCACTGAATCATCGTAAATCAGCGTTTTATCTCTTAGAATTAGGTTGTTTCAAACGATAACTTGGACAAGACAAAAAAATATGAATCATATTTATATTAGCTTTTATTTATTGATTAATTGAAAGGGGAGTGGGGGGGGGGTCTGTTTAGGGGGGCCACCCACCCAAGAGCTTTGACACAATTCGAACACTGATCCCAAGTGTCCTACCCTTAAGTCTAAATGAATTTAGGAAAAATGCCATTTAAATTATAATTTTGCTACAGTTTTTGCTTGTACATATTAAACATATCTAATCAATTTTGGTAATACAATTTAATTTTAATTTTGCAACTTATAAAGCGTTCAAATGTTTTTAATTTACATATTAAAACTAGTGTAGGAAATGTCAAATGTAAATTATATAATTTAATTTTTCATTTTATTTTTGCACCAAACTTTGCACGTATGGTAATGTAAATTTAAATACAGAAATACACTGCCATTTTACATATCGCATTGTCATTTTGCATATTACATTTCAAAATGAATTTTGCTACCTATATGCTTCCATAGATTCAGTGATAAAGGCATTAGCTATTTTTTTTATCAGTGTTGAAAACAGTTGTGTTGCTTCATATTTTTTATGAACTAACGTTGTGTTTGTTTGTTTTTTATTCAGAATTTAAACATTCAATGCATCCTTTGATTGAATAAAATTAATTATGTTACTTACACTGCCATTTCAAAGGCTTGGGATCATTTTTTTTTTTTTTTTTTTTTAAGAATAAAAAAACTTAATACTTTTAAAAGGGTCGTATGATGCGATTTCAAGTTTTCCTTTTCTCTTTGGAGTGTTACAAGATCTTGGTGAATAAGAAGATCTGTAAAGTTTAAAGACTAAAGTCTCAAATCCAAAGAATATTCTTTATAAAAGTTCAGAGTCACCACGCCCCCCTAAACGGCTCGTTCTAACACGCCCCCACATATCAGTCCCTAGTGGAAATATAGCATATGCCGCCAAATGTGTACGCCAAAGAAAGAATGCTTGGTTTCAGGAACAGCATAGTGGTTGACTGTAAATATGTTTTGTGAGTATGTTTTATAATTTGCTATTGACTGTTCAAATGCGAGTTTTGCGCATCGGCAGAGTAAACTCGTCGTGTGTGTGTTGTGTGTGCGGGGAACAGGGTCACATCACAGGAGAGTGAACGGTCTGTCAGAAATCATGTCACGTCAGCTGTCTTAACCGCGGCTTGTGTACTGCTGTATTATCACTGTGTCTGTCACGCGACTTTGTTGCCCTTTCGTGCTTGAACTGATGGTAAAACTAACAACATTATTAACTGTCTTGGTATTTACTTTGAAAGCTGAAGCTCGCGATTTTGTTAAGGGGCGTTACATTTCCGACGTGTGTTTGTGGTGTTCGGCCAATCACAATGCTTTGGTTCAGCTGGCCAATCAGAGCAGACTGCCCTTGTCAAAGGAGGGGGCTTTGTTGAAACGACGTGTTTGAGAGAGGCGGGGCATAGAGGGAAATAATATTTTTTGAACATTAAAGCATGTCAACATATTCTGTTACAACCAAATACACAAAATAATGATCTTAAAAAAAAGCATCATATGACCCCTATAAATGTTAAATAAGTGATAGACGTATTGTTAGAAAATATTTCTATTTTGAATATTTCTATTTGAATATTTTAACTTTTGAATCCTGAAAAAAAGTATCACATATTATTGTTGTTTTCCTCTTTTTTTTATCAAAAATGCAGCCTTGATGAGCAAAAGATGCATCTTTAAAAACATAAAAAAAATCTTACACTGTGACACAAACTTTAAAATTCTAAGTATACCCAGTTTTAAACTTTGTATTTTCAAAATCCAAGACTTGAAAAATGTTTTAAAAATATTTACAATTGTAAAGCCTAAATAAGGTCCTGTACTGACTATGAGTTAAATTAATTACAATTTAAAATAATTGTGAATTTGTGCTCAATCAATTTTATTGTAAAAATGTATAGGCTATATACAAACACTTTATAATTACACATTTTTATAATATTTTTATTTAAAATGAATACAATGTTCCATTAATACTTATTGATATATTCTTTATGTTTTTAATTTAATTTATAATATAATATAATAAAAATCTATTTTACTAGCAAATTTTGGGGTTAAATTGTCTTACTTTAGAAGTCTTAAGGGGTAAAAAATGCATTATTCAACTTCCTGAAAAAAAAAAAATGTAAGGCATGTTCTTTCATTAGAGTAGGACTTCCAGACCTCCAGGTGCACCTGTGGTCTAACATCCCCATTCTCTACACTCCCATCTGGACAAACTCACTGATATTATTATTATTTTGGGCATAACGGGAGAACAAGGTTGCTATTTATACTTTCGGAACATTCGAGACCTTGGCATTACTGTGGGCCTGTCCCAAATGCCACCCTAAGCCTTTGTGGTCAATCTCCGAGTTCACACTTTGGTAATACTGCATAGACTGTTGGGTAACTACACACAAACTGATTTTTCTCTCCGAAATATAAAAGTTAAACATCAAAGAGCCACACAAAAGAGTCCAAGACAAAAATCTGGCCTACACAAGACAAAATGAAATATTGCAAAACCAAAAATCTCTCACTTCAAGGCATAAAAGGAGGCTGTTGTTCTGCTTTGTGCACCAACACATCATAATCTAAAATGTTTAAGAAGTTACTAACCACAACTCTTTCTAAAGCTGGGAGAACAAGTGATCAGAGCAACACATATCAATCCCAGTTTGAAGTTTACAGAGTCTCTTTAGTCATCTGAATTTCTGACACTTCATTCCCTCTGTTGATGCACAGCGTGATTCAGAGCTGCCCGCAAGACCTTGTTGATTTTGACGCTTGCACTCATAAGAAACACTCCTGTTGCTCAAGGGACTCTCACGCTGGGTTTGATCAAGAGGCAAGCAGCTATTGTGCTGGCACCTGCCTATGTACAATTATTTATGGGGAGGAGAGGGGCTTTCAGGGGCCAGACAGGTGTGTGAGGCTCGCCCGGGGCTCCCTGGAGTCCACAGAAGCCACGCTGCTGCTGGAATGGGCTGTGACACATAGATGTGTGTTCAGTGTGACCCAGTCACCTCATAAACACTCACCAAAAAAGCACTTATTCAACAAAAACACCAGACTACTGAGTGAGGCAAAACAGGTTCTTAGGGTAAGAATCGTGTAAGCAAGCATCAAAGTCTCTGAGAATGGAATATTTCTAAGAAATATTACTAAGACGGAAAACATGATGCATGATCATAAATTATCACTGCACTAAATCAAATCACACACAGACTACAAATTTCTGAGCATATTATTAATGCATTATATTACACTATATAATATTATTTAAAGTACATATGATATAAAGTACAGTATATGTACTATTGCAATCACAGTAAAATTAATATTCTCTGTTTCAGTTTTGTTATTGTTAACTAAAAATAAAACTATTAAAAACATTTGAAAATGTAAAAATATTAATCTAAATATTAATATAATATAAATATATACTAAAAATAACTGTGGTTTTGCTGACACTTATTTTCAATAAATGATAGAATAGATACAGCCATAAATATTTATATTTATCTGAAATTATAAACATTCAGCAATAATGTGTCATGTCACTAGACATTTGTATCTCATAATTCAAACTTTGTCAATTTCAACTTATGATAATTTTGAATTTCATGTCACTATTTATCCCATAACTTGAAAACATTTATTATTATCTCATTGCTTTTTATTTTCCTAAAAATTCTCATAATTTACTTTTTATCTCATAATCATGACTTTTTGTTAGAATTGCTTTTGTCAATTTCAACTTTCCATGTAAATAATTAAAACTTTTTATCTCATAACCACAACTTTTTTGCCAGAATTGTTTTTTGTTCCAATTTCAACATTTTGTCAATTTAGAATTTTATGTCAAATTATTTTATATCTCGTAATCATGATTTTTTTGTCAGAATGGCTTTTCATGTCAATTTCAACTTTTCATCTCATAATTATGACTTTTTTGTCAATTTTTTTGGTCATTTCAACTTGTGTATTTATTTTATGTCAAAATTATGCCTCTGTATCCCAAATTTGACTTTATATCTTCGTACTGATTTGTTGTCAGATGGCTTTTCACCTTTTCATTTCACCTTTTCATCCCTATTATCGACTTTTTGTCATTTCAACTTTTTGTCATTTAGAATTTTATTCAAAAAAAAATTTTAACAAAAAAATTGACTCTTATCCAAATTTGACTTCGACTCGTAATCATCAATTTTTCTCAAATTTGTTTTCTGGCAATTTTCAATGTTTATCCATAATTTCAACTTCAATTTTCAATACTTTATGTCAGTTTGAATTGGGTCACAGTTATGACTCTTTATATCCCATAATTGACTTTATCTCATAATCATGACTTTTTGTCATGCTTCTTATGTCTATTTCAGCTTTTTATCTCATAACTTCTAAATAATAACTAAATAATTTTTTGTCAATTTCAACTTTTATGTCATGTTAATCCACAGAAAATAATGTTTGTCTTTATAATATTTTGCCCTAAGCACTAAAGCACTAAGTTTGTCAGTCTGCTGTAAGCTTGAGATGACAAGGCGGTGAGCAAAATCAAGCCCTGTCCCCTATTTTTCTCTATCAATATTTAGTTTCACAAATACGATTTTACTGAAGTAAAATCAATCACAACTTGAGGTTTTTGCTGACTTTAGATATTATATAACAAATTTAACCTTTAAGTGTGTAACTTTTGTGTTGTTTATGGACAAAATCTCCATGTTGTTTAGTTGTTTTACACTTTCACCACTCACAAGTTTGCATCATCTCATTACTTATGCTAGCAAGGGAACTTGGCTAAATATTTATGAGAAAGCATATGAAAAACAGGTTCTGCCGGCTATGTTTGCCCATGCTGATTACTGATATTCAGAGCAACGTGTAAATGATTAGCCTCTGTTAAACAGCACACGCACCGCTCTTCTGTTCATCCTAGTGTTTGTTTATCAGAGCATGACCCTTTGCTAACCATCTGAGTTCAATAAGAATATTTTGCCACCAAAAACCAATAAAACAAAGTTCATCTTACTTCCAAAAGACTTCACTCCCACCTAATGTTCATTCAACTCCCACAAGAAAATGCACTGCTTACATACAGTAGGCCAAGAGACCTATTGGACTTTCATCACTCAGTAACTCTCAGATGTTGGAGCTGTAGCATAACAGTTAGTTGAGTTATGGAGCTGTGGTGTACATGAGGGTAATGCAAGATTGAATCTGGCTTGCAACATATTCAATTTTATTTAAAAAAAAGTTTTAGATGCTTCTCCTAATATAACAATAAAAAATAGAAACATTCACATTTAAAATTTGTGTGGATACAGTTAATTAATGCTTTGATGTAAATCTAAATAAATGAGAAAAGTCTAAATTATGAAATAAAAATCCATTATGAATTCAAAGTTGAACAATATCTCACAATTTCAACTTTGTATTAATTTAGATTGTTTTTCCATCTAATAATTTTGACTTTTTTCATGCCCTGATTTTAACTTTTTTTCTCATGATTATGACTTTTCACCTCAACATTTTGAGAATCTCATAATTTCATCTTAATTTCTAAATTTTATCTCAGATTTTGACTTTAGTTCATTACGGACTTTATCTCATTATGTCATTTTAATATCGACTTTTTCATATAATTTCGAGTATTTTTGTTTTTATCTAACAATTTAGACTTTTCATGTCCTAATTTCGACTTTTTATCTTATAATTTTGACTTTAGCTCATAATTGTGAATTTTCATCTAATTATCATACCACTTTCATTTCCTTATTTTGACATTGCATATCATAACTGTGACTTTGTATGTCTTAATTTTGACATCTCATAATTTTGATTTATGTCATTATCTATGTCATTTATGTCATAAATTATGATTTACTAAAGCATGATTTTTTTTTCTTATGTGGCAGAAATTGGCTTCCATAGTAAGGCCATCTTTAAACAAATTCGCATTTGTTCTCTATATTATCACTGCAATCTAGGAGAAACAATTGAGATATTAAAGAGATCTCATTTGCGATTTCCCGTTCCTATGGGCTCTCTCACTCAGAGCAAATGAAAGTAGCCCAGAAATCTGAAATGTCATTAACCTTCATCTCAAAAGAGTTTTACGGAAAATGCTAAGAAGAGTAGAGGCTTCCTTAATAATCGGAGTTTCTTACATCCCATGTGGTTTAACTTAGTCAATCCGTGACACACATTTCACACAACATTATTCCACTTTCGAAACCAGTTCCACAGAGAGGGGTAAAATTAGAAACCATGTACCGTGTTTTCAGATACCTCGATGGCTACCCCTCAAGACTTTGGTGTTAATTAAAACGATAATGAAGAACTCCATTTCACTTGTCAGTGGTCTCTGCTAATCACCAAGCAATCGAAACCTCAAAGAAATTGATCAAAAAATATTCATGGTCGATGAGTAATAGCTTTACAAAAACTTTTAGTGTGGAAGTAAAGGCTATGATTGCAGAGGTTGTAGAATTTTCTACAGGATACAGTTTCAAAGTAACGTTTGACCTGCCTTACACTGGCACAGTGAAGATCACTTGCAAGAATGGCAATGTGTTACAGTATGAAACCAAGGGCCAATACAAAGGTGTCACTTACACTGATATCAAAGTGAATACTAAATAATCTAGTGTGTAATTTTAAGAACAATTATTCTTGGCTGTCTTTAACTAATTTTACCAGCAATGTATACATTTTTCTACTTTTGTATGATTTGTTTGAGATTTCCTCCTTTGTTCCATTTCAAATGTCTATTTGCTCCGTTTTTTTAACAGGTGAAATACTCAGCACTTTCCTTTTCAAATAATCTTATACAAAAAGGGTTATTTTATGGTATTACGATGAAAGCTCCCTTTTGGAATCTTTTTTTAAAGAGTGAACTCAAGTTTTATATCTGATTCTCAATTCCTCCAAATCTTAGTTATTTGACTAGAATAAGCTAAACCACTATAATGCGAATAAATTAAGTGTATCTTAAATGACTCTAATACGAAATAAAGGTTAAATTGAATTGATTTAATTGTATTATTATTTATTCTACAAATTAGATTAGAACTCATGTCTGCTCAAACCGTAATAATTGTAACAATTTTAAGTTCTTTATGTTTGTAACGGGGCTGACAAGACGTGAGACATGTGGATCCATCTGCAGGCTTTATTTGTAGCGACATGGTCATAAAGCAGGCAGTTTCAAACAGAGGCAGACAGGTATATGGCGGGCTAGACACAAGAATAGTCCTAGGGCTAGCTTTGGTCACCGATCAGCAGACAGAATCACAGGGCGAGACAAGAGGGAAAAATCCAGGAAAACAGGCAAAGATCAGAAACCGCAAAAACAGGCAAGGCAAAACAAGGGAAACACGGAGACTCTGAAAGGGGTACAGGCTAAACAATACTCAGCAGAGAAAGGTGGTTAGAGTGGGTGTTATATAGTGAGTGAGGTGATAAGCAATTGCAATGAGTGCAATCAGTGCAGTGTGAAAATTGTGCAATGAATGATGGGATATGTAGTCCATGGTGCTATGCAACAGTTTGTGTTGTGCGAGAGTCAATGTAATGGAAAAGGTGACCTCTGGTGGTGAATAAACGGAAGTCCATGGACTGAATTCGTGACAGAGTACTTATGTTTCTTAACATGTTTCTTCATGCTGTTCTCTATTTTTTTCATTTTTACATGTGGGTTCTATTGTATTGATTAGGTGGTAATTGTCCCCCCCCCCCCCCCCCCCCCCCCCCCTCGGCCTTGTTTATTTATTATGTTTGTTAATGTACTGTTGGTTTTGTCAGGAAGACAACTTATAACCAATAATACAATATTAGCTGAACTTTAGCCTCTTAATCTTTGGTAGACGTTCAGCGAAAAGCTTAAGTTACATTTCCACATGAAATGAATTACATGAATTAAAACATAATGACTTTAAAGGTTTGTAATGTAAGCATCATTCAACACTTTCAAATGGTATTCTACAATCTGAATAAAATGATTAATATATCTTTGGACAAACAGAGAATGATATAAGTATAGATAATGTTGCTATACAGTTGTCACAATCACCAGTTGAAGTGCCCTCTGGTGGCTATCAAGGGCACTCCAACTGGTGATTGTGACTACTGTATAGCAACATTAACTATACTTATATCATTCTCTGTTTCCATCCCATATCTTTGCCACTCTATCCTGGACTGCATTTCCCATAACTCATTGCCTGGACTCATCATGCCTGATTGATTTTACCTGTTGCTCATTCCCACTGCCTATATAAGCCTGGTGTTTTCAGTCACTCTTTGTAAGGTCTTGCATGTGTCACAGCTGCAGTGCCAAGACTTTTATCATGGTTCTTGGTATTCTTGTCTGGATTACTTTAATTGTACTTTAAGACTGCATTATCTTACATTACTTGAAGTACGTTTGCCTTAGCCCTGAACTCTGTCATTGTTTGGACTGCTTATTGTGTTTGACCTCATGCCTGTTTTGACTACGATTGTGGATTATCCCTCTAATAAACTACTACAGGTGCATCTCAATAAATTAGAATGTGGAAAAGTTCATTTATTTCAGTAATTCAACTCAAATTGTGAAACTCGTGTATTAAAAAGAAATTCAATGCACCCGACTGAAGTAGTTTCAAGTCTTTGGTTCTTTTAATTGTGATGTTTTTGGCTCACATTTAACAAAAACCACTAATTCACTATCTCAACAAATTACAATAATTCATAAGACCAATAAAACATTTTTTTTTGTTGGCCTTCTGGAAAGTATGTTATTTTACTGTACATGTACTCAATACTTGGTAGGGGCTCCTTTTGCTTTATTACTGCCTCAATTCGGCGTGGCATGGAGGTGATCAGTTTGTGGCACTGCTGAGGTGGTATGGAAGCCCAGGTTTCTTTGACAGTGGCCTTGAACTCATCTGCATTTTTTGGTCTCTTGTTCTCATTTTCCTCTTGACAATACCCAATACTCCCAATGGGGTTCAGGTCTGGTGAGTTTTCTTGCCAGTCAAGCACACCAACACCATGGTCATTTAACCAACTTTTGGTGCTTTTGGCAGTTTGGGCAGGTGCCAAGTCCTGCTGGAAAGTGAAGTCAGCATCTTCAAAAAGCTGGTCAGCAGAAGGAAGCATGAAGTGCTCCAAAATTTCTTGGTAAACGGGTGCAGTGACGTTGGTTTTCAAAAAACACAATGGACCAACACCAGCAGATGACATTGCACCCCAAATCATCACAGACTGTGGAAACTTAACACTGGACTTCAAGCATCTTGGGCTTCTCCACCCTTCCTCCAGACTTTTGGTTTCCAAATGAAATACAAAACTTCCTCATCTGAAAAGAGGACTTTGGACCGCTGGGCAACGGTCCAGTTCTTCTTCTCCTTAGCCCGGTAAGACGCCTCTGAGTTGCCTGTGGTTCAGGAGTGCCTTAACAAGAGGAATACGACAACTGTAGCCAAATTCTTTGACATGTCTGTGTGTGGTGGCTCTTGATGTCTTGATCCCAGCCTCAGTCCATTCCTTGTGAAGTTCACTCAAATTCTTGAATCGATTTTGCTTGACAATCCTCATAAGGCTGCGGTTCTCTGTTGGTTGTGCATCTTTTTCTTCCACACTTTTTCCTTCCACTCAACTTTCTGTTAACATGCTTGGATACAGCACTCTTGTGAACAGCCAGCTTCTTTGGCAATGAGTGTTTGTGGCTTACCCTCCTTGTGAAGGGTGTCAATGATTGTCTTCTGGACAACTGTCAGATCAGCAGTCTTCCCCATGATTGTGTAGCCTAGTGAACCAAACTGAGAGACCATTTTGAAGGCTCAGGAAACCTTTGCAGGTGTTTTGAGTTGATTAGCTGATTGGCATGTCACCATATTCTAATTTGTTGAGATAGTGAATTGGTGGGTTTTTGTTAAATGTGAGCCAAAATCATCACAATTAAAAGAACCAAAGACTTAAACTACTTCAGTCTGTGTGCATTGAATTTATTTAATACACAGTTTCACAAAAATTTTGAAGTTGAATTACTGAAATAAATGAATTTTTCCACGACATTCTAATTTATTGTGATGCACTTGTACTCTTGGATCCTCAGCCTCCGTGTCCCTGTGCAGTTTTGTGACAACAGTCATGAGGCATGTGTTTCTGTTTGAGTTTGTGATTGGAATGACTTGGAAAAACTAGTAGTGTATAATCCTCAATTGTTTAGTGTATGATGTACAGTTTTTCAATTGTAACTTGTAAGTCAGCAAGTGCGTGATATCTAGTGTTTTAAAATCTGTTCTGATTATTCAAAAGCTGTATTCAAAAGCTGTTTCCTGGTTCTGAGCTTGCAGAAAAAACAGGTTTGTCAGCACATCTGAAAAGCAGGTTCCTCATTCCTTGTCC
>JADLZN010004188.1:0-42500 GCA_018155175.1 Sinocyclocheilus anophthalmus
AAAGTAAATAATAAGAAAAAAAAAAAAATAAAAAATATATTAACTATATATACACTACCGTTCAAAGTTTGGGATCAGAACGATTTTTTATGTTTTTAAAGGAGTTTCTTATGCTCATCAATATATATATCTTGTGTCATTTATTTTAGCAAAAACAGGAAAAAAGGAAATATTGTGAAATAGTATTATGATTAATAATGAAATTTTATGTTAAGTTTACATTAACATGTAATTTTTACGGAGTGCACACAATAGTTGCAACGTTACCCCAATACACTCCCCCCACCGCATTCAGTGTCAACTGATCACCCTTCCACCCACGAAAAATATCCTAATATGCTGATTAATTACAGTGTTGAACACTGCTTATGCGCCCGTAATATTTTTTTGGAAACCTGTGATAATTTTTTCGGATTTTGATGAATAAAAAGTTTAAAAGAAGAGAATTTATTTAAAATAGAAATATTTTGAAACACCAAAAAAAAATAAAAATTTTTAAACACTACAGTTCAAACGTTTGGGTCATTAAAATTTGTATCTTTATTCGTTTTTTTTTAAGAAATTAAAACTCTATTCAGCAAGAATGTGGTAAATTGTTAAGAATGGAGTGCAAAGATTTCTATTGTTAGAAAATATTTCTATTTTAAACAAATTATGTTCTTTTAACTTTGTAATTACTATCAAAGAAGAAGCCTGGAAAAAGTTATAGGCAGTTTCTAAAAATTTTGGTTCAGCACAACTGTTGCCAAACATGATAATTCTAATAATAAAATATGCATAGTAGATGATTTGAAGATCATGGGTGACACTTTACACTGGGTTAAATTGCTGAATGGAAAAATTCAGCTTTACTTCACAGGAATAAGTTATTTTAAATTATATTAAAATAGAAACCATTATTTTTTTTATTGTAATAACATTTTGCAAGATTATGTTTTTTTCCCCTGTATGTTGTCAAATAAATCCAGCCTTGATGAGCATAAGAGACTTCTTTAAAAAACTTTACAAATCTTACTGACCCCATACTTTTGAACAGTAGTGTATATTTAATTATATCAATTATATAAATAAAGGTATAAAAAACATCAGAAATGTGCATTGTGCAAAAGCAAATAAACCTGGTTCATTTTGATTTGACATTGACTAGGTTTTGGAAAATATCTAATTTAAAATTGCTATGTTTCACCACGTGTGCTTTTCCCATGTCATGTGTATATAATTTAAAGCATTGGACTAATCTAATGTGCTGCTGTACAGTATCTAAATGACACTTAAAGGAATGCTGTCTTGGATTAATGGGAACGCTTTAAGCGAATCCATCAGAAGGCTAACTCTCAAATATACAGCGCGTTCGTGTGAGCAGATATTAGATGTTATTGCGCACTTGAGCAGTGGTTTAGATGAATGTTCGATCTTCACTGCTCACTTGTGTCCCACATTAATATCACTTACACGCAGGAAGAGCACTTTATGTTTCAAACCCTTCTTTGTGCCTCTCTAGCTAATGTAAACAGAAGTTTTAGGTTTAATCTTTGTATGTTTGAAATAGATTAGAGGTGGTTTGTGCTGGGCAAGAGTAGAAAAATGTTCCTCTCGTGGTTTCTAATTTGTTATTCCTCTCCTTTAAACATTAACTTGAGTGATTTCATGATAGAAATGCTGTTCGTGTTTCTAATATCTGTTTTTCTTTCTCTCTTTTTATCAGTTCTTCGAGATGATTTCAGACAGAACCCTGTGGACGTGATGGTGGCGGCGGGCGAGCCAGCGGTCATGGAGTGCCAGCCACCCCGCGGACACCCAGAACCCACCATCTCCTGGAAGAAAGATGGAGTGACCATAGACGACAGAGATGAGAGGATAACGGTAAGGATATCTGACAAGGTTTCCTGTAAGCCTGACTGGTTAGTACTGGTTTGGTGCTCAACTAGCTGGTGCAAGAGCCTTGTTTTACACTGGCTGGTTAAAGGGATAGTTCGCCCAAAAATAAAATTTACTGAAATTCAGTGTTTCTTAATCAGACAGATTTTATAGAAATTAAAAACCATAGCTTGCTCACGATGGATGCTCCTCTGCATTGAATGGTTGCCGTCAGAATGAGAGTCCAAACAGTGATAAAAACATCACATCCACAAGTCCACACACTACAGTATCAGTAAAGTCGAGTGTATGTAGTGAAAAGGTGCAGCTGTAAAGAAACAAATCCGTCATAAGACGTGTTAACTTAACCCTTTGACATGTATGATCATAGTAGTAATACCTGTCAACCCTCCCGTTTTTCCCGGGATTCTCCTATATTTCTGTTTAAAAAAACAAGATCCAACTGGCGGATTTTATAGTTTGTACTTAGCTTGGTGGTAAAACTCCGTAATTCGTAGAGGCAAAGACTCCTAATATGATATCACGACAACAAATTCCCGTTTTTGGAACCATATGTTTAAGAAGTCACTAGGATAAGGGTGTGAGTGTGTGCAGTTTATGTTGCAGAACAGAACGTCCAAGTATCATCAAGTTATGTTTACCGCAGACCTTACTTTGCTCATAAACTGAAAAAAAAACATTATAAAACCCCAGGGAGAGAATCTGCGGGAAAGAAATAGTGACCTGGACCACAATCCGTACAAAAGGATATTGAGATGTATGCATCATCTGAAAGCTGAATAAATAAGCTTTCCATGGGTGTATGCTTTGTTAGGATAGAATATTGGCTGAGATACAACTATTTGAAAATCTGGAATCGAGTGGGTGCAAAAAAATCTAAATATTTGCGAGAAAATCGTCTTTAAAGTTGTACAAATGAAGTTCTTAGCAATGCGTATTAGTTATCAAACATTAAGTTTTAATATATTTATGGTAGGAAGTTTACAAAATATCTTCATGGAACATGATCTTTACTTAATATCCTAATGATTTTTGGCATAAAAGAGAAATGTATAATTGTGACCCATACAATGTATTGTTGGCTATTGCTACAAATATCCCCCAGCGACTTAACACTGCTTTTGTGCTCCAGGGTCACAAATATGAAGAAGAATCTCTATAGTTAGGTATCAGCTATACTGCGCAATCGTAACAGCAGATGACGTATTTCCTGTTGACCTCCTTTACAGCAAAAGAAAAAGAAGGAGTCATTGCTGAAAAAGAACAACACCTACACGGCCGCGACGGCGACGACGTTTGCTCCGAACATTGCCAGAGACCCTGGCTTGGCAACTATTGCTAAAAGTGCCCCCCCTCCGCCAACCGAGCCCAAGGAAGAGCCAAAACCCAAACCCCCCGAGGCCAAGAAGACCTTCAACAGCGTGAGCAAGATCGACAGGATCGCCAGAATAGCCTTCCCGCTGCTCTTCGGAACCTTTAACTTGGTGTATTGGGCCACTTACTTGAATAAAAAACCCAAAATACAGGGCGCCCTGCAGCCACACTAATTCCATCTCCTCTTTTTGTTTTTCTTTCTTATGTTTCTAAACAATAACAAAAGAAGTGAAACACCAAAAATGGTCTCAAAAAAAAAACACAAACTTTGTTCAATGACAGTCAAGCCCCCACTTTCGAGTTTGTGTCGACATGTGTAACATACTGTATCTTCCTATATGATAACGAGAGCGACTGTATGAGGTACAAACCACTGCACTGGAAGGGAACTCATACTTACTATATATACAAACAGACCTGAGAAAATGCTATTCTGCAAATGCACATAGAATTATAGTTTAATACTGCCTTCCTTATGGAATAGTTAACCCAAAAACAAAGAAGAAAACTGATTCTGTCATTAAATACTCTCCCTCGTGTTGTTCCAGTCCTGTATGCTCTTGAAGAACACAAAAGGAGACACTTGATCTTCCGTTACGATAAGGCTTTAGCGGCCATAAAAGCCAACAACGGAGCACCAGAAACGTAAAAGTAAAAAAGTCATGTTCTAACATCAATACCACATAGTAATTAGTGGATGTATGCAGTATTTTTGATGGCGCTTTTCTTTTTTGTACATATGTGCTGACTATGTGTTGTATGTGTAAACATTTGTGGTCCAGGAAAAAGAAAACAACACACCACAGGCGACAGGTTTAAAACAACAGAGGGTGAATTTAAAAAAAAAACAGGGTTGAACTATCTTTAAGATTCTTAACATAAAAAATACTTGTGTTTGCAGTACGATTAGCATGCAAATGGAAATACGTTGCGATGGGTGGGGTCTTGTGCTGGATTACCCCAGTTAAACAGTTTGATTTAACCAGTCCTGATGTTCCTCTGTTTCTACTCTTAGCCTGGGTTATGCGCATCTTCTTGTTATTTGACCCTTGGTGTTCCATAACAGCATTATATAACAAATGTTCAGTGTGGGGTGAAATATAAACAATCAGGTCCTCATGGATATACCAAAAGTGTAGAGAAAAGACCATCATGGTATTCATCACAAGCATACTATTTATTTTTCTTCTCATGTAAAGATGATCAACTCTTGGAGATGTAATATTTCTAAACCCCTTTTGATCTTGTAAAATGTAGTTTATACAAGGTACAACTCCGTGCTTGACAGAGACAGCGACGCGACCCTCCATTAGTGCATTGTATTCGATTTGCGCAGCTTTGATGCGGATGTATTGAGGTGTCCCATGATCTTGAATATCTTTATTTTTAAACTGTTGTATCTTTCCAGCAGTTCGGAGACTATAACCCATTGTTTCGATTTACTTTTTGGAGGATTAAGTGTGTGCCGGATACATATACTATAAATGGGAAAAAATTAAAGAGGGGATTCTAACTAGATAGACTCGTCTTAGGTGGCGGAAGCCCCAATGTCGAAATCGCCTATTTTAAATTATCTTCAGTCTTATGTTTGGTTAATGCGTTGTTTGAGAGACAATTGGGCGGTGGCACTCCTCCCGGGATTCTAGATGTGATGCGACTAGAGTTATAAATTCTTGCTGCATCACTTAAAGTGAACGATCAGAACGGATCAGATAGTGCTTGTATATATTGGCAAGTTTAGAGTGTTCCTTCTTAGAAGGTGCCTCTCCTTGTTTCTGTTGAATTAGATGGGCACCTATCCTTTCAAAAAACTCATCAAGTAATCAGATACACTGCACGTTTTGTCTACACATGCCCATGTCGTGACATATATTACAATTATCAGACGTGTTGTCACGGACCTGTTACATGTGTTGTAAACTAAATAGCAAGACATGTCTCGCGATTGTGCCATGTATTGGAATACATCCTGTTCACAAATAATATGTCTTGTAGTGCTCATTACAATGCAACATTTTTTTATTTGGTGTAAGGCATGTCACAGCTACCATCATAGAAACACCTAATTGAAAAGGAAACCAAAACTATATGTAAGTCGAGTAACCTCGTCTGTATTTGGACTGATGAGAAAAAAAAGAAAACAGCAAAGTTCTGCTTAAATGTAGGACTTATTAGCTATAATGACAACTACTATTGAGGAGCAATATAGATTCGCCAAGCGGCTTTGTGTGGATGCAAGTGAGAATAAGGCACAGCTTAATGATCAAGTTTGAGTTGATGCTATTGTTGGTATGTTTATAAAGCCTGAAATATAAGAAGCGCCGATAGTATATATGGTCGGCGGCGCATCTATGTTTTGTGCAGTATGTGCGGGTTACTTTAAAAAGCATTTGTTATTTCTTTTTCACAAATAAGCATAAAACAAACATTGTGAACCGACGTCGTTTTTGGGGTATGCCAATGGAATCAGGCCATTTTTTCCCATCAGATTATCTGGACTTATGATGCATATAAAGTCATGTACCCCTCTTTAATTTAGAGGTTTTAGACAGATTCGTAGGAGAGTTTGCAGACGGTGTCATGCCCGACGCAGCAGAATTACTCTGGTGGAATATGGGTGAACAACATGTATGCAATGCACAGTCCATGGATCTTATAGAGCCGGAACTTTTGTGAACAGGCGCGATAAAAATTATGAGTTCATCACACACACAGACAGATTTTCCATGATAACTTGTCTAATAGATGCAACATTGTATTTGTACAAAACTCTTGTTATGCATTTTGCACAATTAGGCATATTGGATATTTATGTGCCGCTTTGTGCTAGGCACAAGATAACTTTGAACATATTAATTGTTCAAACCCCCCTTCACTGTCGTTTCAATATAATTGTAAAAAAGTCGTTACGAATCTGTGCACCATATTAGATGTGGGAGCTGTTTGTCCAATTAACGATTGAAAAGCATGATATAAAGAATCTGGAATAAAGCCATTTTGTAAAGGACAGGGTAAAGGCAATGGCACATAGGAAAAAATAACAATGGGATTGAAAATGAATATTTCAGAGATAGTGTTGATGTATTATTTTAACAAACAAAACAATAGCATACATTTTAGATTTGATTTCGTTGCATCTAATACTATATTGTGGAGGACGCCCTGATGTGTAGGATTAATGCACTGTAAGTTTTAATTTGTTTTATTGGAGATATAGCATTTAATATGCATACCAGATTGTGAAATTGGTTTAATTTTTGATTTGCAATGTAATGAAGAAGAAGTCGCAAAACAGGAACATGCTATTAATAAAAAACACATTTGTGCTTGACAAAATTTGAAGGTAACAGTACCAATTATGAGTACATGTGCATAAGATGGGTCGCAGAGTGCACAAGTCCAGAGGGCCAAAGTATGATTATTATGTACTGTCACATGGGTACATCGTTTTGGTAAAGGTTGCCGTTTATAAATGTTATGGCACCTGTCAGAATTGTGATTATTCACTATAGTAGTACCAGTGTGTTCAATAAAGAAAAATGAAGGAGATTGAGAGAAAGTATCACGTTCTTGGGGGGGGGGTTCATTTTTGTTGCTTTAATTTGCTTGATGCATATTTTTGCCTTTTTTTCCAACCCTGATGTCCCTGATCGCTGAGGATGAAAACGACGATCGCTGCGTGGTCTGAACCCACACAGCCGACCATCATACTAGTGAAACATTCGCACTTTCCTGAGTCAGCTCTTCCTTTGGATGCAAACATTGTCAGCATGATTTGCAGCATGGTCGGTGCATTGTGAAACTTGTGCAAGAAGTGAAATGTCCTCTGTGCTTCCGTATCACTTCTCTGTGCTTACTTTGTCACGTTCACTTTGTTTAGTTTTTGAAGCGTCAGCTTTGGAAGTCCTGTACACTTGCATTATAGGGACTCACAGAAGTGGATAATGTTTATGTTTACCTCATAATTAAAGGGGTCATGATATGCATTTTCAGATCTTATGAAGTTAGTAGTTTTTTGTAACAAAAAAATTCTAATATTTGTAAAATAATTGTCCTTCCTTATATTTTCAATCTGTCAAAAACACTTCATTTAAGAAGGAATTAACTACTTCATCGCACTGTATCAATGCTCTTCTTTACAGCCATAAATAACAATAAAGGTGATTTGATTTGAGCATGTGTGACTTGATATGATATGAAACGTTTTGAACCTGAGTCAGAATAAAATGATAATAAAACTAACAACATAATAAAACTAACACAACTGCAACGATTGCCTCCAAAGATAAAATACTCAGCACTGCTGTATCTTTCAATACAAGATATTTAGAAAAAAATGGCATCATGTTGAGAATAGTTAAAGGAATCTGTTGTGAAATGAGACAAACAAATATGTGACCCTGGACCACAAAACCAGTCTTAAGTTCTTAAGCAATAGCCAAAAACACATCAAAATTATTGATTTTTCTTGGATGCCAGACAAATAGTTAGAAAGATTACGTAAAGCATATGTTCATGAGAATAATTTTGTCAAGGGGCCTACAATAAATATATCAAAACTTCATTTTTGATTAGTAATATGTATTGCTAAGAACTTCATTTGGACAACTTTAAAGATTGATGGGCTCACATTAGAGTCTTTTTCTGCCACCTCAGGATTCCGAGATGATTTTAAAATAGTTGTATCTGAAAACAATAATTCCTACGTTAGTAATTGTCTAAAGATGATGTTATGTGAAGAAATTAGAATGGTTTTGTGGTCCAGGGTCACATATTTTAAAAAAAATCTTGTTTAATCGCTCAGGCACGTCATGAAAAAAACTTCAGCCATGCATTTCTAATAGTTGATGGATATGCAGAGTTTTTGGATGTGCACTTCGTCTGCATTCAGGGACGGAACAACGTCTGACGGTCTTACCAGACAGCTTGATTTACATACACATAAGGAGCATGCCTACTTAAATCTATATACTGTATATATAATATTTAAACTAAATTCAAAGTCAAAATTCTAAATGTTACTTAATGCATTAACTATCACACATATACTAACGTATTTAAGGCTGTCGTTATTCATGCACGAGTTCAAATGACTTCAGAAGAATAGCTTTTATTGATTCATGATTAGTTCCTGCCTTCACTAATCATTAGTTCATGTTATTTTAAGTATCAGTGCATGATTATTCATGTACAGTCATTGTAAAGCCTTACCAGATGTTTTCACTGGAAAGCAAGATAAAAATAAAGATTAAAAGAAAGTTCGCCTAGTATAGAGTTGTCAATCCCAAACTGTCTAAAGGTCCTTTATTCTCAGTACTTACAGTTCTCTCTCTGTTATCTTCAGGGCACAGGTGATTGTAGTGTACTCTGTGAATAAGTTCATTTCAGCAAACCTTTTTTTATGGTGATGAAGTGTTAATTGGTTGAGACCCATAGACGAGGCCTGTGGATGTGCTGTGCTCACTCTCCAAGCCCTCACCTCAGGTGAAGCACAGCTTGTGCTTTCTCCAGAGCAGCTGAGGCATGCTTGAAGACGGTTACATAACCACGGTGCTCCTTTAGTCAAGCACTCCTGTGCCCACCTCATCTTCTCCAACCCTCCCAGACGTCCTTGCTCATGATGCGAGAGGAATCGGAGGAGAGCTGGGAGTCTGAGGGACCGTTATTACTCAGACTCCTCTATTACACAAATTACAAACAGTGTAATAAAATCAATGTGCTAGTTAGTTAATGATAAGAACCTAATGAGAAGAAAATGCTGGTATTTAGGGTGCTTATCAGAGCAGGTAATGTTCTCTTTAAATGCTGGTCTGAGGTCAGGTTTGTGGTTTCTCATAAAATTATTATTACGGCTTAATAGTTTGATAGTGTTATACATTTTTTAATCATTTCAATTCCCCCCAGAGGTCTGCTTATAATGTTATTTTTCAGCACTAAAATCAGAAAAAAATTTGATTTCAAGAACATTTCCCAAAGTGGGCCTGTCCCTGAATCAAACGGGCCATTTTAAGAAATATACCTATCACGTGGAATGAGCACACTTTGTAGAACATGCAGACATGTAAAATACTGTATAACTGAATATGTTCATTTTGGAAATTAACTTTAGTCACTTAGACAAGTGTTGGGGAGGAACTAGTTGCATGTAACGGCATCACGTAAATTAATTACAAATTGCGGTAACACTTTATTTTAAAGTGTCCTTGCTAAACATGTTACATGTACTTATTATTATATAATAACCCTAGATTATGCATAATTACATGCAAGTAACACCAAGCCAAACCCTAATCTTAACCCTAACCATATAGTAAGTACATATTACTCAGTACTTAAATGTATAATTACACTGTAATGTTAAATTAAAATAAAGTGTAACCGTTGCATTGCCGGTTTTTGAAGTGCACACTGCCTCCTGCCATTTAAAGGCCATTTAGTAAAGCAATGCTACTTGAGCGTGTTGATTGGGTGCTCTGGGGATTTTAGGAACGAGTGTGCCGGTGATGTAATTTGCAGCGGCCACGTCTTGCCAATCCATCACAAAGCCACATTGCGCTCGAAAGCTTATGGTTAGCTTTAGTTTGTAGGCTGTTTGAGGTTCGCCACCGGGGCGAGTGAAAAAATTACTGTGTGGTAAATTTCAAATGATGCATCCCAGAAAACCAGGACAAAGGGTGCACAATAATATAGGGAAACACTGTACTTGAAGGGGTGCATAAGACTAACATGACACCTTCATAATCTTGACATGACACATGTCATGAATATGATGATTTTTTTATGCATGTTTGTGACAACTGTCATTAAGTGTCATTCATTCAGTTGTCATTTTTAATGCAAATATGGCATTATTTGACCTAACCCTAACCTATCCCTACCCTTACCCCTAACCATAGCCAATAACAAAGACATCTCAAACAATGTCAACTTTGCATTAAAAATTACATAACTGAACGAATGACACTTAATGACAGTTGTCATAAACATGCATAAAACCCTTCATATTCATGACATGTGCCATGTCATAATTATGTAGGTGTCATGTCATGATTATGAACGGCTGCTCATGACACCAGTATTATGCCCCCACCCCCTTCAAGCCCGTAGTAAAGTGTAACCCAAATGGGACAGTTCAGTGCAAAATATGTTTGCCGATTATTAAAATTCTATTGACATCAAAGGTTTCAGTGTCGAACCTGAGGAAGCATTAACTACAGTTAGCCTCCAGTTAACAGTAAGCAGTCTTTAAATAAAGCAGAAAAGGCATTGCCTCATCTGTATTGCTTGGTGCATGCAAGGTAGTTTATTTAACAATGTTAATCTCTATTCATGAACAAGAGATTTAGGATACAGAATACGACACATGCTTATTCGACTACTGTTTTATTTCCTATTTGGATTTATGTATATGCTTTATTTTTGTATTTTTTTCCAAGGCATTGTTAGACGCCAGTGTTCACTGTTATAGCTATTCAAAGAACAGAATCATTGATATAAAATATTTCTTGTTATGATTTTAAATCTGTATTTAAGCTCAGAACGATCTCAAAGTAAAACGAGCAGCTAAAGTCTGATTTTGTGGTGACTGTGCTTTAAAATTAAAACATTTTCCAGTAAGGTTAATAGAATGTTTATTCAAAGTTATCTGTTATTTAATAACCTTCCTAAAATGCAAATGTAATAATTTTTCTGAAATGTTTTAGTTGGACATTCACTCCATATTATTATTATTATTATTATTATGCTATACTACTTTAGTGAACATTCAAAAGTAACATTCCCATAAATGTTTGATAAATGATAATGGAATGTTCATATAACCAAGAAAAAAAAACATTTTTAAAACAATAAAAAATACTTATACAGGCAACCGTCAGAAACAACATTTTGAGAACTTAATAGTAACATTAGCAAAACGTTCTTCAAACACATTTTTGTTAATACGTTGCAAGTTACTAAATTCACCCTTACTTCACACTGCACTTCGCATGATTAGACAATGCATTCAATAAAAATGTGAAAAATACAATTATTTGTGTTTTATTTATCTGTAGTTGTGAGTTAAATAAAGACCAGGACGCATTTTATGACTAATCAGTACAGAAATCCAGATATTTTCAAAGTATTCACAAATGTATCATTCCCACTGTATGTTATTTACAAGTATGCTATATACGTGGCATAATTAGTGTATAAAATATCCTGTGTACGGTTTTATGCATATTTGTATATTAATTTGTACACATCTATGTATATCCAAGCCTGTCAATATACGTTGATATTAAATTTGTAAATATAAAAGTTAGACATATTAAAGTTTTATAAGAAAGGAGGCAATGAGAAGGCTCTGAGAGGAGTGGTGGTGTCATGGAGTGGTGTAAGATGTGAAATTATCACCCTCGATCCCCAGCAGTATGTCATATTTTACATTTTCAATGGAAAGTTGAAGTTCTGGAGATTGACCGAAGCATATTCTTGGTCTGGATACCCTTCATAACAAGAATAACATATTTGTTATATCTTAAGGCTGAAATTGGTTATTTGACATTTCAGTGCTTTAATGCAATGCTTTATGTTTTGTTGTTGCCTCTGTCTTAGAAATATATGCTATTGTATTCTGTATTTTGTGTTGTGTGTGTGTGTGTGTGTGTTGTGTGGTGTGGTGTGTGTGTTTGTGTGTGTGTGTGTGTGTGTGTGTGTGTGTGTGTGTGTGGTGAGTAAGTGAGTGAGTGTGTGTGTGTGTGTGTGGGGTGTGTGTGTGTGTGGTGTGTGTATGTGTGTGTGTGTGTGGTGTGGTGTTGTGTGTGTGGGTTGGGTGGTTGTGTGTGTGGTGGTGTGTGGTGTTGTGTGTGTGCTGTGTGTCGAGACCATATTGTGTCCTGTTTTTCTTTCCCCCTCTCAGTGTGTCAGTCCCCTTTGATTAACCTACCAATAATCATTTTCCTCCCCTCATTTTTTTTAGTTCGGCAGTACTATGTTAGTGTGCAGGCATTACTAAAACCCAACTTATGTAAGGCCAATTAAAAAAAAGGCGCTTCTGTTTTTTTTTTTTTCCCAAACCTTTTATTCCATTGTCTGTGCAGGCTCTTTTCTTCTCAAAGGAATGCCAAAAAATTCAAGGTGATCTGCCTGGTTTTCGCAGCAACTGCTTCTTGTTACAAGAGTTTCAACAGTATATAAATAACCATACACTTCGACCATTTTTTCTTTGTTATGAGCTTGTGGTGTGAATTGTACTAATATATCGGTGGCTAAAAAATGTGTCAACCAAATTCTGCTTCACCATTTATGAAGTGGTTAAAACCGTGCTGTTTATTGAATATATTTACCCCCCAGGCAGAACGCTATAGCAAATGCTGTAAACTGTGACAGACAGGAACTCCATTTGTACCAATAGTGATTTCAACAGTTTTAACACTGGGACGGTGGGGTCCACTTACATCAGCATTACAAAGGCTTCAAACATGGCTTATCCGATCATATTGATTTGTTTTACTCAAATAATATGAAGCAGCTGTTATTGCACTGATCCCAGACTCATTGAATGTATTGATTTGCTATAAATGATAGTATATTTTGGTTTGCATCTATCAAATCCCCACAAAAAAAGAGAGAAATGTTTAACGTCAATTCCATTTAAAAAACTGGATTACTGAAACTAGATTACTTTTTGTTCCTGTATGTTTTGGGCCATCGGGGTTATGTCATATTTTGCAGTCTCTGTGCTAAAGTGCACTATTAGTTTGCTGTTTTGTTCCCTGTTTCCCGTTGTCTTGTTATTCAATTTGCTACTCTGTGTGTATGTAGTCTTCTGTGTTTGTTCTCTATTGTTGTGCTATCATGCATGTTGCGTTGGTGTGCTCAGTTTGGTCTCTTTGTGTTTTGTATTCCGGTTCCTGAATTAATTGTATTTTTGATATTACTTGAATAAACTCTGCATTTGTATCCTGCTTTCCCCTTTCTCTGACTTCACCAAATGTTACAGTGGAGATGTCCTCAGACTATAATGACATATTTCTGTGCTCCATGGTTCTTCGCAGCAGACTTAACAATAATAATTCACAACAGGGGTTGTTGGACTGAGGCATAGTCGGAGACCAAACAACATTTAAAATTCAAAGAGTCATAAGAGCTGCCATCCCGCAGAAATATCTGCCTCGTGCTGGCGAGATGACTCGTGAGGAGAGCCAAAGCAAACAAGTCATTTAAAGAGAAGCGAACACAATGCTGGGAGCTGACACACTCCAGACTCATGGGATGCATTCCTCTTGAAATAATAAAGTTACATACTGTTCAATATTTTACACTGTGTTAATGAAATCACTATCAACAAAATCTATTTACTCTGCAACTGCATAAATAATATGATGAAATGAATGATTTAAATATAACTAAAACTGCTAGTTAGTGCTGACAGCCCTCTCGTTCGTGTGCTATTGCTTAATTATATTATGTTTTACAGTTTTTCTCGATTGCTAAAACACGATTTCTGAAACCTTGCTCAATTTTCTGAAAACTTAACACAAACCTCATCTTTCAAGCACGATTTAAAAAAAAACCTCTGACTCCTCTCTCGCAAAATTGACACTTTCGCCTCAAACAGTTTTTACCTGTGTTGAAAATCAAACACTGCTCTCAAATCATAAACAAAGTGATCAAAATGATATACACTATCAAGCAGTCAGTAAACAATACACCAAAAAATAGAAAACACATTGTTCAAAACATATAGTTCTCAGGGAGAAGTACATTTTAAATCTCAAAACAAATTTCATATTTTTCCGTCATTGTCTTTTGATGAACGAAAACATGTTCTATCATAGTAGCTCAAAATTGATCAGAAATGACTACTCTACTTTGCTCTGTGCAATTTGTTTTGTACTTCCTCCTCCTCTTCTTGCCCCCCTCCTCCTCTTCCTCTTTCTTGCCCTCCTCCTCCTCTTCCTCCTCGCGCCCACCTCGCATACGCACTCGTCCTCGTCCTCTCACATTGTTTCTTCTCTCCATTCCTCAGACTTCCTCCTTCCCCCCCGTAACAACCCTGTTTTTCTCCTGACTGCTTATATCGTTGTGTCACATCATTTGAAAACAGGTTACATCAATTTTTGGTGTTGTGTTCTATCACTGACATGTGGGGTTCTCTATTTTTGGTTTGATTGTTGCCACCTTGTGTTTAACCTAAGATTACATGTGTAATTAGAGTGCGAATGTGTTTAAGTTTTGCTGAAAGTCTAAGTGAGATCTCCACCTTGTGTTTTTCCAAACCATGTGGAACTGTGTAAGGTAAATGACAACAGACGGCACAATTACTAAATGGGTTTCAGGCCACCTTGATAACTTTGTTCAAGCCAAGGGTTTGAGTGTTTAACAATCGAGAAACCTGTTAAAACACAAACCTCCTATAGTGGCATATCATATTCTTGAATTTGGGGGCAATTTTTTTGTTAATTTTTGGTGGTGGTACTAAGCCAGACTAGAAATTGCTTGTTGTTAAGCTTAAACCGAGGGTTATTGAATGTTTTATTAATAGCGGTTTTAATTCACAGCAGTGTATCCACAGATTAGAACTTAAAATGATAAAAAGGTCTTTCAAACAAATGATTTTTAAAAAAGTCTTGCAAAAGTCCAAAATAGCAGGTGCTGGGGCCTCAATTTGGTCTATCCTGTGGCACGTTCCCTGGCTTTTAATTATCAAATTATTTTATTAATGATTTTCTTTTTCAGCCATTGTTTTATCTAAAACGATATTTTTGACGGTGTAAACTGATATAGGTAAAAAGGAAAATAATTCGCGTGTGGGTAACTGTAGCAATAGCCAACAATACATTGTATTGGTCACAATTATACATTTCTCTTTTAATGCCAAAAATCATTAGGATAATAAATAAAGATAATTTTCCACTTTGTAAATTTCCTACTGTAAATATAAAAAAACTTAATTTTTGATTAGTAATAAACATTGCTAAGAACTTCATTTGAAGACTTGAAAGATGATTTCTCAATATTTTAGATTTTTTGCACCCTCAGAATTCCGCATTTAAATAGTTTTTATATCCGCCAAATATTGGTACAACATATCCTAACAAACCATACTCAATGGAAGCTTTATTAGTTATTCCCTGTCATATGAATGGTATACATCTCCATTTTCGAAAAATTGACCCGTATGGCGTGGTTTTGTGCTCTAGGGTCAACACCTGTACAGAAGTGATGCAAAGCATTTAATCGGAATAAACTGTGTGTGTCACAGACCATATGTTACTTTTTTTGAAGTACAAAATATTTTAGTCCTTATCCATCCACATTTCGGTATAGGTGTCAATCGTTAAAACATATTTCTACTAGATCGGTTAAAATGTTAACACAAGTGCATGAAATATGAACTTTTATGGAAATAAAAGACTTTTTGATGGGTAATAGTGCATCTGGTTTGTGGTAATGTCATACCTTGCCTTTTAAATACAATGTGGTTTTTTTATTGTTTTGGCAATCTTTTTTTTATTTCATGGTTATTTTTTTTTTATATTTACAATGCATAAATAGTATGGGAGCAAGACTTTTTGTATATATAACCACCTGAGTCTCTTTGTGGATGAACAGCATGGCTGCACTGATCCATCAACTAGACTACGTTATACTGGTGTTCCATGTTGTGGTCTAAGCCAGGTCCCCCCACCCTTCTAATAGGGCTTTTGGGCACATCCCCTTTCCTAACCTTAAAGTCAAAACCTTGTAAGTCCATTGGTTCGCGTCAAAACGTTTTGTTAATTCAGCCACTTCACATTTTCTGCAACTAGACACTGAAGCAACAGTGAAAGAGTCAGCAGCGAATGAAAAGCAACCAATTGGAATCTTTATCACGTTAGCAAAATTGAATTTCATCATTCATTTGTACCTTTGGACTTTGGTTGCTTTGAAAGTGCGTGCTTTACATACAGTCCCCCCCCCCCCCCCCCCGCCGGTTTTTGCAGGGAGAGAGATACTGACCTGAGAGGAGCAGTGAGACAAACAGAAAAAAAAAGGGGGGAGAGAGAGACAGATTTTTGGTTCCCTCACACATTTTTGAAGCAGCCTGTAATCATAAATATGGAAATTCTGCATTTACCCACTCTTTCTGAGTGCCCTTTGTAAAAAAAAAAGTGGGGGAAGGGGGGTATGAGCAATGGGCAGTGCTGACAAACAACAGCCCAGCATTCTGATTGCATTAGATACTGTGCTGTCCAAAAAGCAATATCTCTGTTTGCACATGGAGAGCATATCAAACCGGTGTGTTAGAACAAGCTGTATGAGAAGACAAAGACAAAGAGAGAGAGAGAGAGAAATATAGAGCTACAGAGAATGAGACTTGGCTAGCTCCTTTTCTTCATAAGTACGTCAATGCAGAGCCTCCAGCAGGGGGAGGTGTTGCAACAGCTGATCGGTGTCCAGTAAAACCACAGAGACTGCCAGTCAAGAGACAGAGACACACAAACAGAGAAAGATAGAGCCAAGAAGAAGGACGATCCTCTCAGTCAGCCCTGCTCCTCTGTCCGTGTCCTCCTGGGAGACACCGTTTTAACCAAGTCCTTAATGCCAGCACTCTGAGAAAAAAACAAAGGAATGAAACACTGAGAACAGCGTAGGCTGAGCCTGAATATCAGCATTTCTCATATTGTGTCATTTAACTGGAATGTAACAGAAGAAACCTGCTCAAAAACGGAACAGTGTGTTCTAAATTTAGACAATTATCCTTCAATTGAGTTTTAGCTCTTAGCAGTTGAGTTCCTGTCAGCAGACTTTGAAAAAGTCTGGTGCACAATGCAGCGTATTCTGCAAGTACTTCACTTCAAATCCACTTAGGCTGCATCCACACTGTCAGTGTTTGGATCTGGCAACTGCATTTACTTACCTTGGATCTTGAGTGCTGTTCAACAGCCAGCTGCATAGCTGCTCGAATTGCCCTGTCTCTGTCCCTATACAAACATTGCCAATGAAATCCAGCCTGGTGTTCTGTTTGTGATATAAACCTCTAACGATCAACATTTGACTACAAGCATACATCCGATTATGAACTGTCCATACAGTGCCATATCTAAGATAGCAACATCCCTAAAACTGTCAATTCTTATCACATTTTAAAAGTTTAGTCGAAGTGGGAATTCATCTGGCAGACTTAAATGGTTACACTTATTTTGATGGTCCCCTTTAGAAATTATGCTGACTAAAAGAAAACTTGCAAATGCATGTCAGCTAACTCTCATTAGAGTACTAGTAGACCGAAGAACCTGTGTGTTGAGTTTGATATCAAGCTGTCTTTTGATCGTCACATTGCCAGTGTTTGCAGAACAGACTTCTTGTTTCTGATGCATTCATGACCTCCAGATTGTATTACTGTTAGCAAGTGCACAGATAGATCCCAAGTGGCGTCTGACTAAATAAATGCCCTTTTTTGCAAGATATGTTTTTTCCTTTGAGTTTTTATGTGATTTTGACTAATTGGATGGTGATTTAGAAAAAATGGACTCAAAATTGACTTTCAAATGGAAATATTATTTTTATTTGTATATTGGTTAATATATTTATAGAAACATATCTATTTTAAATGTATATTCATATAACTCATTTCGTAGATGCCTTTATCCAAGTTTAGGTATACATCAAGTGATTATTCCTTTTTTCTTAAGCGGGCAATAACATTACAAGTTTCAAAACAATACAAAGTTTCAAACATTGTCTAAACTTGTACAGCCTGAAGCAGGGATGGATGTAAAGAAAAAGAGTCATAATATTCATTACATTCGAACTAGCAAGCTGAAAAGCTAGAGCTGCAAGAATTCTCAGGCACTGTTGAGTTGGTTTGGGTGTCAGTGCTAAAAGTTGTTGTTTACCATATTTAAAAAGATGGAAAAACATGTTGATGTGTGCATCCTGGCCTTGATAACACTAGACAAGCCTCTGTCTTTCCGCATTAAATGCTTTCAGTCTAATTGATCCAAAACTCAAATAGCTGGAGCACTCTCTACAACATCCAGGAAAGAGAAGGGTCAGTTTTCTTAAAGCCAGAGAGCAATTACTCGGTCCTGTGATCCAATTTAGACAGAGGTACCTGCCTCACTGAAGCATAATGGATTTAGTTAAGAACTTTTTAATGTTTTCTCTGGAACGTGTTCAAACCTAAGATGGATTATTTACCTGTGCAGGTTCATGGATCCTCTCACCTCTTTCTCAGGAGCTGGAAAGCTGAGCTTCCCCACAACACTTTAGAGCGGAAGCTCCCTGGGCTTTGCTGAGATATTGATGCCCTTGGCTTCCCTGTTAGTAAGATATCTGATTCTCTGTCAGTCGGCAGCCTGCTGAGTAAAACGAGGCCTTGAGGTAGTGGTTGGGGTGGTGCCCACAAATCAGGAATGATGCTCTGCATTCTGTCATACGAGTCAATGAGACTGTCATTTCAACTGTCTTCGTACATTCATAAAAAAAGCACCAGCTGGTAAGTGAATAAATTATCATTACTATCTATCAATAACTAATTAAAATGCACAAATTCATGTCATTTCGGATTTACAATGTAATCCACACATACATGCCAAAACAAGTTTTTTTTGTAGTTTTGTATTCTGCTTCAAAAATTTACAGAAATATGCTTTTGCGACACCTTTTGATACTGTTTATGTGATTTTTATTTAGAAATATAACGGGTCTGATCTGTTATCACATCTGCTATCTCCACATTTTCATTGAGAGATAAAATGCAAGACAGAAAAACCATTTCAATTAGCTATTTTCCTATTTTTTTATGAAATCTGAATATATTCTTATTATTCCAAGTATATGAAATTTTATGTTATTTACCCGCGTTCCCCGGGTTCGTAGGGTCACAAAAATATGTTTGTAGTTGCCAGTGTACAACTGTGAAATGCTTTGTTTAGACTCTGGCCGTGCAATGTTTTTACTTTTCCTACTGTTTTCATGTTAATGATTGTTTGTTCATGGTGGCTTCACGTCTTGCATTCTTACCCTATGTCATGTCATCTGATGTGAAAATTACAATGTAAGTCATAACCTCAAACTAGGTCGATCTGAATGTGATCTTGCAGTCATTGTAAGGAATGGGTGGGGTTAAGCTAAATTAAAAACCTAAAATTAAAGAATTCTGGCATACGTCACCCGAGAGAAGTCTGTTGCTTTATCAGAAGGTTATGGCATGTTTGGATTTTTGTGGTTAAGATTTGTGAAAAAATGAATAAATAAATAAACATGCATGGATGAATCGTTCACCAGGCCTCGCAAAAGGCTCGCTGGCGTATCTATGATGATCTTGCTAGTCGTTTAGATTGTTTAGTTAATTGTTCTCACCTGTTTACCTCACTATTTATTGTGCTTCCGTTTCTCCTGTTTTTGCCAGATTGTTTTGTGCTGGAGGCTCCTAGCTGTTCCCTTCTGTTCTTCAGCCATGTCCGGTCTTGCTTTGTTCTGTTCTGTTTCTCTCGTTTTGGTCCAGCTCGAGGTCGTTCCTGTTAGTGCCTCTTCCACTGCACACTGCCAAACATGATACTAAATATGGCCTACGTGGCTTTCCTGAAAGCTCAGTGCCTTTTAGACAACACTCAGTGACCGTCAGCATGAGATTGCACATCTTTAATACGTCAAGAATGTCGAGGACATGAGAATGCACTCATGTTTAGAGACATCCGTTCAGAGTGTTAGAGAGGCACTGTTCTCTCAAAAGGCTGTCTGGAAAAATCATGCATGTGTGTGTGATGCTTATTAAAATTTATATTTTTAGCTTAGATTCTGCCATGGTTGAAACTTTTTTCAGTCATGCTCTGGACTGACAACGGGATTTGTAGGTGTGTTGGGGGGAGGATGATGTTATTTCTATTATATTAATTATAGTTTTTTATTATTATTCTATTGACATATGTTTACTTAATATATTTCAAATGAAAAATTATAAGAAAATTACTTAAACACTGATTTATTGCACATCACTACATAAATTACGTGATATTATATTTTTGTCTCATGTTCATTATTTGAATAAAGATGACATTAATTAGGATCTGTGATCATTTAAAACACACACAGCATCTTTGTTTCTCATACTGTATTTTAGCACCTTTGGCTGCAATTTCCTCGAGATTTTTAAGTTTAGGTTGAGGTGGCAAGCTTTGCACTCATGAGGATCCATGTGCAGAGTTTAATGGTAAAACCAGAAACAGACAGGGGATCAAAAACCAGAAGAATCAATCCGATTAAGCAACGGAAGAGACAGCAGGGTCATACATTGGATAATATACAAGTAAATAAACTCTCAGAATTGCACAATGAGAACAAGACTTTGCAAATATAGTGAGAAAGTCCGGGTCTCTTTTCCCCAAATGTTCAGTTTGGCCAAATTATGGAGGCCTCTGTGCTCTTGGGAATATTGTGTTTGAGGCCTAGCCCAGATCTGTGCTTTGACAGTATTTCTGAGCTTTGTACACAGTTCATTTTACCTCATGGTTATGTTTTCTCTGATATGCATTTTCATCTGTTAGAATTTACATAAAGACATGTGCTTTTTCAAATCATGTCCAAGCAATTGAAATTGCCACAGTTGGACTCAATCTACAAATGAAAGCATAGAAGCATCTCAAAAATGGGTAACACTTCAGACAATCTGCTAACTATAAGTAACTTTGCAACTACATGTTAACTTATTCTGCTAATCCTAAACCTAACTGTTCACTAATACTTGAATTAAAGTTAGTTGACGTGTAACTGCAAAGTGAGTAGAATGTTTAAAGTGGACTTTAGAAATAGAGCGACTCATAGAAATGCACCTGATCTTAATTTCAAGAGTCATAGCAAAGGGTCTTAATACTTATGTCAGTGAGATATTTTTGTTTTTTGTTTGTTTTTCTGGTTCACAAATCAGTTTTTCCTTTGTCATTGCAGAGTACGTATTGTTTGATGTGAACAAATAATTTAAAGCATTTTAGCATAAAGCTGCAATATAGTAAAACGAGAAAAATGAAGGGATCTGAATACTTCCTCGATGTATCAAATTTAATTTACTTGAGTCTCGAATAATCAGTGCCTTATTTTAATCAGTGATCTTACATTGGAATTTGTGCCCAAGTGTTTGCGTATGAATCATATGATTTACGAGCTGAGTTTTAGAGATGCTCTACTCTTCACAAGTTTGGAGTGAAGCGTAGCACAAGTACAAACTCTAATATTCAGCTGCAAGGATTTATTTGTTTGTATATCATATATCATGTGCCCAGTTGCAAGAAACCCCTTAAGTTAAAAAAACATCAGTGATAATGTCCTTTCCTAACTATTACATTATGACTCAATTATAATGGCTTTTTTTTTAAATTAGGTGCAATAGATAAGCACATCATTTCATTGTTCAGTTGGTACAAGATTGTTTTATGGAATATCTACCCAAAAGCATTTGTGACTATACAATATATATATATAATGTCTGTCCATTGTGTAAAATGCTGTTGCTTGATTTTTTTTCAAGCTATCAAAAAAAGATAATAATAGTCTAAAATACAATTAAACAATGTTTTTATCATTTAAATGTATTGGCAGTATCATCAGTCACATTTACACTTTTAAAATTCAGAACGACTCATTTTAGTTAAGTTATCAACATGCCCCAGTCATGCAATCAGTTACAGTACATGCTTGCTCCCTCAGTGTACACTTCTGCTGAGCCCGACTTCTACCCAACAACCAAGCAGTATTAAAGTGTGGACTCAGAGGAAGACAGTGAGGGCTTAGAGTGCCATTAGGGCCCTAATTGTAAAAACTATTCGCATGATCTGGTGGATCACCACAAAAATAGTGAGCAGCTTCAAGCTCCTCTGTAGTTTTGTGAAGACTTATGACTTTTCCTCAAGCACCACCCTCTGGCCAAAATGCACAGTCCCCTCTCTCTAACAATATATTGTGTTAAACTCTTGGCAACTTTCAGATTTTAAAAGTTTTAAACATTTTAACTTTAAACAGTTACAATGAACAAATTTCACCTAATGCTAGAGAGTCCCAAATGGTCACTTGAAAGAAAATGAACTGGTTGTACCAGTAAGCACTGCTTTAGTGTCTAACTTGCAGAGTATTTTACTCCTTTTCAGCTAGCACTGGGAGGTGAAGATGATGTGGACATGGCTAAAAAAAAATCTATGACTGCGTAAGTATCTCTTTTTTAACCACACATTGTTGTATTATTCATTAGAAATATATTTAGCCACATGGCATCATCACCATCCACTCCTGTAGGGCAACAATTAACAAATGTTTTCATTGTCATTTCTTTTTTTAATGAATCGTTTTACCCATAAGTAATTTAAAATAAATTAGGGCTGTGAATCGATTTAGAAAATTGATAATTACACAGTAAAAAAAAACAAAAAACAGTAGGCTATAAATACTTGGAAACAAAGGTGTTTTTCTCTGAATAGGCTGAGGATTGTGTATTTTTATTTTCAATAAACAGGACAGTTCTGTGGCTTTTTACAGCATGACAGTTTGCATATGAATTAAGTGTTATCTGTATATATTGTTGCATTAAAAGTTAATTTAACCATAGTTTAAGTCAAAGCTGATTCGAAATGCACAATGTTAATAAAAACACTGTTGAATAATTTGCAATTACTGTACAAATAAAAACAATGTTTCTGCAGCTGCATTGTCGACATTCAAGCAGATGAATATAATATGTAGGCCAGAAATGCAAGAGTTGCAGAAGCTGTAAAATAACTAGTGTGAGGAGCTTAGTAGCATTGCATGAATTTGCATCTTTGTTGAGGAAAGCCCTTATTGTCCTGATAGCAATTTATATTGCATCAGAATTATAGAACTTAAAACTTTATTAATTCTGAAAAAAGGTATAATTCCAACTGTTAATAGTTACAAATGCATTACAAATACATTATTTTGTTCTGCAAGCCTTTATTCAACATCTGGTAAAGAGCTGGAGGAAACAAACAGCCATGCATGTTAATTTAACAAGCTGAGGGGACGAAGGTGTTATCATTATAATTTTTTTCTTATTATTTATCCGCAGAATTCTTTCCAGAACAGATGCTCATTTCTTTCTTTAGCTGGGATACATGGGTTCAACATATTTTAGTAAGCTTCTCTTTTAGACTGTATGCCATTTCTATATTATATCTGGTTTTATTATTATTTTATTTAAACATTGTTGTGCAAACTTTCTCTTTTACCTCTCCTATGAAATTCTAAAACTCCGAAGCGAAGTAGATGATTATATGAAAACACAGAAAAGTCCAACGACTTATTAAGCAAGCAATGGTCTCACCAACAGCATAGTACATTTGGGCAAGAGTTGACAACATTTATTTGTTAAATGATTTTTGATAACCTAACAGATTAGAGGATAATGAATGCATGTGTTACTGTTCTCAGAAACGAGCCAGTAAACCAAGCATGACCACAAGCACGAAACGTCCCGCGGCTAACTTTTGTGCTGAGCACTAATACTGAGCGTTCATGGCATAAGCTGACATCAGTGGAAAGTAGAACAGGCCAGGAGCATGAATTATAATCTGTTTTCTATTTTATTCCTTTCCAGTGGCTAAAAGAGGTGGATGGACCATTCAGCAACAATGTCTCGCTTAAAAACAATAGATAATTCATTAGACACATTATGTTATATAAGGGATATTCTAATGTTTTCTGCATTGCTAGAGGATAAATTAACTTAAATTTAATAATTTTACCTATTTATTTCTTTATTTTTAGGAGGATTGCAAAACACTGGTGAGTAATTAAATTAACACATGCATTCATGCATAGATAGATAGATAATAGATAGGACAGACAGACAACAGGACAGACGATAGAAGACAGACAGACAGGAAAACAGAGAGAGAGACAGACAGACAGACAGAGAGACAGACAGACAGACAGACAGACAGACGATAGACAGACAGACGATAGATAGATAGATAGACAGACAGACAGACAGACAGACGACAGATAGACAGACAGACAGATGACAGACAGACAGACAGACAGACGATAGATAGATAGATAGACAGACAGACAGACAGATAGATAGACGGGAAAAACAAAAAAAAAGGACGATAGATAGATGAGATAGATTAGATAGATAGATCGTAGATAGACAGACAGACAGGACAGGACAGACAGACAGACGATAGATGGACGATAGACAGACAGGCCAGACGATAGATAGATAGACAGGACAGAGAGAACAGGACAGAAGACAGACAGACTGATTGATTGATAGATAGATAGATAGATAGAGCCAGGCAGCCAGACAGACAGACAGACAGACAGACACCGATTGATATATGATAGACAGACAGACAGATAGATAGATAGATTGATGGATAGATAGATAGATAGATAGAAATTGTTTGATAGATAGATAGATAGATAGAGAGAAGATAGATAGATAGATAGATAGACTGACAATAGATAGATGACAGACAGACAGGACAGACAGACGATAGATGAATGAATGAATGAATGAATGATGCAGTTATATAGCGCTTTATTGTGTATTGCTGTACACCAAAAGCGCTTTACAATCATATGGGGTCAGGCCGTCTGGTCTCTCCGCAACCACCACCAAAGTGTGCAAGCTCCACTTGATGAGCGATAGATAGATAGATAGATAGATAGATAGATAAGATAGATAGCTAGATAGATAGATAGACAGACAGACAGACAGACAGGACAGGACAGGACAGACAGACCAGAGAGACAGATAGACAGACAGACAGACAGATGATGATAGATAGACAGACAGACAGACAAAAAGACAGACAGAAAGACAGAAAGACAGAAAGAAAGACAGACAGACAGACAGATAGATAGAGAGATAGAGAGATAGATAGATGACAGGACAGGAAAGACACACAGATGATTAGATAGACAGCACCAGACAGAACAATAGATAGATAAGAAAGACAGAAACGGACAGAACATGGAAGATAGACAGACAGACAGACAGACAGAACAGACAGACAGACAGACAGACAGAAAATAGATAGATCGATTAGATAGATAGATAGATAGATAGTAGATGATAGATAGATAGATAGAAGATAGATAGATAGATAGACGACAGGATGACATACAGACCACAGACAGACTGATGACTGAAGAAAGACAGGACAGACAGACAGAAAGACAGCCAGCCTGATCGATAGATACCGACTAGATAGTTAGATAGGATAGAATAGATGATAGATAGATAGATAGCATAGAGAGATAGATAGAGTAGATTAGATAGACCCGACAGAAGATAGGCAGCACAGGACAGACAGATAGACAGATAATAGACAGACAGAAGACAGATGAACTGACTGACTGACAGAACAGCAAAGACAGACGAATAGAGAGATAGATAGAACAGACGCAGAACCAGATGATAGCACAGACAGACAGACGCTAGATAGACAGCACAGGTAACCAGGTACAGACAGACAGATAGACTGGACTGACTGAGACTGACTGGACATGACTGACAGACAGACAGACAGACAGAAGACGATAGATAGATAGATGACAGACAGAAGACGATAGATAGATAGATAGACAGACACAATACAACGAATGGATGGATGGATGGACGGACAGACAGACAGATAGATAGATAGATTGACAGACAGACAGACGATAGATAGATAGCCAGACAGACAGAAGATAGGAATGAATGACTGACTGACTGACAGGACTGACTGAACTGAGATGATGAAAGACGACAGACCAGAGATAGATAGTAGGTAGGACAGACAGACAGACTGACTGACAGACAGACGATAGATAGATAGACAATCAGACGATAGACAGACAGAAGATAGATAGACAGACAGACAGATAGATAGCAGACAGACAGACAGACAGACAGACAGATAGACTGACTGACTGACTGACAATGACTGACAGACAGACAGGATAGTAGACGATAGATAGATAGACAGACAGACAGAAGATAGACAGACAGACAGACAGAAAGACAGACAGACAGACAGACGGACAGACAGAGAGAGAGACAGACAGATAGATAGATAGATGATCGACAGACAGACAGACAGACAGATAGACTGACTGACTGACTGACTGACAGACAGACAGACAGACGATAGATGATCGACAGACAGAAAGCACAGACAGACAGAACGAAGATAGACAACAGACAGGACAGACAGACAGACTGACTTGAAGTCAGACAGACAGGAACGCATAGATAGTAGACAGACGGACAGATAGACGGACTGATGACTGGACTGACCCCTGACTGATTGATTGATTGATTGTGTGTCACCCTAAATATGGTTGAAACTGGAACAGAGATTTCACAGTGGAGACAGTTAAGGAGCTGTCTATGGTCCTGGAACACAATCCCCTCCACTTGATGCTTATCCATCTATCTCTTTTCCCCTATTCTCTACTAATTCGCCAGCTAGATAGCTGTACTCGTGATAAAGTGAGTTTTCTCACTTAAAAGTTGTTGTCACTAATCCCTGTAGTCACATATACCCTCAGATAGAGCTCATATTGTGACATCTTATCGCTGTATGCAGCGATTGGTCGCCTACATCACGTGGAATTACCATGCTCTTGTTTTTCCTCATACTGTGAGAGATGACAGCTTCCTCTCTCTCTCTCTCTCTCTCTCTCCTCTCTCCTCTCTCCCACACCAGTAGTGCTATTTACACTCCAAATCACATACGACCTTTAATTTAGTCATTTATGGACATATTAAATCATTCTTATACAAATCTCCACATCCATTTTCCCCTTACAAGCTAGAAAATATGAATAGCCTAGAGTATTTCAATTTCAATATTAATAAATGCCTCTAATACGTTAAAATTAATAAATTGACCTGTATCTATGATTGGATAAGTCGCGTTCAACACTAAAATTCCACTAATTTTATATTAAGTTGCTCGGCAGCCGCCAACAGCCTACATTTAAGATTTGTTTATTAAATATTGTTCTATTTAAAAGTAATAATAATAATAACAAAGACTAATATAATAACAACAACAAAATTCAGACGCCATATCATGCGTGAGTGCATGCTCTATATAAGACGTTGTTTGCGTGGTAGTTTTAATGTTTTCTGATTTATTAATAAAAGCATGTGAGTTTTGATTGCACCTCTACCACGCATGTGTTGTATTGCTGCAGCGACGTGCATCAGATCCGCTTTCACACATTTAGCAGTTCTACTGGACCCGGACAGATCGCCTTCATCTCTTGCATTTATTTCCAGAAACCTGCAGTAATAGAGCAGGCAGCTCGTGCGTGCTTTGTTGTTTTGTGAGGGCTTGAATCGCATCGCAGCAGCGGCTCTGAGACGCGAAAGCCAACGCGATCTGCTATGTGTCACAGCGAAGAAAGGCAGTAAATAAAGGGGACGAGCAAGATGGTGATCGTGGCTGCTTTTCATTTTTCCTCTAAATGCTTGAATGCGATGGCCATCCCCGCGATCACGCCCAAGCTCTTTCTGTGGGCTTTTCTAATCGCCCATCTTCCTTTGAGGTAAGAATAGCACATGAGAGGACGAATTTAACATTCTAATGTGTTCTGGTGCGCAAACGTTATATGGGCTGTGAGTGCATGCGCTGCTCTGTTTCCCATGCTTTCCTCCAATCTGTTTTCCTCGGTGTAATGGATGTGTGTTTTGTGACAGTATGAAATCTGATGAATATCTGGCGACGTTGGGGCTTGCAGTTGCTTTTACATTGCTGGAGGCAAAACCCTTTAAATAAGCTCCAGAAAATCCCTATATGAGGCAGTGGTGCTGATGGTGTATAAAGCTATCGAATAATAATAGTAATAATTATATAACTTATACTAGTTATATAATGACCGTGTTCTGTCAGGATGTGTGTCATGATTCAAACAGCCATTAAATCAAATTCAGGGTAGCATTAGGATAGATGAGCCTTTTTCCTCAATGAACTATGCATGCTGTTTCTCATTGTACTTAGTCAAGGGCTAAAGTTCAAAGCTTTGCCATCTACATGAGGCCATTTCAGTCAAGACTTTTGTTTAAGAAGATTTAAGTCAGGGATTGACTCCTCCTCTCCACCTGCTGATGAAGAATCAGGAGGAATTCTGGCCTATAACTACACCGTCGGAGCTTGGACACGGAACAAATCATACAAATATCAAAGTATTGAAATAAATGATTATCGGGGGGTTTCAGCTGTCATGTTTTGCCAACTGAGAGCCCAGTGCTGTACATGCAAAAAGTATTTTATTTTAGCATGCATCTCTGGCCTAATCAAACCCCAGTAGGCACATATTATTCAACCTTCTGTTCACACGTTTTGTAGTTTTCTGATTTGGAACACTAAGCATACACATTTAAGTTAAAACACTGTGCATTTCATCACCTTTTAAAGACTGGAGAATATAGTTGCATCAGTCACATGGGCTTTCTACATTCGAGGAGATTTCTGACAAAAGCATTTATTGTAATTATGGTAAAAGCCTGCTTATGTTCCTTTATTTAACCAGTGTTTTGTAATATAATGCTTGCTTTCCATTATCAGGATAATGCAATAAATAGCTTTACTATCTGCCACAGATTTGATGTCACAACAATTTGATGTCAATCATACATTCCAAACAAGTTCGCATAGAGCATCCATCCAGAAAGCCACCTATTTACAACTGGGCCTTATTTGGGATAGTGTGGTGATAATTGATCGGGAAAGGACAGTTATTGAGGGATTCAAACAGCTGTGCACTCTTAGGAGCAGAATTTTAAATTGTTCTTAACATTGCTGAAATCACTGATTGACAATTACTTACAGAAGGATTAGCATTGATAATGTTGCTAATGCTGTCACTCAGGGTTATCTCCCTAATCTACTTGAACTTTGAAATAGAAGACTGTAGGTGTTCTACTATTTTACAACTAAATTACTTTGTTCGTCTGGTTGTTTGAATGATGTGGGGGTGTATTTTTCGGACCCATAAGGAATAGACCAAGCAAGTGTCAGATACACGGGGATCAAACGCTCATCTGATGCACGTGTCGGCTGCACCCCAAGACTATGACATTTTCATCTGGAGTCGCACCACAGGGATTAATACACTCACTAGTGGTGTGATGAAAAGATTGCTGCTGCCTTTGATAGCACTCAGCATGCTGGTTTAAGAGCAAGGTCTGTAGTAACACGGAAGATGTTCTGAACCAAAGCTCAGATGTTTCAAAGTTGACCCGAGACTCCCAAATGCGCGCGGTGTGTTGCAGACAACACGTGAGATGGTACGTTATGATATTCAGAAGTTACTCTCTCATCTTCCCAAATGTCCAGAAGACATTAAAAGCCAATTTATTGATGTGTTACTGATGCATAAATACGAATATTAGCTGTCTTTGATTTCCTTGCTTAAAACAAATAGGAAAAAGGCAGTAGTAAAACAAATGTCTGTACGTGAGATAGCATTTATATATGATAGTATTTGTTAAAAATCAGTGTTGTTCCAGTTTCATAAATCAGTGGTTCTCAGTTAGTTGCAGGCCAAAAACATAATCATGCATAGTTAGGACAGCAAAATAAACAGGCCTGAAGCAAAACCAGTCAACAAACCTGCAATAAAGTATCTTTTTTTTTTTTTCTTCAAATAATTATTTTTAAATATAAAAACGAATCATAGTTAAACTTCAATCTGATCTTATGGTAACACTTTATTTTAAGGACCAATTCACACTATTAACTAGCATGCACATTACTAGCATATTGGCTGTTTATTAGTGCTTATAAAGCACATATTAATGCATCTTTGGATTTAGAGATCTATTTTAAAAATCCAACCCAATACCTAAAATTACAACTATCTATAATAAGCAGCAAATTAGGAGTTTATTGAGGCAAAAGTTGTAGTTGATTTTTAGCCATAGTTGAATTTGTCCTTAAAATAAAGTGTGACCAATCTTATTTAGTTAGGCTTAAGATGATCTGTGAATATCCAGACTGTTCAAAGGTCATCTAATTAGGGAACCGAAGGCCATTACAGGTCAGCTGATGTATTGTTAGTAGCACTTTATCTTCAGGAGAGTGTAGATGGGGACATTTGGTTTCTTCTGCCTGTCTGCAGCCTCATTTTGGACTAGTGATGGACAAGTGGGCTACATGCACCAGATGGTGTAATTCAGCAGAAGAGCTGGGCCCAATAAACAAAAATGGCATCAGCGTCCCATCAAGGGAAATATCATCTCCATTTCATTATGAGCTGTCTTATACCGCGAAGCATCACAAAAGGGTTACGGTGAGCGTTTTGCTGCATTGCTGCATGGGCTGATTATTGAATTGCAATAAGCAGACATGTTATTTCATTACACTCAGTAAGGATGAAATGAAAATCTCACCACCACACAGAAGCCATTTGGGCCACGCAGACAAGTTATTTCCTCACATATAAGATTGGCCATTGCAAAATTGAAGCATTTTCATAGTGTATTGTTGTATTTCTAAAAATCTCCCCACTGTTATATTTTGCATGAAGAAAATAAAGCCTTTTTATGACCTTTGGAGGCAAAAAAATTAGAAAATGCATGCACGTTGTGTTAGTTAACATTTGACTTGGCAGCTCATGGCCCATTATTCTTTTTCAATAAACACTAAACCTGGTGAAATATAGACAGCTTAATGTGTCTTTAAGAAAGGTTAGGTTAACTCTTAGGTTAAGTACTGTAAGGGAAACAGGTCAATTTAGCTCAAAGGGAATCATTTAAGATTTTAAAGGGAACTCCACCAATAATATGTAAGGGAATTAGGACAGAATCACTGTTTTACGGCTGATCACTGAGACGGCCAGCGAGTCAGTGAACGAGCCGTATGACATCAATTCTGCAATGGATATCAATATCCAAAATATAGTGAAAACACTATTAATTAGCACATGTAACAAGATCGGCAGTTTAAGACATTAACTTGTGAGCACAAAACACAAGATACTTCTCTTTTCAATATAAATAAGGCTTTATTGGATAAATCTAAGACATATAAACTAATCTAACACACGCATTCACACACAAGTTGCAGAAAGAGAGAAAGTGGGGAAATAATTAGTTTAAGAGAATGAAAATGTGAAATCCCAAGTTTACAGCAATATGTGCAATTGCATAGATCTGAACAACCATCAATCACTTAATTAACCCTCGCATTGAGTTCCTCAATGAGGTTAAAATTTATATTAAATGCACCAGTTCAGCTAGTATCTGGAAGTACTTGCGTTCCTGTGTGCGGTGTTCCTTTCCTTGTCTGCTTGCCGAAAGGGGTTTCCCGTTTTTCTGACTGGCTGGAGGTTCAGTCTTGGGAAGCCAGTGGTTGGGCGTTGGCTGGCGACGCGGAGCTGTGGTCTGCAGTTGAAGTTTAGACAGCACTCTTTCAGAGATGCGGCGTTAGGCAAACTTAACTCAAAACACGAAACTCTCGACGGAAAATAAAACAAACTAAGAAATAGAAGTAAAGTTTGACGAGCCCAGGTGATGTTTCTCCTCATGGTTTTGGCGGAGCTGGCGTGTAAGCCAGAGCACGCTAAAAACTAAAGAAGCATGATTTGAAGTGAAAAGCTAAAAGCCGCATGGCTAAAAGCTAGACACAAAAAGCTAAAAGCTAGAAAAGGCAAAAAAGGCAGAAGCTTGATGGTGTTTCTAGTATTTAAACCGGGCTGTTTAACACACACAAATGGTGTTTCGACCAATTAGCTGTCGTCGTTGCTCGGGGGTTTTGTATATTCCTCCTCCCCATTCATAAATCGACTGTTATCTCATCATTCACATGATCTGCGTTTTTCCTGCTCTGGTAGAGTATACATTTTGGACATTATTTCTTATAATAAGAATATGATACATTTGACAACGACGTGATTAGAATAAACGTTTCAAGCATGAAGATTCAAACACACACATACTAAACATGAATAACAATTCTTAAACTATTCAATAGTTATTAAAAATACACACAATAAATGATTAAGACCTGATAAGTCACATGTAGGTTACATACATAATATGGAGATATATATATATATATATGATTAGCTGCTCAGGTCCTTTTAGTGTCATTTAGGTGCATGGAAAGGCCGTTTCCGTGCCATTCTGTGAATGTATGAAGACCAGAGATTAGAGTCTGTAAGGAATTTCGAAAGTCTGTTCTCTGTCGTAGGTGGGGGAAAAGTCAGACGAAGAGCTTGGATCACTATCACAGTTTCCATGGACGGGCAGCTGTGCTCTCTTTTGACCATTATTCGTGATAACTTGCCCCAAAATTGACAATCTCCTTGGAATTGTCAATAAGTGTTCTTTTGTGTTAATGTTGAAAACTGTTCTGTGAAAGAGTGGTTTAGGCTTGCTTCATTTAGGCTTCGTTTAGGCTTGCTTGTTTAGGCTAATGCTCGGGTCTGATTTATGACATCCTGTTGTCTTGGGCCTCTTGTGGAATTTTTGTGCTCCTAATGTTTCAACCATGTTTTGACCAAAACTTAGATTGTCTGATTCGGTCTGATATCCTACAGTACTGTAACTAAATTAACATAATCAGATTACTTTTTTCAAGTAACTAGTAAAGTAACTCAATACTTTTTTACTTTTTCAAATAAGTAACGCAAGTCACTTTGTTTTCCCGTGTATAGAGAAAGTGAAGCTGACGTCACGCCGCGTTGAGTTCTGGGAAACGTCTTTGTTTATCCGCCATACTGGGAGAATCGCGCTGCTTGGCTCAGTGTACCAAGACAAAATTGTAAAGCATTTACTATGTGCAGATATGCATATGAGCCCAAAATGTGAACAAAACGTGTTTATTTACACGTTAAGCTTTTTCACTGTCTTATATCACTGTCTTAGTACATCAAGCCAGCATTTTAAAATGCTACAAAACTGTTAACAAGCTCCCAGGGATTTGATTTTGGTTGTCATTTGATGAAATAAATATTAAAATTCCAGTGTGTTCGTGTCTGTCCGCTGGATATGACCCACAATCTCTGATTCTCCTCCGTGGCCGTGGAAAAATGAGTAGCCTATTTACAATCACAACAATTATACTTCACCACTGAAACGTTTCCTACAAAGAAATGGATGGACTTCTGTCAGCTTGTTGAACACACACTTTTATTTGGATGTTCTACCATATGACTGTAATCAACCTACATTGTAAAAAAATTCTACAAAAAAATTATTATGCAAAGCGATAAAATGACTTCTCTTCCTTGCGAACGCTACAATGAAGAATGCGAATATTTAACTTCAAATCAAAAACAAATGATAAACAGGTATCCATATTAATTTCAGCATTTGTAGCAGAGGGCGTTCCTCCCAGAATGGCGGCAGCGGCACGGCACTAAAGGCGTATCTTCACATTCTCTATTGACTGACATTACATTTCCTTCAGCCTGAGGCTTATTCTCTTCACTTTTGGCGTGAAAGGGCTTCTACATTTGCTTAAAAATAGACATTTTTATATTAAAAACAAGCAAGTAAGCCCAGTCCAGATGGAACAATTTACGCAAAAGTAAAGTAACACATTACTTTTCATAAAAAGTAGCCAAGTAACGTAATTATTTACTTTTTTGAGAAGTAACGCAATATTGTAATGCATTACTTTAAAAAAAAAACTTTCCCCAACACTGATTCTGAATAAACTTTTGTGTGGTAGGCCTACTCATAAAACCCGTAAAAAATCATAAGATTGTACTTCTGTTCTGTACACTTATTAGTCATTTTACTGTCATTGGATATGTGCAGTTTCTCTTAAGTCTAGCATAACCTGGATTATTCTTACAGGGTTGATGAAGGCCTGCATTTCAAGCACACTGCAAGGAATTTTTAATCTAAAGCACATGAAAACGCTTGCTTTCCCACCCAGCCAAGACCAAGCAGTGAGTGTAATTGTTCTGATTTTCATTTCTTATTCTTCTAGTTAGTTATTCTTTTTCTTCCCTTAAAAGCATCTGTACCTCAGAAACAGTCATAGAGATTGGTGGGATGCACACACATCCATCTGACAGTAGGTGGCACTATAATAAGATCAATGCTGTTTTGGTTCATGTCTCGGATAAACAAACAAACAAACATGGCTGCCAGCAGCCAATCAAACTTCAGCAGCTTATAGCAGTAGCACATTCTTGCTTATAACTCTAGAAGAGTCATTTTTAAGCCTTCAAAGTCTTTCCTTGAATCCAAACCAGTGCCCCAAAATCAGCTGATTATTATTAGTAATTATTCGTTTTTGATCTATGTCCTCACGAGAAAGCCATTCCCCGTTATTTGAAAAACTTCACAAAACTTGGTACACATGCACAAGAGGACATTCTGAGGAAACATGCTGAATTTCATGAATTTTCCAAACAACAATTACTAAAAGATCAGCCATTTATATCAATGGAAATGAGAGATTTAGGCTGTAATACTAATGTTGTCCATCAGTGGAATCCACAGGATAGAAAATCCTTTTAGGTCTCAGGTTAAAATCTCCGTAAATAGATATATTGATGTGTAGTGTCTTTATATATATATCCTGCTGAGACCCTGTGACCTCATATGAGGACATTATATTTTGGTGTATTTCTCTGAGACTATACATGCCACAGTTGTAAGTATGGATGTCCTGTACAGAGCACATTCAGGGCTTTTCAGAGATACCAAATGTTTGGATGTTTCACCGTGACCACCCCCTCTCCTTGGTCTTCAAATATGTATGATATTAATTGAGTGACACTCTTATGGAATTATATGATAATATTTTGTAATTATCATTTAAATCTGTCTAATGTTTAAACTGTCTGTCATAAATCAACATCTCGGGAAAATGTTATGGGGTTTCAAATCAAAATATGACTTTCTGTTACGAAACAGGGCGTTGATTTCATACATGTCCTCATATGAAAATGGGACTAAAGCATGTGTATTAGCATTTGGGAAGAATAACAATGAATAGGGAAAGAATTAGTTTCAATATTCTTGAAAATATTGTATATATTATTTGAAAAATCTGTCAAATATTACTCATGTATTACACTTCTTTTTTCATCCATGTTGCAACATTAATATGCACATTATATTTGTTTATAGAGACATGGGATATAATGGGAAAACCAGTTTATGGAAATTTTACACGCATAATGCATGAAGTAAAATGGTATATCAAATCATTCTGTTTTAACATAGTTGAAAATCATCTTTATACAAAGTTTGGTCCAAAAAAAAAATCCTGAAAACTAAAAATGTATTGGTGATTTAAAAAATCTATTGTTTTTGCCTATGCATGTTCATTCATGTCTGTTTATTTTTTTAAAAGGACATATCATAACTTATGAACGAAATATCTTCTTTTTTTTTTTTATGCTCTAAACAATGTAAAGACATGAAAAAAAAATTTTTTTCCTAAAAATCTTTTCTCGGGTCTTAAGAGGATATTATATAGAGAGGGAGAAGAGAGAGAGAGAGAGAGAGAGAGAGAGAGAGGAGAGAGAGCGAGAGAGAGAGAGAAAAAGAGAGCGAGAGAGATGCGGGAGAGAGAGGAGAGATGAGAAGAGAGAGAGAGTACAGAGAGAGAGGAGACGAGAGAGAGAGGAGAGGAGAGGAGCAGGGGAGATTGGAGAAGAGAGATGAGAGTGAGAGAGGAGAGAGAGAGATAAACCGAGATGAGAGAGAGAGAGAGAGAAGAGAGGAGAGAGAGAGAGAGTGAGGAGGAGAGAGATGAGAGGAGCGATCAGTTTACAAAGATATCTGTGATGTCTAAAATGCTTATAGATCATTAAATGTTAAATAATTTTTTGTCCTAATGATATTGAAAACATTTTTATTTAAAAATAAACGTGAATGTGCGAGACTTTTGGTTCATTAGTCTCTGTAGGGAAATAACGAGAAGAATAAGAAAGTGCAGTAAACGGTAAAACTGTTACGCTGCAAACCACTGTGTTTATAATTAAGATAATACATTCAAATAATATGGTAAGAAAGACTGGTGTGCGATATCAAGCAGCAAAACTAACTGTTTTGCATCTTCTGCTATAATACATAATATAATACTTCTATAAAGTTTTTTTTTTTTGTATAGTCATTGTATCACGTCTACTTGAGTCATTTATCCTTGGCCCCTTGATAATCACCTGAGGCTATATTTATGGCTTTTATTTGTTTTTATTAAATGCAGCATATTGAAATATATTAACTTCACTGATATCAGGGCTGTCACTATTATGACATTAATTGTGGGTAATTAATTGTTATTATATGATTGTTGTTGTGATCAATCATTGGCTTAATCTATTTCATTTGAATTAAAAGGCAGAGTTCTTGCAATTTCTTTTTTAAGATGGTCCGATTAAACTCACAAGATTTCATTTTACATGAATGAAGACTTTCTGTAGTCATCATAGTTTTGAATATATATTGCATTATTTTATATACTGTATACAATAATGTAATTGTAATAATAATGTAATTACATACGTATACATTATTGGGTTACACTTTATTTTAAGGTGTCCTTGTTACAGTGTAATTATACATGTAAATACTGAGTAATAATAATTAACTACATGTACTTACTATAGGGTTAGGATTAGAATTTGGGTTTGGCTTACTTGCATGTAATTTTGCATAATTAATTGTTATTATAATAGTAAGTACATGTAATATGTGTAGCAAGGACACCTTAAAATAAATTGTTACCCATTATTGTATATATTATATTGGTAACAATTTACAATAAGGTTAATTAGTTAACTACTTTAGTAAACATGAACTAAGAATGAACACAGCATTTATTAATCTTAGTTAATGTTCATTTCAACATTTAATAATGCATTATTAAAATCAAAGTTGTGCTTGTTAACATTAGTTAATGCACTGTGAATTGACATGAACAACTGTATTTTCATTAACTAACATTAACAAAGATTAATAAATACACTGTTCATTGTTTGTTCATGTTAGTTAATACATTAGCTAATGGAACCTTATTGTGAAGTGTTACCATTATATTTTTATATCATTCTGTTTTAAGGATAAATCGCTTTTTTTTGTGGCATGTTGCATGTTTTGTTGCATTATCTTTGCATGGTAACATATATATCAAAATGTTTTGGAATTATACTGTTACGGAAGAGTTCTGACACAACAGGTTAGTTATATACAAAACAGTTTATTTGGTCACAGTGAGTACTGGTGTCGAGTCCGGAGGAAGTGAGGGTGAGGGAAAAGGTCCGTGAGAGAGTGCAGAGAGTGGAGTAATCCAAATCTTTTGCTTGAGTGAGGCTGGAAGGTATCCGGGGAAAGCACACACCTCAGCGATCCGGGAACTAGGAGATACAGGAGACACTAGGAGGAACACAGGAGGTAAGTAAGGCACGACGTATTCAAATGTAAACAGTAGCAAAGTCATTGAGTCCTCTACGTGTATACGAGACCAGACAGTGAGGGTGTCTGAGGTGTGTGCTTTTATGCAGGCTGGTAATGAGGTGCTTGATTGGTGACAGGTGCTCAGTACTCAGTTGAGAGGGATCATTGTGATTGGGTGGTGACGGAGTCTGGCTGATCTGGTGGCAGTAATCCCCGTGTCCCACGCCATAAACATTACTGGGGGGTGGGCGCCCTGGAGGCTGGTACAGGACGGATACCTGGGAGGCCTCCAGGGCGGAGCAGGTAGTCCAGGTTGCCATGGCGGAGGCGGGGACTCGGGAGGCCATGGCGGAACAGGGGACTCAGGAGGCCATGGCGGAAGCTGGCTCGGGTTTGCCCGACGGACTCGGGAGGTCATGGCGGAGCAGGGGACTCGGGAGGCCAGGGCGGAGCAGGGGACCCGGGAGGCCAGGGCGGAGCAGGGGACCCGGGAGGCCATGGTGGATCCTCCGTGGCCTTGGCTGGCTCGGCCACGGGTGTATGGCCCCCCCCCCAAATCTTCTTGGGGAAATCTACGGGCTATACTCGGGGACAGGAGCCCTTCCTGGGCTTAACTGGCGATCTGGAGCCCTCCCTGGGCTACACTCGGGGACAGGAACCCCCCCTGGGCTACACTCGGGGACAGGAGCCCCCCCTGGGCTGAACTGGGGATCAGGAGCCCTCCTGGGCTGAACTGGGGATCAGGGTAGCGCTTATGTGGTGCTGGCACTGGAGGGCGCTCTGGAGGAGCAGGCACAGCAACGCGCCTTCGAGGAGCTGGGACTGGAGCGAGGTCTGGGGCTGGAGCAAGCTCTGGGGCTGGAGCCGGCACGGAGCGAGCTCTGGGGCTGGAAGCGGCCACATAGGTCGTCCGTGGGGATGCCACATTAACGTCCTTTGGGCTTGCCACATTAACTGCCGGCTGACTTGGGGAAGCCGCGGATGGCGGTGGACTGGTTCTGGCTCGGGACCGGACACTCCCTAGACACCGAAAGACACCTTCCCTCCAAGTTAGTCCAGTGGTGTCTGGGAGGTCCACGGAGCGATGGTAGTTGGCCCCGAGCTATTCAGGACAGCTGATTGAGGACAGCGTCCTCTAACGCCGTCACCTCCGCAAGCTTGCAGAACTCCCTGGCGTACTCGTAGAAGGGGAGATCCCAGAGAGCGAGGAAGGAGAACCACGCAGCTGATTGCATGCCGTGGGGAGAACTCATCTGTGCCGTCGGTGTTGGTCCGGTCTTCTGTTACGGAAGAGGCTTGACACAACAGGTTAGTTATATACAAGTGTTTATTTTGGTCACAGTGAGTACTGGTGTGGAGTCCGGAGGATGTGAGGGTGAGGGAAAGGTCCGTGAGGGAGTGCAGAGGATATGGAGAGTGGAGTAATCGGAGTCTTTTGCTTGATTGAGGCTGGAAGGTATCCGGGGGAAGCACACACCTCAGCGATCCGGGAACTAGGAGATACAGGAGACAAGGAGACACACAGGAGGTAAGTAATGCAAGCCGTAATCAGTAGCAAAGTCATTGAGTCCTCTACGTGTATACAAGACCGGACAGTGAGGGTGTCTGAGGTGTGTGCTTTTATGCAAGCTGGTAATGAAGTGCTTGATTAGTGACAGGTGCAGGTGATCAGTACATCAGGTGATGAACGGTGGGTGCCGGGGATTGGGGAGGTGACTGAGTCTGGTCCAAAGAATCTGTGACATATACAGCGGGACAGGGTCAATAAAACCTGTAGTGCTTGTGTTCAAAATAACTCGAATGGCAACGGCTATTTCTAGTATTCACTTACAAAATAATTTATTTGGAATGCAGTGTCCATCGCTTTTCCTCTGTAGGGTTGCAGTGATGCCGGAGTCTATCCTAGCATCTCGGACCAGAGATGGCCAGTCCATCACATGCGATGCAATGTGTAATTGAAATGTAATTGCCACAATTAATCAGATTTTTGTTGTTGTTGTTGTTGCAATATTTAGGTAATCATTGCAACAGTCTATATGATTTTCATTTATCTAAATGTTCTGGGTGCGTTAAAGTATTAATTTGAGAATAATGCTTAAAAAGGGAAGTCAAGCAGGAAGGTTTCCTGTGTTGCTGAAAAGGGCTGTCATGATGCAGTGTGTTTCCCCATTTAATGTACAATGAAATGCATTGAAAGTGTTACAGTCTCGACTTTCGAATGTTTCTGAAGTGCCAGAGAGCACAGCTCTCAGTCGAATGTTTATCTCAAGGCTATGATTTTCTGTTTCTACCAAGACTCCATGGTTACATGCCTCACACGACCATCCATGGTTGTCTGATTGCTTTGCAAGGTATCGCATGCTTTGAGAATGATTGTTCTACAGTCTGCTCTGGTGTACTTGTAGGATTTAGGCAATTGCAGTAGGCCTGGGCGTTCGGATAGAATTAGATATATAGATATATAGAATGCCCAGATAGAATAGATAGCGACTGAACAATAGATAACCAGAGTACCTCAGACAGACGATCACGATCAGCGACAGATAGATGATAGGATAGGAGCGATAGTAGATCGACAGACAGACCAACAGCAGACAGACAGGGACAGATGATAGATAGATAGATAGATAGCCAGACAGACAGACAAACAGACAGACAAACAGACAGACAGACAGACAGACCGACAGAACGATAGATAGATAGACAGAACGATAGACAGACAGAACGACAGACAGACAGACAGATAGATAGATGATAGATAGATAGATATATTATAGATAGATAGACAGGACAGGACAGACAGGACACAGAAAGGACAGACAGACAGACGTAGATGATAGATAGACAGGAACGATTAGATGATAGTATAACTAGATAAATAGATAGATCGATAGAGATCGATAATAGATAGATAGCTAGATAGATAGACAGACAGAACAGGCAGATTGGGATTAGAAAGGAAGCCAGACAGCCCGACGATAGACAGACAGCAAGACGATAGATAGACAGGCAGATCAGTGGATAGATAGACAGACAGACGTAAGATAGACAGCAGACAGACGATAGATAGGGACAGACCGACAGACCGACGTAGATAGATGACAGACAGACAGAGAGATAGAAGACAGACAGACAGACAGACAGACAGAACGTAGTAGAGAGATAGCTAGCTAGATACGATAGACAGACAGACAGACAGACAGATATATAGATGATAGATAGATAGAACGACAGACAGATTGATAGATAGATAGACAGACAGATAGAGATGATAGATAGATAGATAGATGGATAGACAGATATATAAACAGACAGACAGACAGACAGATGATAGAATAGATAGTAGATAGATAGATAGATAGCTAGACAGACAGAAAGGAAGGACCAGACAGGACAGACAGAAAGACGATGATTAGATAGATAGATACGAGAGATAGACCAGAAGACAGACAGACAGACGACAGACAGACAAATGACAGACAGACAAATGACAGACAGACAAATGACAGACAGACAGACAGACAGAACGACAGACAGATAGACAGACAGACAGACATATAGATAGATTGATAGATAGATAGATTATAGATAGATGATAGATAGATGATAGATTGATAGATAGACAGACAGACAGACGATAGATAGATAGACAGACAGACAGACAGACCGACGATAGATAGACAGACAGATTAGATGATAGATCGATAGATCGATAGATAGATAGATAGATAGATAGACAGCGATAGTTAGACAGACCGACAGAAAGACACTAGATGCCAGACAGATAGATGATAGATAGATAGATAGTTAGATAGAAGGATGATAGACCGACAAGACAGGACAGACAGACAGGAAAACAGACACAGACAGACAGACAGAGATAGATAGATAGACCGAAAGACAGACAGACAGACGATAGATAGATAGATAGACAGACAGACGAGATAGACAGACAGTAGATAGATGATCGAGAGGATAGATAAATAGTAGATAGAAGACAGACAGACAGACAGGACAGAAAGACAGGCCCAGAAGACAGATAGATGTACGATAATAGGACAGACAGATAGATGATTAGTAGATCGATAGAATAGACAGGGACCAGACAGACAGGAGATGATAGATAGACAGACAGGACAGAAGATAGCCGGACAGACAGACGATAGAGAGACAGGGCAGTAGATGTAGATATGAAGACAGAGACAGACAGACGAAGATAGACAGACCGACAGAAACAGACCGACGATAGGATGACAGACAGATAGAGATAGATAGGCTAGATAGATAGTAGATAGACAGACAGGACAGACAGACGATAGTAGATTAGATAGGATCGTAGATAGATAGACAGACAGACAGGACGACAGACAGACAGGACGATAGGGATAGATAGGATAGACAGACAGACGCTAGATAGACCAGACAGTAGATAGATGATAGATAGAATGATGATAGATAGACAGCCAGACAGCAGACAGACAGACAGAAAGACAGGACAGACAGAAGATAGAGGCATAGATATGAGACAGACAGATAGATAGATAGATAGATAGCGAGATAGATAGATAGATAGAGATAGATGATAGACAGACAGGCAGATGATAGATAGACAGACAGACAGCCGATATGACAGCCAGACAGCCGATAGAGAGGGACAGGCAGATAGATGATAGATAAGAAAGCCAGACAGACGAATAGATAGACAGAAGAAGAACGACGATAGATAGATAGATCGATAGATGATAGATAGATAGATAGATAGATAGCCAGATAGATAGATAGATAGATAGATTAGCTAGGTATACAGACAGACAGACAGACAGACAGGACAGACGGACAGATAGACAGACGGACAGACACAGACAGACACCGGACCGACGATAGCTAGTACGAACAGATAGAT
>JADLZN010004188.1:47500-165000 GCA_018155175.1 Sinocyclocheilus anophthalmus
ATAGATAGATAGATAGATAGACAGACAGACAGACAGACAGACAGACAGACAGACAGACAGACAGACAGATGATAGATAGATAGACAGACAGACAGACGATAGATAGATAGATAGATAGATAGATAGAAAGATAGATAGATAGATAGATAGATTATAGATAGATAGATAGATAGATAGATAGATTAGATAGATAGAGACAGACAGACAGACAGACAAACAAACAGACAGACAGACAGACAGATAGATAGATAGATAGATAGATAGATAGATAGATAGATAGATAGATAGATAGATAGACAGACAGAAAGAAAGAAGCGGGCACTGCTATGCAACATAAACTCTACTATTAACCCAAGCAGGTAGTTTATGAAGCACATTAGCATGTGATTAAAATGATTTATAGCCTGTTTGCACAGAACACATGAGATAATGTTGTAGATGCAAAACAGAGGCTTGCGTTTGTCGCACCTTCCCCTCACAATCTGATTCTGGGAGCGCTGCCAGCGAGAAAGACGGAGCGAGAGCACATTTCCTCCTCTAATGCAACATTATTATTGTACGTCTGTCTGTCACCAGCCTCCACCAGCACACCTACGCTCTGCAAAGACTGAACGTTATCTTTGTCGTCCTCTAGATGGCACCCTTTTTTAAGGTTCTAGTTAAATGACCTTTTAAAAAACTTTATTTGTTGCCATGGTCACATGTCCAATTATGGAAAGCACAGCAGCCATTTTCAGTTCAGCAGAGTAATAAAACATGTGCATCTTCAATCTGCTTCCATCCTGGGCTTTTATCATTTTTAATTGCTATTTTATATACCTTGCATTTGTATCTAATTGATTTCTCTGTTTTGATCAACATTGTTAACATTTCCATGTGCTCTATGCAAAAGATCCAGAGATCAGTCAAGTCTTCTTGAAATAATTACTGTAGTTAATTAATTAACTCTTTCCCAGTTGCCAGCCACCACCAACATTTTTGATCATTTTCACAAAATTGTCTTGGCCTGCAGAATACTTTGTTGTATGATTATCTGAATGTGCAATATGTCAAAAGAAAGAACAGAGCCTCTGCTTTTAAACAACAACAACAAACAAACAAAAAACAGTTTTATTCTAGCTTCATGCAATCTTTTTAATCAACACTAGAATGTGGGTAAGAAGCAACATTGAAAGAAAAGCTGAGAAAATGGACTTTCTGTTAAAGACTATGTCTGAGCGATGATCAAAACATAGATGGAGTCGATCACTTCATCAACACATCCAAAGCTTCACCGTCCTAAATCACTTCATGCGTCAACATTTCATTCAGTAGCGTTAGGCGGTTTTGATTTATATGCTGTTTTTTGATTGAAAGCTTATTTATGCAGCTTTCAGATGATGCATAAATCTCAATTTCAAAAAAATTGACCCTTATGACTGGTTTTGTGGTCCATGGTCACATTTCAGCAAAATATGTCTGCTTTCAGATGGAAATAAAGGTTTCCAGTATGCTCGCTTGACAGCTTGTTAACAAGATCATATAGAATAGCAGAACCAGATCATATGGACATAACATGATCTTAGCTTACATTCTAGAGACTACAGAAATAAAAGCGCATTTTTGTTGAAACCAGGATACGTAAAAGAGTTCAGTGTGACAGATTAACAACATTGATTCACCTTTTCTCGTGTCGTTGTGTTTTTGTTTGCCCATTAGCTCTGTCCAGCTGGAAAGTGATGATGATGAAGTGGCGAACAAAACGTGGGTTCTCACCCCCAAAGTGTACGAGAGCGACGTCACACATATTTTGAACAGCTTACTAGACGGCTACGATAACAAGCTGCGGCCAGACATCGGAGGTAGGTTCAGTTTCTTTTTTTACATTCAGATCTGAGCTACTGAAGGCGGTTCTCCGCATGTGTTGTTTTGTTTAACAACTGGCTCAAATACATGTTTAATCTCCAAGAATTCTGAACCTCGTTACATTCTGATTTAATAACACACCAAACTATTTTGTCCGTTTTACTGCCCATGCATACAACAGAAGATGTGGGAATACTGCATCTCTCGGATTTACTCTTTCAACAGGATTTTATTTAAGTTGACTTGTTTGAATTGAGTTATTAGATATCACATTCCAAAACAAATCTGCTTCTCATCACAAAATAACTCAGCTTTTTATGAAGATGTCCATTTGTGATATCATTTGAAAGCATAATGACTAACTAAACTTAAGCTCTGTTCAGTCATTTCTGTGCAGCTGGATCCAGTACTCATCTGAGCCAAATTTTAATGAGCAAAAAATGGAATACAGTACATTTCTACTGCAATGGACCTAGCCTAGCATGAGGAGAGTAATCAGATAAACTTAAGATCTCTGTTTGTGTTTGTTTCTAGGACAAAGGGTTCAAGAGTTAACCAAAAGAAAAGTGAAAATTTTTGAACTTGTGGTGGCGCAATAGAGTTGGTCCTAGAGACACCAGAATTACTCGGATTACTATTGAGGAACATACCAATAAGTGTGCCAAATTTCATTGTTTTCCTTCATACGGTTCATAGGGCTGCCATAGACAACAGTTGGGGAGGAATGATGATTACAACAGGTCTTTTATAAAAACAAGAGTTGCAAGCAAGTTATATTGGGGCCAAGCACCAAACGTGCTGACGTATACTAACAACGCCTATGAACATGTAAAAACATGTTAGCGACATGCTAGAGGAGCATGCATGCATGCTAACATGTTATCAGTGCAGTGTTAACAGTGCCTAGCAGCATGTTAAAACATGCAACATGCTAAAAGATGTTAACGTCTAACAATCTTAAGAAATTCCTAGTCACATGTATCAATTTGACTAACTTGTGCATTTTTTTAAAACATGCAAACAAATTTTAACCCTTAGCGGCTTGCTAACAATGCCTACCAACACTTAGGTACATGATAGTACAACTACTACAAACATGCCAGTTATGCCTAGAAACATGTGGTCTGTTTAGGTTTCTTAGTGCTCTTATGAGGTCTAATGGGTTTGAAGAGGTTTATTGGGGTCTGAACTGGTTTGATGTGGTTTCTGAAGTGGTTTAATGTAGTGTTTATTGATTTTCCTTGGTCTTCATCTAACTTACTTTCTGTCTGTCTGACAATAAAACCTTCACAATTCAAACTTTATCTATCTAGTTTGCATGGTAAAAGAGTAAAAGATTAATGCAGTTGATGAGAGCACAGCCTTCTGCGGTCTACATTTTCACTAGGAAGAGAATGTGAGCACTTTATGCATTGCACTCTGAATAATGGACGGTCAAAAATAAAGATATACTATTACAGCAACCCTAGATGAGATCTGATTACACAAACTCCTGATCTCCGGCTCTTTGCACAACATCGTTTAACACAGGGCCATGTGACCCCATGGATTTTTGAGCCAAATGGATTTTGATTTAACAGTTTGTTCCCCAAGACGAATTAATTATTTTCCTTGTTTTTGTAAATCACCGAGGTGTTGTACTAATTAATTTCCAAATCAAAACTAGAGAATGATTGCCGTGATTTGGTGTATGACGCACACTTTCAAGCTCAGTCTCACGCACTCAGGACAAATAACAAAAAAAGAAAAGAAAAAGATTCAAAATTTTTATCTAATTAATTACACAATGTGGCAGTTAATCTAATTAAATTAATCACACATCAGATATGGTTGAGAAATTACTCCCAGATGCTAATTTAAAGCAAATATTGTATAAAAAAAATTACAAAAAGCATCAAATAAACTTTATAAAAGTAGCTTTAGAAAGAAATAAACTGTGGAACATAAAAGAAGATCATTTTGGGAAATGTCTGTCACTTATATATTATTTGATACTTATTTTCAGCCGTCATTTGCAACATCGCGCTCCAAATTACAAGAGGAACCAGAGTTGGCAACCATGAGTAAAGTTAGTTTTAGTTGTGTGAATTTGTTGTGAAAACTGTGAATGAAAACTGTGCTGTGATGCTAAATGCTGGTGACTGCTTGTTCATGACGAAGCGATGCCTAAATACTGCTAACATCTCGCTCCATTTAGTGAGAAACAGCTGTGTGTGAGCAAGTAGCTTGCTTATTATTTATTTATTTATTTATGAATGAACGAACCAGAATGGACTGCACCTAAAGGAAAACCACTTCAACCCAAAAATGATTTTTATTTTTTTTTTTTTTGCAAAAAATGTACTCACCCTCAGATCATCCGAGATCAGGATGAGTTTGTTTCTTCATCAAGTTTGTAGAAATGTGTCACTGCATCAGTGTCTCAGCAGTGGATGCTCTGCAGTGAATGGGTGCCGTCAGAATGAGAGCTGATAAAAACATCACAATAATCCACAGCACTCCAGTCCATCAGTTAACATCTGGAGAAGCCATTCTTTCCATTGAGAATACACGAAGCCTTAAATTAAACACCAAAGACATTGTGGATGAATTTGCAGAAAGAAATGCCAGGAGAATTAAATTAAATTAATTACAACTAAAATCAGTCTTTTTGCGTTTTGGGCCGCTGTGCTAAGAGTATGTTTGCATTAAATAATATAGTAAATATGGCGGCGTTTTAGTGCCATAATTTAAGTCAAAATTACGAGATTAAAGCTGTGTTATATTATAAAACTCCACCTACCTCTTCTGCGGATCACAAATAGAGATAATTTATTGAATATCTGTTGAAGTCAGTATATAATTGCAGGACATTGTCATTTACTTTAACAAAAGATAAAATGTTCAAGTGAACCTTACTCTATTGTCATCACCTTAACTTAACTTAGCTAACTAAACTAATTGTTTCTCTCTACAGTCAAACCAACGGTGATCCACACTGACATGTTTGTCAACAGCATTGGTCCAGTTAATGCCATCAACATGGTAAGAGAAATGCTCTAACACATGCTTTTATGAATATAAAAGTATATCATGTTTCTTTCTTTCACCAAAAGATTTGTGTGTCCAACAGGAAATACTTTTTACTTTATATTGCATTATCATTAGCATGCTTTTATACACAAATGTTAATATCAGCATTATAAACTGACAGCTATGAAGCTGAAATTCTTAAATATACTGTATATCAGAGTGATATTACAAAATGCAACATTATGTTTTAATCTGTCAGGTACCTTCAGTGTGCTTCAGTTTGGTTTTGCCGAGCAATGTTTCCACAATACATTTTATTTATGATTGTCTGACATTTGATGTGTATTTTAGTATGTTCTATTTTAGTGACACAGCATGTTAAGATAGACTGATTAGTAAACCTAAAGAGTTCAACCAAATAATTTACTAGTTACTGTAACTGTTATTTTGTGTTTATTTTGGATGTTTTTTAATGCTTAGGTTCTATAGTGATTTGTATTGATGAATCGCGTGTTGCATTTTGCATATAATCTTATTTAAGAAAATAACAACAAACCTATTACAAATGTAACAACTAAGCAAATTAGCAAAGACAATAACCGACAAAGATGAACTGAAACATATGGCTACACACACACAAGAGATATCAAGCAACTAAAATACCTAACTAAAATTACACCCAGGGCTAATTTATTAAAGAACATTAAAATGTATAGCTCTATGCTTTACATTGTGTGCCAAAACATCTAAATGTTATAAACAGCACTTTTAACATTACACAGAAGGAACACAGTTTGAAAGCAGCAGGACAGGGTAGAATTACAAATTATATTATTATATAATAAATAGAAACAAAACACAAAATAAGTGTCAGCCGAAACACATTCAGTCTTCGGAACATTTTAACATGTTGCTCTCATTTATGTTCTCTGTAAATGTAAAGGATTCATTATTATGATCTCATTACATTTAATGTTCTTAGAATAAATAAAAGGTATATGTGAAGTCCGATAACAAATATAATATATATTACAAAAAAAACATATTTCAATGAATGTAATTGCGCTACTTACAGCATATAATGAAATATGTATAAATAATTTTAGTTGATGATGAAACGCTGTTTGGCCTGTTGCCATGAAATTAATTGGAGATGTGGACTGTTCTCCAAATAAACACAAGTGTTGCTGGCTACATTTATATCTGTATAGTATGCATCTGTAAGAAAAGGAGTTTGCATGGGCTGTGACAGTCCCTAAACGTGAAACCGTATGAAGCATATAACAAGAGTTATCCTAGAGTTGTCTCCAGTCTCCAGTGATTGTTTGAATTTGCACCAGGATTTAGCTTCAACATGCATTAAATCAGTGTTTATGTATTGATTCAGTTGCGCCGAACTTGTTTAGAATAGCCAATAGTGCACATGTTTGCGTCTGGCTTGTCCCGTTTCCTTCTGTTCTAAAATGGCCAAAAAGGCCAAACAAAATGGAATTCATGTAATATTCTAATTGGGACACAGGGGTATGCACTCAAGCATTGGTTTTGTCTGAATGGTCTGCCCCTTTCGATTCCTCAGGAGTACACGATTGACATCTTCTTCGCCCAGACGTGGTATGACAGGCGGCTGAAGTTCAACAGCAGCATGAAGGTTCTGCGTCTCAACAGCAACATGGTGGGAAAAATCTGGATCCCTGACACGTTTTTCCGCAACTCTAAGAAAGCAGATGCCCACTGGATCACCACACCTAATCGCATGCTTCGGATATGGAACGACGGGCGTATACTGTACACTTTAAGGTAAATGCACGTTTTAATTTTGAATGAACATAACATGCATAATCTGAGCGTACCCAGATAGCAAGCAACCATTGAAACAATGCTAAGTGATTGTTGAATGCTAACTGCATTGATTTAAAGTTACAAAGTGATGTTGGTCAATATCTCTCTCTCTCTCTCTCGCTCTCTCTCACTCTCTCTCGTTGTTTGGATTGTTATCTCTCAGTCCCTCACATGCACAGCATCCTTTCTGTTCTAAAAACAACCTGATTCTCTGCTAAAGTGCTTCTTTCCATTAACAGAGTCTCGAGTGCAGATGCAGAGCTATTAACCGCGGGGTGGTTTCTGTGCACGTTGCTTAAACAGTGGCAAAACAAAATAGCTCAACATTTTAGGGACTAAACCCTGACTGTTTTTGTAAATAAACACACATTTACCTAACATTGGTTACTGCATTTGTTTTTAGTAACGTAATACACAATGCTATGAATCGAAATAAGATAGTGGTTTTAAAGAGGGGATTTTTTTTCAACAAGGAGCATGCATTATCCCTCATATCGAGCACTGTGAGCATATTGAGCACAATATAAATCACTTTTTCAAATTTTTCAACACAAAGATATAAATACATTCCGAATAAATCTTACTAAAATAAGATGCACTTTAAGTATGTAGAAAAATATATGATTTAATGATAACACTTTAGATTAGGGAACACTATTCACTGTTTATTGGCTGTTTATTCGCCTTGCTATCTGGGTAGCTTTTGCTGGGTACCATTGATGAAACACTTAACAGCTGATCACGGTTTGATGTTCATTCTGACTTGTTTAATTGATTCTTAATGCAACTCTAGTCTGATTACTTGCTTTCAGGAAGAATTCATCCAATTTTAACAAATATGATGCACGCCTGCCCCGCCTTAATAGCTTTTAAATTGTCAGTCATTTTTTTTATTGTGCTATGTATATTCTAGTACTATGTATATTCTATGCATATTCTAGCGCTGGAAATTATAAATGTGGGGTGTGCTAATGAAATGGCTGATAAAAAGAAATTTGAAATTTCTGTCTGTAGGTTGACCATTGATGCAGAGTGCCAGCTTAAACTGAATAACTTTCCGATGGATGAACATTCATGTCCCCTGGAGTTCTCAAGCTGTAAGTCTGCTCATATGCTCAACATGCAAATCCATCCATATCTCTTCCATTCTTTACTGCTTTTTCTCTCCAGTTTTCTACACCTCGTGTCTGCTTCCACGCTCAGATGCAGCTGAGAGCATGGAAACCATTTTTAGGATGCTACTGAAGACATTTCACTTCTATTTTCGTCTTGAAAAATGAAGGACAGATAATGAGGAAAGTGACAATTTGGCCCAATGTGGAGAGACATGTTTTTACATGCTCACACAAGCAAGCTGTGCCAGGAAGAAACCATGGAATTTTTCCTGTCCTTTGACTTTGGAGAGGATGCAGGGGAAATGGTTTATTATGGTAATAATGAAGCAGCAGATGCGGAATGGACAGTCTAATGGGATAGCATCATCTGTAGTTTCAGAAGAAACTGAAAAAAAGGGCAAGTTATTTATTGTAGATGTGAATCATTACCCTACATTTTTTTAATTGGATGAATGAAACATTTTTTTCAGTGTGTGAGGTCCATACAAAAAATAGGGTTGTCCATGTTTCAGAATTTGTTGTGGGTGTAGGAGTGTGAGATTTCCCGGCCTGAATTTTTTTTCCTCGTGGAAATTAATGGCGCAGACATGCAGTTTCATTTACTACACATAGACCTACTGAAGTTCGCAGTGTTTTCAACCTCTGCCGCCTCAATATATGAGTACATGAACACATAAACATAATCTCTAGAACTGCTCTAGAGTCACTTCATGAGCATTTTACTTATTTTGAGTCATGTCATATACAAAGAGACACCAATGTTTCAGGAGTTTAGTACACAGAATAGGACACATGCTTATTAGATAACCGTATTTGAGTTGATGTATATGCTTTTATTTATTATTATTTTTTAATTAACTATTTTTTCCAAACCATTGTGACATGCAGTGTTTCCTGTAGTTATGCAAAGATTTGGTTTCAAAAACAGTATCAGTAAACTAATTCTTATGATTTTAAATATGCATTGAACTTCAGATCAATCTCAAAGTAAAAGGTGGTACTAAAGTCTGATTTTGTGGTGGCTGTTATTATTATAATCTTAATTCAAGTGAAGGATTTTGAAAGTCTGACAGTGCAGTGTACACTGCATGGTGTAAATGTTTGAAAATGATAACTGTTGCAAATAAACATTCATTAGAAATTTAGAAAAGTAATCAGTTACATTACTTTAATAAAGTAATTGAAGAATTTACACTACTATTACGTTTTAAGTAGGGTAACTTGTAATCTGTAACCTATTACATTTCCAAAGTAACCTTCCCAACACTGTATATACGTATATATATTTATATAGATAAAGATGTATTCACACACCTAGCCTTCGCTACTCTTTTGACGGAAGTGGTACGGAGCACTAGTGCCTCTGGGATAATGAGTTCTCAGCGCCCCGCCCCAGTGCCATTCTTCCTGGAGGTGCATGAGGGGCTTACCAGGTTGTGGATGGCACCTTCTTCTGCCGGAAACCAACCTGCTAACTCCTCCTCCCTCACCACTCTTGACGGTGGTGCAGCTAGGGTGTATACGGGGGTCCCCCCGGTGGAGCGGTTGGTTGCGATGCAGTTGTGTCATAATACCGCCTCCACCCGGGCAGGGCGAACCGTGCCTCCCTTCCCGGGTCTGTAGGTACTCGTCTTGTCTGTCCAGCGATGCTTATACGGCCTGTGGAGAAGCTGCCTCCGCCTTACACACTACGGCATTACTGCAGGTTCTTCAGGCTAAAGCACTGAGTGACCTGCACGAGGGTGGTCACGATCCGGAAGTTCTAAAAGAGCTCCGAACCGCAACTGATCTCATGCTCCAAGCGACGAAGGTCACCGCGAGTTCTCTGGGTCGTGCGATGTCCACACTTGCGGTCCAGGAGTGTCACCTCTGATTGTGTCTGGTCGACATGAGGGACACCGACAAAGTTCGGTTCCTCAAGGTCCCTGTGTCCCATTCCGGCCTTTTCAGCGACACAGTCGAGAACATGGCCCAGCAGTTCTCGGCTGCACAGGAGCAGACTGAGGCGATCCGACACCCTGCCCCGGCGGGCAGCTGCTGCCTCCACCTGTCCGCCGGCCACAGCGCCCCAGCCTGCTCGTCAATAGACAATTCTGTTGTTGTTGTTTTTGGACCAATTCCAATTGTTTGTTTCTGCAGATGGCTACCCCAAGGAGGAGATTGTATACAAGTGGAAGCGCAGCTCAGTGGAGGTTGGAGACATCCGCTCCTGGCGTCTTTACCAGTTCTCCTTTGTTGGCCTGAGAAATACCACAGAGGTTGTCAGGACTGTGTCAGGTACAGTTTCAGGTTTACATCTTGAATACTGGCATGCTTTTTTTCCTTAAATTTCAAAAAATGGCAAAAACAAGTTTAATTGGGTTTGATACTATTTGTCATTGAAGCAACTGTGTTTTTTTATTTGGCCAATAAGTGTTGCAAGCGGGTCTTTTATAATACACTATGCTATGTGTACCTGGTCGCCTGATCAAGTAGCTTTCAAATCTAGTGGCTTGATGCATGTATATCTGGGCTAGGACTGGGCGATCACCGTGCAGCTGGCGCTCATGTACTCCATCAAGAACAGCCTTATCTTGGCAAGTCCTTCTGACATTTGACACGGGCTCTGGTGAATCTGTAGTGGTTAAACATTAGATATAATACATTTGGGGTATATCTAATGCTTCACTTCACAGAGATCAATGCATTGGCCTGGTGCCTTGTGCCTACGGCTGAATCACAGCTTTGGTGATACAGAGCCATATCTCACGACAGCAAGTGTAATCCCATTTACCAGCGTGTAGCTTAAGATTTAGCCAAAACATTGCAGGGTGGAGTAAGATCATGTACAGCAGAAAGAAGGAGTGAGAAAGAGACTATGACAAAAATAATAGGAGAGATCATTGAGAGAGCGGTGATTGACTTGTGGAGGCAGTCAGCAGTTTGCAGCCATCCTAATGCATCATGGCAATCGCATAAAAAAGATTGTGAAACGTGTTAGTATAGATACACACTTCCTTTTTCGGAGTAGAGCTATTCTTAGAGTGACCTGATGCTGTGGCACGCAGTCGTGCTGTTGTCTGTGTGCATCGGTCTGTGTGATTTGGCTTGAGTCATGAATGCCCTGGGATACATCAACTTCCTTCTCCGTTTACAGACACCCACGGTTTGCAGATGAGACTTTGGCAGTGCTAATCTGGAGGCAGTGGTGGTGAATGAATATGCCTCTTTTTTGAGGGCATGAGCACTGGAGTCTAAAAACATTTTTAGGCTCCCAGCCCTCTTGATTGGTCCAGATTAACAGAAGATATTAAATGCCCTTTATCACCATAGAGACTAATATTTTCTACTTTAGTTTCCTTTCGTCAGGCTACAACATAAAGACAAAAAGACAATGCTGATATCTAAAAGTAGCAACACTATTAAGTTAACTGCATTTTTCAGTAGTTTGATCCTTCATCTGTTTTAAAAAAGAGTGTAGTGCCTAAGAAAGATCAGACACTGAATTACCCCTAAACTGCAATCAACAGATGAGGTCCCAGACTCCCAGATTGACCAGCTAAAAAAAAGTGGTTAAAACCCTTCTAAAACCAGGCTAAAGTAACTACACTGTATAAGTGTTCTGACCCATAACCCATAACTGGCAGTGATTAGAGCCTCAAGTCTTTTTGGATATGAGTCAACAAGCTTTGAGCATCTGGGGATTTTCTGCCATTTTTCACTGCATATCCTTTCAAGCTCTCTCAGGTTGGATGGGTACCACCAGTGGACAGACATTTTCAGGTCTCTCCAGAGATGTTTGATTGGGTTCAAATCCGGGCTCTGACTGGGACACTCAATATTCACAGAGGCATGCCTAAGAAGACACTCTTGCATAGTATTGGCTTGCTTAGGATCATTGTCCTGTTGGAAAGTGAACCTTCCAGTGCAATCTGAGATCCTGAGTGCTCTGGTCCAGGTTTTCATTGAGAATTTCTGTATTTTCATTTGTTCGGATTTACTTCTCTCATGACCAGTCTCCCTGTGACTGATGCTAAAAAACACCCCCACAGTAACACCACCATCCTTCACTGTTGAGATGCCATTGCACAGGTGATGAGTCGTCCCTGGTTTTCTGACAGCAATTAAAACCCAAAACTGTTAGACCCATGGTGGAAAAGTCTTATGTAATTATAGGGCCATTTCTAATTTATCCTTTATGCCCAAAGTTTTAGAGAAAGCAGTCTCTGTCTGGAATATTTGTTTGTTTTGCATCCAATTGTGTGTTTGGAATCTCTGGGTTTAGGAAGCACCGCAGTACCAACTAGAGTCTGCTCTTATATGTGTATTAACTTTATATTGTTTTCTGTTGATTCAGGGGACTCTCTAATTCGACTGAATTAGAGTCTGTGTCGGTGGGTTTTTCCCCCCCACTAAATTAGTTTTGACATATGGAGTCCCTCAAAGCTGTTTTATTGCCCTCATTTAATTCTCTTCTATATTGATTTTTAACAAATACAGAGTATTGTTTAATTTTTATGCTGACTACACCCAAATTTATGTCTTTTAAGCAAAGCAACAACAATTATCTCAGCTCTTTAACCGCTTGTCTATAGGATATGAAAGCTAGGATGCCCTTAAACTTTTGGTTTAAATTTTAATGAGATTAGACAAAGGCATTTGTTTTTTGACCTGTACTACTGGCAGTCTCGGTTAGCCTAACGCAGTGTCAGCAAGATAGATAATATATATATATATACGATATATATTTAGCTATATATATATATATATATATATTATACACACACATATACACACACACACACCAATGAAAAACACGTAGATAGATAGAAAAAATATAAAGCTATGTGTTTTTTGTTTTTGTTTTTTTATAAAAAAAAATAAGATAACTAGATAAGTAGAACTTAAATAGAAAAATATAAATTGCTAGAGTTAGAGGGTAAAATAAAGGTGGAACAGATGTGTTTTTTAGTCGTTTCTTGAAGATGGCTAAGGACTCAGCTTCTCGGGTTGAGTTGGGCAGGTCATTCTACCAGAAAGGAACATTTAATATAAAAGTCAGTGAAAGTGATTTTTGTGATGGCACAATAATGCGTCATTCACTTACAGAACGCAAGCTTCTAGAAGGCACATAACTCTGAAGTAATAAATTTAGGTAAATGGGTGCAGAGCCAGTGGTGATTTTGCAGGCAAACATTAAATTAATGCCTTGAATTTTATGCGAGCATCTACTGGTAGCCAGTGCAAATTGATGAACAGTGGTGTGACGTGCGTTCTTTTCGGCTCATTAAAGATTAAGTCAAGTCAAGTCAAGTCACCTTTATTTATATAGCGCTTTTAACAATACAGATTGTGACAAAGCAACTGAACAGCATTAATTAGGAAAATAGTGTCAATAATGCAAAATGACAATAGTAAACTCATTTTTCAGTTAAAGACAGTTCATCATTGAATTCTGTGATCATCATCCTTCTCAGTTCAGTTTAAATAGTATCTTTTCAATCAAGTCAACGGTTTCGCTGGAAATTAAGTGTCCCCAACTACGCAAGCCATAGGCGACAGCGGCAAGGAACCAAAACTCCATCTGTGAAATAATGGAACAAACCTTGTAGAACCAGCTCATCGGTGGCCAGTTCTCCTCTGGCCAGATGAACCAGCAGTACGGAAAAATCAAGATAAGACGTAATAAAACAGACGATGAATACTATTAACAGTGATTATTATATGATGCAATCAACTTATAGCAAAATGTGGTAGTTCTGATGTTGTTTTTCAGGGTTTGCATCATCTGAGGTTCTCTGAGGGGTTGCATCATCTCTTCTCATGTGTTCTGGATCCAGACTGAAGCTTGTGTAAATCCTAGTTATCACGGGATGTCAATCCTGTGGCAAAAACCGAGAAACAAATAGAGATATAATTAGTGTAGCTGCTGTTCCAACAAAGCAAAAATTATTTGTTTAACCCAACCTAACGAATAATAATGTGCATTTGATTAGATATAACTGCAGTAAAAGATTATGACTGCAGTAAAAGATTATGAGATGCATTATTTGAATGCTTGGCCAAAGAGATGTGTCTTTAATCTATATTTAAACAGAGAGAGTGTGTCTGAACCCCGAACGGAGAGTAGGTCCAAAAAGAAGAAAGCTCTATCCAAGGGAGGTGTTGGGGGGTAGTCAACCCATACGAGGAAAGGGCATACATTCCGAGGAGGAGGACAGAAGAGGCAAGGAAAAGGGTGAGGAAGGAGGGATCTACCTAGTACCCGTGACGTATATGGCCTGCAAAAAACACAGCACAATAGGCATCATCACGCTACCAAAAGTTCAGAGTTTTGCGACCTTAGTGAGCGTGATGGATTGTAGCGTGGTAGAAGACTAGTTAGGTATGCACGAGCTAACCCATTAAGGGCCTTATAGGCAAAGTAATAATATTTTGTAACTGATACAGATTTTAATAGGTAGCCAGTGCAGAGACTGTTAAATTGGGGTAATATGATCATATTTTTCTTGACCTGGTAAGGACTCTAGCCTCTGCATTTTGGACTATCTGTAGCTTGTTTATTGAAGATGCAGGACAACCACTTAGCAGTGCATTACAATTGTCCAGTCTAAAGGTCATGAATGCATTTACTAGCTTTTTTTGCATCAGAAACAGGTATCATGTTTCATGACTTGGCAATGTTTCTAAGATGGAAGAAAGCCGTTTTTGTAACATGGGAAATATGATTTTCAAAAGACAAGTTGCTATCTTATATAACACCCAGATTTTTGACTGTATAGGAAGTAACCGTGCATCCGTCTAGTTGCGAATTGTAATCCAAGAGATTCTGTGTACTGTTTTGGTCCAATAATAATATCTCTGTCTTATCCGAATTTAATAGTAGAAAATTATTGGTCATCCAATCTTTTAAATTTTTTACACACTCTGTTAGCTTAGATCATTTATAAGTTTCTTCTGGTCTTGTTGAGATATTTAGTTGAGTATCATCGGCATAACAGTAGAAACTATCCCGTATTTCCTAATAATATTACCAAGTGTCAACATGTATATCGAAAATAGCAGAGAACCTAAGATAGATCCTTGTGGCACTCCATATTTCACTGTTGATAATTGAGATGACTCCCCATTTAAAAGAACAATGTGGTAGCGATCGGACAGGTAGTACAACCATCTTAAAGCCTGACCTTGAATACCTGTATATTTTTGTAATCGATCTATGAGTATGTCATGGTCTATAGTGTCGAATGCAGCACTAAGTTCAAGTAAAACTAGCAATGAGACACATCCTTGGTCTGACGCAAGAAGCAATTAATTTGCAATTTTAACGAGTGCAGTTTCTGTGCTATGGTGGGGCCTGAAACCTTACTGAAATTCTTCATAGAGATAATTTTTTTTGCAGGAAGGAGCACACTTGAGCAGACACAACTTTTTCTAAAATTTTAGACATAAGGAAGATTTGAGATGGGTCTGTAATTAGCCAGTTCACTAGGATCAGATTAATCTTGCATTTTGTATTAATTGTAGAGGTTTGATAGAAGTGGCTGGAAGACCTGCCAAGACAGCATTGCAATAGTTCAGCCTGGATAGAACAAGAGCTTGAACAAGGATTGTGTTGCATGTTCTGAAAGAAAGGCCTGATCTTCCTAATGTTTTATAAAGCAAATCTGCAGGACCTGGCAGATTTAGCTATGTGGTCTGAGAAATTCAGCTTATCATCAATCACAACTCCAAGGTTTCTAGCTTTTTTTTGAAGGAGTTATGGTTGATGTGTCTAATTGGATGGTGAAATTGTGATGAAGTGATGGTTTTGTTGAAACCACAAGCGGTTCTGTCTTGGTAAGGTTGAGTTGAAGGTGATGGATCTTCATCTAGCAAGAAATGTATGTTAGACAAGCTGAGATGCGAGTAGCTATCGTTGGATCATCAGGATGGAGTGAGAGGTAGAGTTGATTGTCATCAGTATAGCAGTGATATGAAAAGACATGTTTCTGAATGACAGAATCTAGTGTTGCCATGTAGACAGAGAAGAGAAGTGGTCCAAGAACTGAGCCCTGAGGCACCCCAGTAGCTAGATGTTGCAACTTGAACACCTCACCTCTCCAAGATACCTTGAAGGACCTATCTGAGAGGTAAGACTCAAACCACTGGCGTGCAGTACCTGATATGCCATTTTCCAAAAGGGTTGACAGGAGAATCTGGTGGTTCACTGTATCAAAAGCAGCAGACAGATACAGCAAAATAAGTATAGAAGATTTGAAAGCCGCTCATGCCAGTCTTAGGGCTTCAACAACTGAAAACAAGGCAGTCTCGGTCGAATGTCCACTTCTGAAGCCAGATTTGTTGCTTTCCAGGAGGTTGTTCTGTGTGAGAAAGGCAGAGACTTGGTTGAACACAACTCGTTCAAGTGTTTTTGCATGAAAGGTAAAGGGAAACCGGTTGTAGTTTCTCTAAAGAGTTGGGTTAAGATATTGTGTTGTGTTGTTGGGTTGTGTTTCTTAAGCAGTGGGGTTATACGAGCCTATTTAAATGTTGAGGGGAAAACACCAGTGTGAAGGGATGTGTTAACGTGTGAGTGAGTGCAGGTACAATGGCGAGAAATGGCTTGAAGGAGATGGATGGATTAGGATTAAGCGGACAAGTTGTAGGATGATTGGAAAGGATTACTTTAGAGACTTCTGCCTGAAAATGAGTGTATGTTTGCTGACGGGATGTAGGACGAGACCAGCAAGAGTTCTGATGCCTTCAAGGAGCTGTGCACAGTGACTGACCTGGCTCTGTGCTTTACAAAGGCCACTGCACAGGCAATTGGCAAGCCCATGGCCAATCTGGTTGTACTGGAGCACCACGTTTGGCTAAGCTTAACAGAGATCATGGACACTGACAAGATGCCTTCCTCAACTCCCCACTCCCTAGGGACTGTTCAGCCCTGCCATGGATTGATTTTCTGAGAGGTTTACGGCAGCACAGAAGTCATCGCAGGCTATGCGTCACTTCCTCCAGCCTAATTCTGAGCTAGGGCTTCAGCAGCGCCCTCAGACAGCTAGACACTACCCATTTCCTAAGCGCCAAGATCCCCACCCCAGAGTAGTGCTGGAACCTGAGCCTCAGAAGCCATCCTGATCCCAACACCGAGAGGAAGATGAGAGGCTCAGTTCCCGCCAAAGCCAGATTACCCTCAAATAAGTCTCTCACTCGCTCTCCATTCCCCTGCTTAGCTCAGGGAAAGCTCTGTTCAGGCTGGGCCCGTCTTTCTCACTCAGCATGCGCCCAAGCAAATTACCGTTGTGATAGCAGACCCATATACTGAAAAGAGCACTTCTCCTCTTCCCACTACCTGCCATTTGATAAACTCAGTCCACTTGCCTTCTGGCTACAGGCTTGGAAAGCAATTCCAAATGTGTCAAGCTGGATTCTAAAATTCTCACTCCAGTTCACTCACAGGCCACCTCGCTTCAGAGGTATCATCCAAACTTCGATACGGGCCAATGATGATCACGTTCTCTGGTCCAAAGTGCAAATCTGCTTGCAAAAGGAGCCATAGAAACGTTCCCTCTAGCAAACAGTGAAGTGCTCTCTGTCTCCCAGCCAGGGAGTCATCTTCCTGGGGACAGTTATTGATTCAGCCCAGATGTGGGCATGGATTACGCCGGAATGCTCCCTGACAATTCAGTGGCTAGAGGTGTCGTTCAGCCGCTTCCTCTGTGATTCCTCTGGGCCTGCTTCACATGTGGCCCCTCCAATATTGGCTCAAAGCCCATGTACGCTCATGTCTGGTACAGTGGTCTTGGCCACTTGAGAGCACGTGCGCGACAGGAAGAAAGTGTGCAAGACTGTCCCAGGTCTTAAAAACGCCAGAGCACAGTGCCCTTAACGCACACTAAATCCACACTATCTTGAATAGCGCTCCGGAGTGGTATTCGAGGCTTAGATCATGCATCATGTTCTGGAAATAAATCGTGAGACTTTTTGCCAAGATCGCGTGAGAAATCTTTCCAATGCAAGTTAAATATTAATAATAATAAGATATTACATATAATTTGGTAGTAAAAACAAAGTGCTATTGCTGCAAAGATTAGTATATTTATTTTGTACAATATTTGCAACTGCTTTTTATCACTTAATTAGAAGCACCAGAAATTAAATTGTGTCATCTGTTACTGAACAGACATTTAGAAGTTGATTTTAAAATACAAAGTATTGAAAATAAAAATAAAACTCTGTAAACACTTGCGTTTTTACAACACAATGGCCCGGTTTCACAAACAGGGCTTAGCTTAAGCCAGTTTTCCTTAGAAGAAACACCAAAAAGGTGTCACGGTCCTGGTAGCAGGCAGAACAATGACACTGACCAATTTTAAGAAATGTCAGAGCAAAATATATCATTGAGGGTACGCTCAATAATCAGGTTTTATTCTGGGACTAGCTTAGCTTGTTCGTGTGGATGACGGGGGATTATAGGAGGGTGTCCCCATCATGTAATTGAAAGTTGGTACACCACTTGTGGTCTTCATGCTCACTTGAACACTTGGGCCAAATACAGGAAATACGTCATAGAAGTAGTCAAGTGGTCAAGTGCAAAGACCGCAAGTGTGGGTACAAGGCAGATGACAGTTTTTCTAGCCCTTCCTGCCGGCCTTGAAGGGGCACCACGTCCTGGTCCGCTCGGACAGCATGGTGGTGGTAGCCTTTATAAATCACCAAGGCGTCTCAGGTGATGCTCCTTCCACAGGTTGGCTCGACACCTGCTTTTATGGGTACAGTGCAACCTCCTCTCGCTGGGAGCAGTTCACATGCCAGGCAGATTGAACCAAGGAGCGAACATGCTGTCCAGGGGCAATGTAGCACCAGGGGAATGGAGACTACATCCTCAAATGGTTCATACGATCTGGTTTGTCTTCAGCAGGGCATAGGTGGACCTCTTCACCTTAGAAGACAACTTTCACTGCCCAATTTACTTTTTTTTTTTAAAGCAATAAGATGCCCTGGCTCACGAATGGCCCAGTGCTCACTTGTATGTCTTCCCCCTGATTGCCCTGCTTACTCAGGTCATCAGACAGGTCAGGGAAGCCAGATGCTCGGTCCTCCTGGTGGCCCCACGCTGGAGGAATCAGATGTGGTTCCCCGAGTTGATTCAGCTGTGATTGGCAGGCCCCTGGTTGACACCATTGACGACATACCACCTCTCTAAAGCGAGAGGCATGATTTGGCATCCCCGGCCATTTGTTCGTGCAGCTACACAAACGTGAACAAATCAGGCCTCAGTATTCGGAGTAAACAGGAGTTTCCCCATAGCATGCAATGCAACGCTCGTTCCCTTTTCTCAGGTAACCGAGGTTACATTAGTAACCGGAGCGTTACTTTGTTTTCTCATTTATTGACTGACTGCTCTCTTGTCCCCATGTTGAGAAAAATCAGGAGTCATGCTTACTGTAGTTCTAGACTAAATGCATTTATTCATCTCACTTGCACAAAAATAGATTCAGTATTCCTCAAAATTCATAAAAACAGTGAAATGCAGACTCAGAATAGGACGAAACCTGAAATAATTAAATACGTTAAATAACACAAATATTCTTTATATATTCCTCTCATTTTATTAACCAATGTCTTTGCTGCTGACCTTCGTGGATCCAATTTAACCGTACTAATTAGCAAAAATGTGTTTCTTTTATTTTTTATTGCTGAAGAGTGCTGATCTTTCTTCTCCTGCATCCTATTCTTCATGTATTGTAATCCAGAATGGCAGCACAGCTGAAAGTTTTGTTTGAGCTGCGCCCTCTACTGTACAGATGTGAATTTACATTTCTTTCAGCCTGAGGCTTATTCATTTCATTTTTGGTGTGAAAGGGCTTTTATATTAAGAATAAACAAGCAAGCCCAGCCCAGAATTAAAAAGTAACGCAAAAGAAAAATAAAAATAAAAAAATATACGCATTACTTTCTATAAAAAGTAACAAGTAACATAGTTACTTTTTTTAGGGAGTAACGCAATATTGTAATGCATTACTTTTAAAAGTAACTTTCCCCAACACTGCTATCAACACCACTCATCCATCCCTATTACTTTAAGTAAATGGGCTCATTCTGGTGGAATGGATGGAAAGTGTTATACCCTTTTACTCAAGCGCAGAATGTTATAGTGAGTTGGAGGTGCTTTTTCTACACCTTTATCCAAACTGACATGCAGTGCATTCAAAGTATACATATTTTATCAGCATGTCTGTGTTCCCTTGGAATCTAAACCTTGATGACCCATAGCAAAAATTCTGAATACAGAATGCCAAAGTAGCATTTTAGGTTGTAATAAATTTTAATGTTATTTTTTTTTTTTTTTTGCTTTTGCTTTTGCTTTGTAGTTAATATTAATATTTTAAAGTTTTTAAGCATAAGGGGTAATGCCTCTATCACTTCTGCTCTCAGAGATGGAGTACATTATTTACATTCATTGATCTGGCAGATGCTTTTATCCAAAGTGCACTTGAACAGTGCATCATTATTATTATTATTTAGCAGCTCACAACATAATGCATAATAAATTATTCCGAATGCGCGGGAGACAAAATGTTAACAGACTAGAGGATTGATGATATTATTAAACTATATATAAATGAGCAATATCACTAAAATGATTACAACAATCCTAGTGATATGCGTTTTATACAACAATTCGATGGCAATGAGTGTAAATATATAATAAAAACAACAACAGAGTGTCTTTAAAAACCCTTTTGTGTGGAACTACTTCCTTCCGCCACATTTTCAAATCTCAGTTTGACAGTTTAACAGCTGAGCTGAAACCTCCGTTACTAATTCGAAAACATCACTTTAGAACTAGTAACGAAGGAACGTCAAGTTGCTTCATTAAAAACGTATTGTATTACTTAATTAAAAGCTCACTGTATTATGTAGAGTATTGTGAAAGAGAGATGGACTGAGCAAGTGTGATTACCTGCATCTGATACAGCATTCATTCTTCAGCTCAATCTCATATTCACAATAAAACATTAGTTTGAATGTCCGCTGATGAAAGCGATATCTTTGTCATACTGTCCTTTCATCTGTTAAGGGTGATTTCCGATGACAGTGCAGCTCACTGCATTTGTTAACTGCATCTTACAAGCTGTTATTAAAAGTAAAAATAACTTCCATTTCAGTCTCTTTTAATATAAAAGTCTTAAATGCTGACGTAAAACAGTCACTTGTCCCCATCTAATGGTGGAACAATGTCACAAAAATCACCATCACGAACACGCACACTGTTTCCCGATACTAAATACTACTATGTATATAAAACATTATTTATTGAATAAACAACAACAACAGCCATCATAAAAGCCATGCTCTTATATACAGCATTAAAGTTACATAAAATATAACGTGATGAGATTTTGCCTTCAGCCGAAACTATTTGCTCTCAAACAAATAATAGATTAATGAGCCCAAAAACTGCCCGTCAGATTTACCCAAAACAAATTATATCTCATGTTTAACCACTATAGAGGTATCAGAGCCAGCAGCAAATTCCAGAAAATCTGGCCGAGGTGAGGCTGCTCTCGGCGGGTTCATGAGCGCTGAACGGCCGCTGACACCCTGGAGCTCACGTCTCCGAAAACATCGAAGCAAATTTTCATATAGACGTTTTCTTTATTAATAAAACCAATTATATCCAAACCATATATTTGGAGTCTAAACAAGTATATTCTTGCCTAAAAAACTCTTAAAACTACATTCCGTGACACAAAAACAGTATTATTTATTAAATGTTACTTGATTTGGGCATCCGCCATGACACTCGCTGAGCAGAGTGATAAAACGGTGAAAGGGTGTTCATGTAGAGATACCAGTACAATATCTCACGGTTCCCAACCAATCAAATTTGTTGAGAACCCGAACGATTGTTTATATAGCAACTGAATCTATTCTATAATAAAGTTGGAATATTTTGCTAGTCCTCATATTCTTGATTTCCCCACAAGATTTAAAAATTACATTATTTTACTGGATATGATTTTAAATATGTATAATGTATTTTTTAAACTGTAACCAAATTTGCAAAAACAATACATACAGCCACAGACAATACATATTTACATTGGAAACCTGAAATAATAGTTTGAAACCTTTAAAAGGTATAGTATGTATCCGTGAAGATGGAAGCATCTGTGTCTAACACAATTAGAAATATTTGTTATAATATCACCCCCATTTAGGGAGCTCAAAAACAGTTCAAGTAAATTTCCAAATTCTGGGTTTTTTCTCCCTTGTGCTTTACCAAGCGGACTTAACCTTGTCTTCAGTCAGGCAATGCTTGGTTAATTTAGTTTAGGTAAAATGAAACTCCGTTTGGTTAGTTTTTTTTGCAGTGTGTGTTGGTCATTATCCACTGTACTGTACTGATCGGTTTGTTAAATGTGACTGAAGCTGAGCTGATATACAGTGGGCAAAAAAGTATTTAGTCAGCCACCAATTGTGCAAGTTCTCCCACTTAAAAAGATGAGAGAGGCCTGTAATTTTCATCATAGGTATACCTCAACTATGAGAGACAAAATGAGAAAAAAAATCCGGAAAATCACATTGTAGGATTTTTAAAGAATTTATTGGTAAATTCCTCGGTAAAATAAGTTATTTGGTCACCTACAAACAAGCAAGTTTTCTGGCTCTCACAGACCTGTAACTGCTTCTTTAAGAGGCTCCTCTGTCCTCACTCGTTACCTGTATTAATGGCATATGTTTGAACTCGTTATCAGTATAAAAGACACCTGTCTTTTTTTTGAGTTGTTTTTGGGTTTTTTTTGGGGAGGTTCCCACAAAAAAACCTCAAACAGTCCCACTCCAAACTCCACCATGGCCAAGACCAAAGAGCTGTCAAAGGATACCAGAAACAAAATTGTAGACCTGCACCAGGCTGGGAAGACTGAATCTGCAATAGGTAAGCAGCTTGGTGTGAAGAAATCAACTGTGGGAGCAATTATTAGAAAATGGAAGACATACAAGACCACTGATAATCTCCCTCGATCTGGGGCTCCACGAAAGATCTCACCCCGTGGGGTCAAAATTGATCACAAGAACTGTGAGCAAAAATCCCAGAACCACACGTGGGGACCTAGTGAATGACCTGCAGAGAGCTGGGACCAAAGTAACAAAGGCTACCATCAGTAACACACTGCGCCGCCAGGGACTCAAATCCTGCAGTGCCAGACGTGTCCCCCTGCTTAAGCCAGTACATGTCCAGGCCCGTCTGAAGTTTGCTAGAGAGCATTTGGATGATCCAGAAGAGGATTGGGAGAATGTCATATGGTCAGATGAAACCAAAATAGAACTTTTTGGTAAAAACTCAACTTGTCGTGTTTGGAGGAGTAAGAATGCTGAGTTGCATCCAAAGAAACCCATACCTACTGTGAAGCATGGGGGTGGAAACATCATGCTTTGGGGCTGTTGTTCTGCAAAAGGGCCAGGACGACTGATCCGTGTAAACGAAAGAATGAATGGGGCCATGTATCGTGAGATTTTGAGTGAAAACCTCCTTGCATCAACAAGGGCATTGAAGATGAAACGTGGCTGGGTCTTTCAGCATGACAATGATCCCAAACACACCGCCCGGGCAACGAAGGAGTGGCTTCGTAGAAGCATTTCAAGGTCCTGGAGTGGCCTAGCTAGTCTCCAGATCTCAACCCCATAGAATATCTTTGGAGGGAGTTGAAAATCCGTGTTGCCCAGCGACAGCCCCAAAACATTACTGCTCTAGAGGAGATCTGCATGGAGGAATGGGCCAAAATACCAGCAACAGTGTGTGAAAACCTTGTGAAGACTTACAGAAAACGTTTGACCTCTGTCATTGCCACCAAAGGGTATATAACAAAGTATTGAGAGGAAATTTTGTTATTGACCAAATACTTATTTTACCGAGGATTTTACCAATTAATTCTTTAAAAATCCTAAAATGTGATTTTCTGGAATTTTTTTTTTTCTCATTTTGTCTCTCATAGTTGAGGTATACCTATGATGAAAATTACAGGCCTCTCTCATCTTTTTAAGTGGGAGAACTTGCACAATTGGTGGCTGACTAAATACTTTTTTTCCCCACTGTAGCTCTAAACACTCATTAAACACTAATGACCCAGTTTCATTAGCAACCATACATGCCCATTCTAATTTCCATTCGGATTATGATCCTTCTCTATAGTCTTCCCATCTTTCTGGTACGGTTGACCATAGTTCCATCTGTCCAAAGAATGATGTCCAAGCCCGAACTGGGCAGGGTTTTTAATATGTTTTTGGCCTTCCTGCTCTTGAGGCTTGCCACTGCTGAACCCTCGGTTTTTACTTTCATGAAGTCTTCTCTGGACTTTGATAATGAGACCGTTGTCTTCTGTAGTCAGCCTGGCCTAATGGTGTTACTAAGCTCATCAGTCCTTCTTTTTTATACATTTATGCAGGTGAAAAACTTGGTGACATTTACAACCAAAATAAACCAATCTAAATCAGATTTTCTATGCAGTTTCTCATTTTTAAAGCCAGCTTTTTGTCTGATAGAGTGAGAATCTAATGCTTTTATTTGAGTCTAAACCCCTGCCTTTTGCTTGCTTTCTCATGCAATAAGATAATCACGGCGACAACTGCTACAATGTCTGCATCTCCGCTTCTTTCAGTTCAATAAACAGTGAATCTCATCTGACATCATCAACACCTTTTTAACTGAGATTTTTTTCTTCTGTATTAGAATACTGAATAAACACTGCAGACTGTGGTCCTCAATGCATCTGCGTTGACTATCTTGTGCCAGATTTATCTAAACTTTATCCCTCTTTTTTTTTCTTTTAAACTGTATAAAAAATTCACAAAGCATACCACAGTATCCCAGCTTCTTTAACATATTCTGTGAGTAAGAGGAGAGTCTATCACTGACTAAAGCTGCAGCACTTTTGCTTTTTGCTAATTAGATCATGTCTTTTTGAAATGCACATTATTATTATTTTTATGTCCCCCAGCACATCCAGGATTTTTGTTCATCAGAGCCCTGATTGTTCTGTGAAGATAAGCCTCTTTTAAACCAGTTAAAAGGGGGAGAATAAAAAGGATCTTTGGTGTCTGGATGGGTTTGCAACACAGCTTGACAGAGCTAGTTATGTAACTGTCATGGAGCTTAGATGTGATACAGAGGAAAAATAAGGTTTTTCCAAATTTGAAGGTCAACCGTGTATCGTGTACTGATGAAATTTAAAAAAATTCTGTTAATAAAAATATAATTTTTACAGCAATGCGGGTGCGTCTGGTTAGAGAGACATACAAAATGTGCAATGTTGAGGGGCTCCAGAAACAGAGTTGGGAATCACTACCCATTTTGTGCATAGGCAACATTTCTACATAGAGGTCCCTGGCCTGTGCTGAAGCTATGTTTCTATACATGGTTGCTTGCGATTTGCATATTGGTCTCAACAATGCATGAAAGAGACAGGAGGAAAAGAGAGATATAAAAAGAGAAGTCTGGGGATGTTCCCACTGTGCGGAGATAAAAGGCATCTCATATCATCTTTTTTTTATACTTGCACCATTTGTTCCATTACAGGCAAGCAGACTGTCGAATGAGATCTGGCAGATTCAGCCTTTGAGGTGCTGCACTGTGCTCTCATTATGGACAATCTAAGCACTGGGCTGCTTTGAAGTCCGTGAGCTGAGAATGAAATTAATGCAATGGAGATGACGCAGCTACTTCATTCAAACATCCACAGCATCTGAGCAGAGGACTGATACACTGCCCTGTACCATCATCTGTTTTTCATGTGGAAAAAGGCAATATGACAAAAACAGCAACAGGAAGAAATCATTTTTAGTTCAAAAACACATTCTGCCTCTGCAGCTCAAAATGATCTCCTCCTTAATTGAAATATTACCCTCCTTGATTACTTTGCAATTTACTGCAGTATAGACGATACAGAACGCACTCGTATTGATGGTTGCGATTATTTTGATTTTATGTAACATTCTTGTTTTGCAGAAGTATATTGTTTATTGTTGTTATCTTATTATTTTAGATTGATATATTTCAGAAATTGCAGCTGTACCAATCATGTATCACAATTCTGTTTCTCACATTATCACATTGATACTTCAGATCCTTCCGTTTGCTTCATATTATTACGTGGTTTCAGTTTAACCACTGTCTGTTTTGCTGTCTGCCTTGTTTGTCTCCATAGTTACCCTCATTGGTTGCGATAGTAACTCAATGACCGCACCCCTACCTTGTTTGTTCCCATAGTAACTCATTGGTCCAGTCATTCTCCTGTGTGTATTTATAAAGCCCTTGTGGTTTTCTTGTGCTTTGTCAGTTGTTGAATGTAATGGATGTCTGTATGCCTGTGTTTCTGTTCTTTGTTCCTTGTGTTTTTGATTTATTGTTTGTTCCAGTTTATTTCATTAAATATCCTGCGCTTAGATCCATGTCCCCGCCTGCCTTCACTTGCTCCTCAACATTACAACAGTTTTTCTAGCTGCCGTTTCCTAGTTTCAAAGCTATCTGGCTATCTTCCTTTCATCGGCAACACTTTGTTGAGCCATGGGAATGAGTGTTATCAGTATGTTTCCTCAAGATAAATGTCATCAAACACTTTGAGCTGGTGCTGTCTGACGGCAAGTTATGGGAGCCGTTATGGTGGTGCCTTATTTGTAAACACAGACAGTAATGGTCCTTGACTTTGACTTTGCTGAGTATGCTAAATTAGGGTGTTTTTACAGCAATTTGCCAGCAGAAAAAAGACAGACTGTTGCTTAGGGGCTTCATCTAATGCGGGTCGTAATGAATACAAAATTGAAATGTGTGGACCACTGTAAGCATAATTTGGGAGTAGTCCATCAGAAAAGTACCCTGTCTGTAAGGAATAGGCTCAGTATTTATGAAACACTGCAGGTGTAGGTACCATGATAATGGTAGTGATACCATCAGTAAGTGAGAAATAAGGAAGGAAGTGTTGTGTCAGAAAAGTGCAACTAGGTTACCTCACTCTCATCTTTAACTTTTTTAAAAGGGTGGTCTTTAAAGGTGCAAAACGTAAGATCTTTGTCAAAACAGAGATTCTGCAGTCAAAAAGGAAAAGCAACAGACAAAGGCTGTGCCACAACGTTTGCATTAGCTAAACAGAAATCCTGTGCACAGAATAACCATTTACTACAGAACACACGATGCATCACCAGTGTTACACTCAATTAGGTCTGTCCAGTAACATGCAAGATACTGATACTGAACACCTCCCCCTTTTGAGCAAGAACACATCTTCTTTCGTTTTCATGTAAACCACACCCCTACCCCAAATGTTTTTTGCATCAATTGTTTTGTTTTTTCTTTTCTACAAGTCCAGTCGTGCAGGAGGCTGTGACACTCGGCCTGAAATTGTCGCATTGGGTGCTCCGCCCATGTCAGTGTGTCTGTGATTGTTCCTGGTAGTGTGAGTGTGTGTATCAGTGTTACCTGGCTCAGGGGTTGTGTTAGTTGTAACAACAGGTTGCAGATGTTGAGTCAGGTCAGCTGTGTGTATGCGTGCAGTCCTGACCAGTCTTACAGCTGTGTGTATGATGTAAGATCTGCTTGCTTTTGCTTGACAAATGACTGCCTCTTGTGATTCCTCTCTCAGCAGCCACATGCTTTGCCCAGACTGCAGTGTTGGTGAGGGACGTGCAGATTGTACTGCCGTATTTTTTTTTTCATTTGCTCGTGAATCCTTTGATGTTCGGAGGAGAGAAAGATTTAGTTTTCTCCCCTCCCCCTTTACAGAGACCTTTCACAGTAGCCACAGCACACTCCACCTCTCTTTTTGCTTGCTGGTATCTCAGACTGCTGGTAATGTATGTGAACCCATACTTTTAAAAAGAGTACTGTACCGTGGCCCTTTATCGGACATAACGGTCTCTGGAATTCTGTGGCTGCAATGACTGTGTTGGCTGTGGCAGCATTGAGACGTGCCACTTCAGTGTAGCATGAAAAATAATCCTCAAGGAGATATGAATTATTCTCCCAGAAAAACAAGTCTGTGCCTACTTGTTGCCAGTGTCTTTCTGGCATTGGAGTGGACAACAAGGCCTCTCTGAGCTCTGCCCAACACTGTCAACATGTGCTGCAGTTTTCCACAAGCTGACTGATGTGCAACGATAGTCCTGGCCACCAGATAAACTGACAGACAGTTCAAATCTCTGGACTTGACAATCCTTTAGTGTCCTTTGTGTAAACTATGGATGATTTCTTGCCTCATGCAGTGTGAAATCACTGTTCTTTGGCCCCCGAGGAGCAGGTCTCCAGACACGGAAAGGTTTTCTATGCTTTTTTATGTCATATTTTGTAATATTTGCATTGTTTTAATTCTGTGTTATGATTTTTTTTTCATCCAGTTTTTTGTGGAGGCGCTGCCTTCCTTGCCTCATTATCCTTTTCTGCTTCTGTGAAGATGTGCTTCACATGAGCTCTTGATATTGTGTCTGAATTGCGCACCCAACACATGCACAAGTGAATTTTAACAGCTTCAATCGAAACCACAGTTTTTGTGGTGGGAGCTCACCTAGTGTTTTGGTGCTCAGCAGTGGCTTGAGATGCATCTCCATATTATACTTGAGACAGAGGAGGTAAACGTTCACATGCCCATGTCTGCTAGGGCCTCCTTCTCAAACACCTCTTTTTGTGGTTGTGCAGATTTTTCTCGCAAAGTAGATATTTGAGTGACCTCGTATAAGATGCAAGGAGGGGTAAAATCTTGTCCAAGAAGTTAGCTATTCCCATCACTCTCTTCACACCTTTCACTGCAGTTGGTTCAGGCATCTCCATAATCTCCCTGACTTTGCATGGATTTGGTGCGACCCTGTCTGCTGTGATGCGGTCCCATAAGCATAATGTTGTCCATAGCATACACACATTACTTGTTTATCGTCAAGCCCTCATCTTCACATTAAAATCTGTGTCATGGGATGCTGAAGTTAACAAAATCCCAAATGGTAGATTGTTGAATTCACATCTACCAAATAGGGTAATGAACGTCATTTAGAGTGAGCTTTCCTCTGACAATGGAATTTGCCAGAATACTGAGGTGGCATCCGGTTTTGTGAATACCTTGGCTGTTGCAAGTATTGTGAGTGCCTGTTCTGCAGCTAGGAGGATATGTCTTTCTTGCAACGCCCACTTATTTAGACGAGTCAAATCAATGCACAGCTGGATCCTGTCTCGAACCTGGGTCACCATGCTGATACACCACAGGGTGGGTTGAGTCACTTTGGAAATCACTCCCATGTCCTCCATGCATTTCAGCTACACTCACACCGTGGCGTTTTGATGTCCTTCTGTTGTGTTTCCGTGTGGAATCAGTGTGAGGGTGTCTATTGTGAGGCGACCTAATAGTGAAGACCTAATAGTTTATTCTGTATGCTTAATTGACCTTTAAATTAACATCCAGTCTATGATTTCCTGGCCCAAAACAGCCTGACAGCTGAAGAGCTCTGTGGTTTATAGTGGAAAAGCTGCTGCTTGGAATTGCTGTAACAGCAGCCCCTGTGTCCAACAGTTTTTCCCCATTCAGTCAAAGGTACCCTACCAGTCAAACATTTGGGCACACTTGACTGACTTTGTTTCTTGTGATCTTAAAATCTCTTTGATTTAAAAGAAACCATTGTGACTCAGTACTGTTGTTCAGCATCAGGATACACCTTGGTTAATAGAATGCCCAGACTGTGCTGGGCTGTAATCTATAGACAGAGTAGATGGGTATTAAAGAAAGTTTTGAAGGATGTTTTTTATGAAAACTTAAATAATGGGTGAGTAGGTGTGTGCATTTGTTTATAATATGAAATTTTGTTTTGTCCCCAGGAGATTATGTGGTTCTGACCGTCTTCTTTGACTTAAGCAGAAGGATGGGTTATTTCACCATCCAGACATATATCCCTTGTACCTTGATCGTTGTTCGTCCTGGGTTTCATTCTGGATCAACAAGGATGCAGTGCCAGCCAGAACTTCTTTGGGTAAGACCTTCTGTTTACATTCTACCTGATAAATCAGCTTTTGTGTTGTGACACTATCCCCATTTTCTTAAACAATCTTTTTATTATCTAAACATCCTTAAAACAAATTTACTTAAGAATAAAAATTTAAAATTTAAAAACAATAATTAAGAGAATTTATCTTGAATTTATTTTTCTTACTCCAATAGCAAGTTGTTTATCTTGTCTTACCTATAAACACCACTTGTATTCAGCAGCTAATCTTTACTCCTCGAGGACTCCTGACCTCGGTGTTTTACGATTGATTGTAATGTCTGGCCTAAGAATTCTGTCCATGAGATGCTAAGGTGGTGGGTGTGGGTGTCCTGAAGATCCCCAAAGAATGCATCACAAATGGGTGTAATCAAAAGTGAAGGCTGTCTTGTATTTGAACAGAGGCAATAAGGTGACGCACCATTACTCCAGGGTTAATTTTAAATTGCTGCTGTATGAGATTAATACAGCTGAGACCACATCTGTGCGGTGGCACTAGACCCACTTGGCTACATCTTTTTGAAGCTGAGCAATGAGCTGTTCAAGGACCACCAGATCGGCAGGTGTCACAGATTTGCTGGATCATCACAAATGGCCGACTGTTTTTCCCCAGTTCAACGGACAGAACATTGCTGCCGTTGCTCTAGGGTGTGGACCACACAGGATGACCCGCTTAAGGTTCGTAATGCAGGAAGTTCTGCACAGGTAGCTGTTGAGATGCTACTTGGGCTTGATTCAAGAGGGCCTGATGTTGGGTTTGATGGAGTCTGGCTAGTGAATTGTCCATCTCAGCATGGGGCAAGGACTCCATGGCAAAGAACTTTTCCTCCCGGGTTTCGACTCCACTTTAGCAAGTTTGGAGTTGTGGGAAGGAGAAGGTCTGAGGCCCAGGGAGTGGAGGTGTCATCCTCCGATTGTGAGCCTGAAATTGTACAATAGCAGAAATTCGGTAAAGCAGAGGTGGATCTGTTTGTTCACTCAAGATGACTCAGTGTCCCATTTGGTTTTCTCATCCAGCACAGCTGGGCTCAGATGCCCTAACACAGGAGTCGCCCAAGGCCAAGTTGTATGCCTTTACGCCAGTGAGCCTCCATCCTGAAGACTTTTTTAGAAGAGCCCAGCAGGATAAGGTGTGCCTCCTGCTGGTGGTTCCGTTTTGGCCATCTCAAGTCTGGTTCTCAGATCTAGTGTCAATTCTGGAGGAACCTCTATAGCAGGATTCCTCAAATCTTGCCCTGGAGGGCCAATGCGCTGCAGAGTTTAGCTCCAACCCTGATCAAACTCACTTACCTGTGATTTTCTAATGATCCTGAAGACATTGATTAGCATGCTCATGTGTGTTTGATTAGGGTTAGAGCTAAACTCTGCTGGAAAGTGGATCTTGTGGGCCAGATGTCCTGCTCTATAGCTTCCCTTCAGGAAAGATCTGCTTTCTCTGGCCTAAGGCATGTTTTGGCATCCTCAGCCAAAGATATGGAGGCTTTGGGTTTGGCCCTATTCTGACTCTTAAGTGATTATTGCTTTTGGCCTTGTCGTTGTTCAGTGGGAATTAAAAGCCAAACCACAACCATGCACTAGCCATGTAAAAGATAAATATCACAGATATAACTTCAGTAGTCCATATGCAACAGACATTGCAATCTCCATGTTCTTATTTCAGTATTATTTACTTTGTTCCCCAGGAATCACAACTGTGCTTACCATGACCACTTTGAGTACCATTGCTAGGAAGTCCTTACCCAAAGTGTCGTACGTCACAGCTATGGATCTCTTCGTATCGGTGTGCTTCATCTTTGTTTTCGCCGCTCTGATTGAGTACGGAACGCTCCACTACTTTGTGAGCAACCGCAAGCCCAGCAAAAACAAAGACAAGAGGAAGAAAAATCCTGTGAGTACACTTCCTAAGGCAATTCACATTATCACCTACCAATACAACAATATTATAAAGTGTATTTACTGCTAGTATTTTTCTCATTCTAAAGATTGGCCTATTTGAGAACTGTAATTTTTTTTTGTTTTTTTTTAGGGTCAGGGATTAGTTGCTTACTTTTAAGTCTACCCAAGGTTGAGTACTCCAAAGTATTCCAAATAATAGCACTCTTCCACAAGTTAGTAAGCTGCCTTGGCAGCATTTCTAGGCTTGGTCTGCTCCCAATGTGAAAATGGTACCTTGCTTTGGTGAAATTCTAAGGCAGCATCAATCCCAGATAGTATTCTTGTGAGTTCAGTGTAAAGAAAAAAAGCTAGTGTATGTATTTATAAATGAACCAGTCTAAAACAAACTTTCATGTAAAAGTCTATTTAAATGCATAAAATGAGTTTTGTAGTGACATAAACCTGCCTAAAAAGCTGCCAGAAAGTTTCCAGCAGGCATGTGAATTACATGTACTTACTACAGTTTTGTGTTGTTAGCTTAGCAATTAAGGCTTTATTGGTAACTCTGCAGGAATCCACTTTGAGTGCTAGATGAGTCTTGTGTGCTTCATGTGAGGAAAGCTATTTGTGATGCACCTAAGTGATCGTTAGCTGTTGTCCATGAAGAGCGTTTCTAATCAGTCACTAATGAGTTTCCATTACGCCTATGTAGGCAGTGACAGCTCACTAGGTTTTGGAACATAATGTGCATGGTAGAACCTTTTTTGACCACCTCTGTCAAACAGTGTCACTGAGCAATGATGTCCTTAATCTGACTCATTTCAGCAGCAGGTTTGAAGTGCAGCCTTAGATTTTCATCTCAGCAGGGCGCTCATATCCGTAGCTTGAGGAGGGCTGATCTCAGAAAATGGGATCGTTCCACTTTCAGATGATTAAAGGGGTGCCAGAAATGTCTTATTTGATTTTAGAGTTTAAAATGTCAGGCAGATTAATGAGTACTGATTCTCAAGCCACATTCGACAGTTCGGTTCCCAGTCAAAGGCACGCTCTGAAGTAAAACTCTTCAAATAAAACACCAAGAAGCTTTTGCTGAAGAAGCGTTTTGATCTCTGCAGAGTTGAAGAGTACCAGTCTCCTCCTTAGATGATTATTTTGTTCTTCGGTAATGATTGTTTGCTACACACATGCTGATTTGTATTTGAAGTATATACGGAATATCAGTTTCCAAGCTCTAAAATCTGACTGGATGAGCCACGTTCAAAACCATGCCTAATAGTTTATACTATACATGATTGTATTTTTGAATGCACTTTGCAGATATGTTCTCCTTAGGAATGAGCAATCTGTATTTTACAACATGCAGTGAACCTGTTAATATATGCTGTCTTACACACCCTTCCTCTGTGTCTATGTATATGTGTCTGGTTGCAGTAATGTGTTCTCTTTCCACTTTCAGAGTCTTTTTTGCATTATACTGTACGTCTGTCTTATGTTGTTGGTTTGTTTGTATGTGTTTGTTTTCTTATTTTCAATTTCTAATATTTTTTTGTTTCCTGTGTGGACAAAAGCTCCTGCGGCTCTTTTCCTCAAAGGTATATTGCTCATGTAAAGTTCACTAATCATGCATGTTTCTGCATTCTGTGCAACCACACTGCTCTTGTGTCTGGTCTTTAGATTCAATGCACTAACATCTAGTCAGTTTAGCACTGAAGCTCCTGAGCTGTGAAAGACAGTGGGACACACTCGCCAGCACACAGACTCTTATTTTACTTTAATGCAAATAAAACAACAGCAATGGCTGAAATACTTGCATCATTCTTTTAACTAAAAAGTGGCCGCCTTCCTCCTTCTCTGCGTGTTTGTATATGAGGCTTTAAACCTGACAGAAATAGTCAGCAGAGCCTTAACAGCTTGAAATAGACAACCATACTGATTACCTTAATCCCAATTAAAGAGCATGAGCCTGATTGGCAGATTTAGTCGTAGATATCTTTCAAAAGTCATTGTGCATGAGGGCACAGGCCTACATTTAGCTTCTATTAAGGATTAAAAGATAGTTCTCAAGAATTCGGAAAAGAGGGAATTAGATAAATTGCAATTTAGCATACCAGACTATACACTCTTAAAAAATGCTGGGTTGTTTCAACCAAACTTTGGGTCAAATTTGGACTAACCCAAGTTTTGGGTTAAAAATTTAATGTAAAAATTTAACCCAACGGTTGGGTTAGTCCATGTTTGACCCAAAGTTGAGTTGAAGCAACCCAGCATTTTTTAGTGTATCAGTGGTTCTCGACTAGTTTTGCTTCAGGACCTCAATTTTACAATGGGTCTGATTCACTAATAATGTGACAAATTTTTCATATTTTTACACAAATTACATCTAAAATGTTGCCAAATTCACAACATGTGAGTGCGCACATAAATTTGTTCTTAACCTTGTTCTGTTAATGAATTTGCAGTAGGCTATTCTAAATAAGGGACGGTTATTTTGCATAAAACCCCCCCAAAAAGGGTTTTGTATCAGACGTACAACCTATTTTTGGGTCACAGCCCACCAGTTGAGAACCACAGTTAAAAAAATAAATAAAATCATGAATGTAGATAAATAATGTAAGACAGAAGAGGCGCGTTCTTTTTGAAGGTTGTCGTATTTCATCCGGTTAAAGCTGCAAATTCCACTGTATTTGTTTCTTTACACATAGCAGGCTATTTGTGCTCTTGTGCTTTCCAAACGCTTCTGCGAAACCCTTTGAGAAGCGAGTCACATGACCCGTTTCTGCACAGCCTCAGGTGGCTCTGTCCTAAATGCTACATAATGTGCACCCGGAGAAGCCAGGCATGAACAGCTGGTTGTGCTTCGTTTTTCAAAGGGATTTGAAGCCCCCTTCCAGTGCTGGGCAAAATGATTGCGAATCCAGAAATGTGGATATGTCCCAATAATCCGATTTCTCTTGGTTTTGATGGGAAATATTTACATGCAGGTCTCGTAATCAGTGTTGGGGGTAACGCGTTACAAGTAACGCGAGTTACGTAATCAAATTACTTTAAGTCCCTAGTAAAGTAATGCATTACTTTTTTGAATTTTACCAGATAATACTGAGTTACTTTTCAAATTGCAACGCACGTTGACTTTTTTTTCCAATTTATTGCATTGACAGCTCTCCTGTACCCCGGATGCTGTGTGAACATGATGTTACTGTAGTTCTAAAATAAATATGAATATGCATTAATTCATCTCACTCACAAAAAAAACTAACAGATTCAGTATTCCTCAAAATGAATAAAAACAATGCAACTCAGAATATGACGCAAACTGCAATTAACATTCACTTTTAAACAACACAGACTATATGCTTTATGTATTGTAAGTTCCGTTCTATTAACCAATGTCTTTTGCCTCTGAGCCTCGATGATCCGTTCAGCCGTACTAATAAGGCACACATAACTCTAGCCGTCTGTGAACATTACTGTGTGGGTCCCTATACTTCTGTATATTCCTGCTGCGGATGGTATATGTGTGTTTGCACAAAGCCCCGGTCGCTGTCTTCTGTACGTGTGGCACTCATAATTTTACGGTACGGAACTAAGTTTACTTTCCCCTTCCGCCTGAGGCTTATTCATTCACTCTGGTCCTAAAAAATATAAACTGGTAAAAATATCAATAACATTTTTTTATATCAAAAACAGACAAGCAAGCCCAGCCCAGATTAAAAAATGAACGCAAAAGTAACGTAACGCATTACTTTCCATAAAAAGTAACTAAGTGACGTAATTAGTTACTCTTTTTATGGAGTAACGCAACATTGTAAAGCATTACTTTTAAAAGTAACTTTCACCAACACTCGCTCTAACCACATTTGTTACAACACTTTATATTCTTAGTACTGTTCCCGTGCCAAGATACCAAGCCTGAATAGCTATGCTTAATACCTAATTGTTCATAGCGCGTCGATCCGTGTGTTGACACATAGTACCATGTTAGACAGAGCCATGTGGTCTCAAGTGGTGAAACACAATTGGCGTCGTGACTATTCCTATGGCACAGACCCTTAATAGATGCCAGTTTATCCTTTTACTTACCTTATTTTGTGCACTTGTAACTAGCATTATTCTTCGGTGTCAAATACATCACTGCCACAACCAAACGCCACCAGCTAGAATGTGCACATTGAACAGCCTAACTACCTAGGATATACTCCTGTTTAGTACTGCTCGCTATGGAGTAGATCCAAAGAATATAAAGCAAAGCAACAACTATCTCGCATTTTACAGCCAACTACAAAAAGCACTAGCAGTTGCTCGCATCTTTTCAATAAATGCATTCTACCTGCAATATTAGGTGACAGACGTTTGAGCGCAGCCCCTAACAGCTGGTCGAGCTGTATTTGATGGGACTCTTGCTGATTATGTGTTCTGTTCTAAAAGCAGGCCCCCACTGTGGACATTCGCCCGCGCTCAGCCACCGCCATCCAGATGAACAACGCCACCCACATGCAGGAGCGGGACGAGGAATACGGCTACGAGTGTCTGGATGGGAAGGACTGCTCCAGCTTCTTCTGCTGCTTTGAGGACTGTCGCTCAGGAGCGTGGCGGCACGGCCGTTTGCACATCCGTGTCACTAAGATAGACTCTTACGCACGCATTTTCTTTCCTACTGCATTTGGTCTATTCAACGTAGTTTACTGGTTTTCCTATCTCTATCTTTAATTAGTTTTTTGTTTTTTAAATAGGCTGGCCTTATTTTATGTTACAGATTCCAGCAAGACCCTTTCTTGGAAATGTGAACCCACTGAAAAGATTTAAGGTGTATTGTGTTGTTGTTGTTGTTGTTGTTTTTTAAAGCTCATTTTAGGATTTTTTTTTTTTCGTGCATTTACGTAATATGTGAATTGTTGGTTAGTCTATGTTTACATCTTTTTCTAGAAAGTATATCTTGTGCATAAAGCAAAAGTTGTAGCAAAAAAAAAAAAGTCAGTGAAAACCTGCATCTGTAAGATTATTCCTGAATCGTGTAGAGCGAAAAGCAGAAGACCTGAGTACTGCATGCCTACATGTCCTTTTAGCCCCTAAAGAGCAAGCACTAAACAGATTTTGGGAACCTTCTTCAAATGCATGGCTGTCAGGCCTATATGAGGAAAAAGCAATCAAACGAATACTAACAAATGTGTCAGAGACTTTATTTGTACATGCTCTTATCATTTGTAATTATTTGTGCATTCTAAAGTGCAAATGTACAAATTTAAGTGTTTGAAATTTCTATGCCATTTGTAACCCTGCAGTTTTTCATGTGTTGGTCACGGCTGGTAAAACGTACGGTCACCTGTACAAATGTTGTAAATATATTAATACTGTATAATGTAGTGATATATATCATAATGCATGCACCTTTTAGGCCAAAAATGAGCAAAAGTCTACTATTGTCATCAATTAATAAAAGGCAAAAAAGAGTCAGGAAAACGTAACTGGAACAGGCAACATTTTACAACATTTCTTGCCACTATTAGATGTCAGTCATTTATACAGTAAATGCACAATGATATTGTTACATGTATAAATAAGTACTGTATTCAATTTTTCGCATCATTTTGGGTATCGGTATGAGCCTCCTTTCCATTCTTGGATATATAACAAAATTAGTCCTGCTCCTCTTTCAGTTTTAAGTTGCTGGGGTGAGTATTCTGATACTACATATTCTACTATAGTCATATTTTACCCTATTTTATTATTAGTGTCTTTAACTATTATTTTATTTTGTTGGAACTAAGATGGTTTAAAACTATCAAACGTTTTGGTTTACCAGCACCGTCTTAAGTTTTCCAGAAACGTGTAACAGAATGTTGTCAAACAAAATGTCTATATGCATTTTTATTTTTTGTTAATGTATTAATTTATGTTGTAATAATAAACTGGGCTAAAAACGTAGGAGGAGGGTCACCATTGCACTCTATGCTATACATTTCAGTTGACAAACTCAGCTTATTTCAGTGAATTTAGTAAATAATCTGTAGATGGATATGTTAATGTGTGTTACTCAGCTTCAGCAAATGACATGCATGCATGTAGTAAATATCTATTTAGAACATTAACATGCATACATGGGAAACATATTACAAACTAACATTAATAAAACGTAACGTAAGCAAACTTTCTATTTTAATGAACCATCAACTTCAGAAATCTCACTCCAGTTTAAGTATATGCTTGTGAGTATATAAATATGTTTGGTGTTGGGCACCGCTGCTCAAGTGTTATCATCGAAAAAATATATATGTAAAAAACACCAAAACAAATGCAACTAAAACACTGTGGACAACAATCTGAGACGTGCCAAAGTGTGAGGGTATAATCAGACGTTTAGATCATTTTGTTCTCCGCTGCTGCAGTTAAAATCAATGTTTTTGTTTGTTTTGTTTTTTTGGAAGCAAAAATGACAGACAAGCAAAATATTTCTGGTTACATCAGTAATACATAATCTAGACATGTGTACAGTTTGATTTCCAATCCCTATGCATTTCTCTTCCAGCCGAACAAACCAGCATATAGTACGCTTTTGCATTTTGTGGCTATGTATGCATCTTGATATTTTTGCATCATGCACGTGAGCATGGTTAATTTTTGATTAGTTTATACTCGTATTAAAATTAGATGTCATAGGAAAATCCTCAATATCAACTCTACTATCACTCAACTGTTTGCTGTTTGTGTGCCACCTGCACTAGAATAATCATATTTGTGGAGCGAAGCTCGATTTGTTTCTTTTTTGAGTAGATATTCTGGATGTTGGTACTGAAAGCCAACAGCCACACCCCAGAGATATCACCTAGCCATGAGTAATCTACTGTTTATTATTTACTGTAGGATGACATGGATGTGGTAGCAATAGAAATTGTGTGAATGTGGATCGATTTAGTGCCAAACTATGAACCATTTTTCATTCTACCATCTAAATAGCTTATTTCAGCAAGCGTCCTGTTTTTACACTCAACGGAAAAGCTTTATCCATTTTATTTCTTGAAAATACTTACAGAAAACGGAAACAGTTATAGAAACCTTGCAAGTCAAGTGCAACCTAAAATTAAGTTAAATAGATCTTTTATCTGCATTGAAACGCTGTTCATCAGTCATGATAAATATGGTTTTGTTTTAATATTAGTACTATTAATGTCAAAAGGCTAATAAAGGCTCATTATAAACTGCCACCATCCCACAACAGGACATTGCTAGAGATTTTCATAGAGCTAACCAGCACTTTTGTTCTCACTATTTCTTTGTTGTTACTGTTTTGAGGATTGTTTTTAAATGTAAGATTATTGTTTTCTAACATAAATTGGGGGGGGGGGGATCATATTGCAATATCATATTACTACAATTATTTACTACAAACCTTATAATGAAAATGTGGACCATTTGGATTTTAGTTCAGATCAAACAGTCTGAAGCTCTACACACTTAGATTCAGATTGAAATACATTTTTGTTTAAGTGTTTTATGACAATGTTGTATTCGATTATTAGTGGTGCGGAGTTCAGATTAGAATATAAAAAAATCATGTTTCAAGGTCTTTTGCCCTCACTGACAGTGTGTGTGTTTGTGTGTGTGTGTGTGTGTGCGTGTGGTGTGTGTGTGTGTGTGTGTGTGTGTGTGTGTGTGAGTGTGTGTGTGGTGTGTGTGTGTGTGTGTGTGAGTGTGTGTGTGTGTGAGTGTGTGTGTGAGTGTGTCAGTTTTGGTGTGACTGTGTGTGTGTGTGTGTGTGGTGTGGTTGTGTGTGTGTGTGTGAGTGAGTGAATGTGTGCGTGCGTGGTGCGTGGTGCGTGTTGCGTGTGCGTGTGGCGTGTGTGTGTGTTGTTGTGTGAGTGTGTGTGTGTGTGTTTCTGTGAGTGTGTGTGTGTGTTTCTGTGAGTGAGTGAGTGTGTGTGTGTGTGATGTGTGTGTGGTGTGTGTGTGTGTGTGTGTGATGTTGTGTGTGTGTGTGTGGTGTGTGTGTGTTGAGTGTGTGTGTGGTGATTGTGTGTGGGTGAGTGTAGTGTGTGTGGTTGTGTGTGTGTGTTGAGTGTGTGTAGGGTGGTGTGTGTGTGGTGTGAGTGTGTGTGTGTGTGTGTGTGTGTGTGTGTGAGTGTGTGTTGTGTGTGTGTGTGTGTGTGAGTGTGTGTGTGTGTGTGTGTTTTGTTTGTGTGTGTGTGTGTGTGATTGAGTGATTGAGTGTGTGTGTGTGTGTGGTGTGTGTTGTGTGGTGTGTGTGTGTGTTTTTAGTGTGTGTGTGTGTGTGTGTGTTTTTTTTTTTTTGTGTGTGTGTGTGTGTGTGTTGGTGAGTGTGTGTGTGTGTGTGTGTGTGTGTGTGTGTGTGTGTGTGAGTGTGTGTGTGTGTGTGTGTGAGTGTGTGTGTGTGTGAGTGTGTGTGTGGTGTGTGGTGTGTGTGTGTTTGTGTTTGTGTGCGTGTGTGTGCGTGTGCGTGCGTGCGTGTGTGTGTGTGTGGTGTGCGTGTGTGTGTGTGTGTGTGTGTGTGGTGGGGTGTGTGTGTGTGAGTGTGGTGGTGTGTGTGAGTGTGTTTGTTAGTGTGTGTGTGTGTGTGAGTGAGAGAATGTGTGAGTGTGTGTGTGTGTGTGTGTTTTAATGAAAGCTTTTCTCCATTTGGTTGCTTACTGACATGCCTCTTACACTTAATCTTTTTCTTAATCAGAATTGTAGTCTTGTTTTCAAGTAAAAAGATGCATTTATTTGAGAAGCAAAACTGTGTTTTATTTAAGATATTTATTATATCTTGATTTTTAACCCTTCTTTTTTTCCATATAAACCTTAATTGAGAATGTTATATTTATGCTTTAAACAAGGAGTTTTAGAGCTTTAAACTGAGTTTTATTACATTATGCAATTTTGTTTCTCAAGTAAATGTATCTTGTTTTTTTTTTCAGTGTGAAATCTGATCTAATGTGGTATCTTTTATTCCTTTATCTTGTTTGTTTAGTACAATAACTGTAAAACATGTGAGCTTTATTACTAATTGTATCTTCCAAACATCATCTAAATTGTTCAAAGGTTTTATTTTGGATCATTTCTCTCAGTTGATTGTTTGGGTTTGCACAAAAACATATTCGTATGGATAAAGCATTATTAAAGTCTAAAGTTGTTAACCCCTGCAGGGTGATGTCCCATCCTCGATGATATTTAGATTTTTTTTTCATACTCAAATGCACAAATATAATCATATGTATAAATGGATAAATCTCACAAATTGAAAGTGTTTTGGTAACAATTACATTTGTGAAGAGCACATGTAAATAATAAATATTGTTACATACTTTATTGCCTGTGGGAAACACTGAATCATTTACCATGCTTCTAATGCAGTAATGACAAGCTGCAAAGCAAGAAGATTGAAAATAAGCTCTCAGCTGCTTAGCATATCTATATATTTATTGAGTAGTGTACTAAAAGGACACTGATGATTTCATGTAAGGGTTTGCATTATACAATTATATGTACTGAAAATCCTTTCCATAAAGGAAAAGCACAGAGCTGTGGAATTTTTCAATAAAATATTGCATTTATAAGGTGTATGGATATATTTCTTAAATGAGAATAATTATTAGAGTCTATTATGATTATATGCCACTACAATATTCATAACGAAATACAGTGGGGAAAATTAACAAAACGTTATTTGGCATGTTGTATTTCAAAGCAAATTCTGGTGTCTTTTTAACATAGTATACTGGGTTCAGGTTAAAAGGCAAAACAGCTTTTTCTATGTAAATAAGGCATATTATGAAATGCAAAAGATTGAAAAACGTCAACTTTTTTTTTTTCTGATGCAGTAACATGCATCTACTACTGCCCATGCAAAGCAGGCAGTCAAATTCAATTAAAATTCAATTAAATGCTTGAAGTGATCATGGCAGCAGTGATTGTAGTCAGATCTATGTGTAAATAAATACAGTGCAGGGTAAATTACTTATGAATTGCTTGCCTTACTGAAATAAAAAACTGTTTTCAGTGACATAATCTGTTAGATTACACATTTTTGGTTACTTAATCTGACTACATTTGATTACGTTTTAGATTACTTTTGATGCCACATACATTTAAATAGTACAATCATGTACTATTTTGACATAAAACACAATAAGCAAATATTCCATTCTCATATTACCAACAAGTGCCTCACAAAAACCGATTCTTAAAGGGACAGTTCACCCCAAAATGAAAATCCTGTCCTCATTTACTCACCCTTGAGTCGTTCCAAACCTGTATGAGTTTCTTTCTTCTGTTCAACACAAAAGAAGATATTTTGAAGAATGTTGAGAACCAAACAGTTGCTACACACTTGCAAATACCTAGCAACCACCAAGCAAGTAAATGGCAAAACCCTAGCAACTGCTTAGCAACACCCTAAAAAACAACCAGGGGTGCGTTTCCCAAAAAAAAAAGTTCAATGGAACTTGCGATCATAGTTTGCTAATGATGTTTTTGGGTAACGCACCCCAGAAGAGCAACCACATAGCAATCTATCTGTCTGAGAGACTGCATGAAGGCCTGAAAACCGTCAAATGATGAGCTTTTAAAATTGCTTAAAACACTCAAAGTCAAATGCAAACTTTGAAAGTAAAATCACTAAGAACTAGTTTGATATGACTGGCCTTCAAAAAACACACACGACACCAGCACCCTATTGGAAGTGGTTTAGCAAATGATTGAATAGGACTCTCGAGATGACCACAGCTTCTAAAGACATTCAGTTTTGAACTTCAGTTACAATTTTGAAGTGTATGAAAAGCCTGTTCTGTTCGAGCGTATCCCGAGGCTGCCAGCAGACCTGGTGTTTCAGTATGTCTTTGATGATTGAGTGGTCAGCAACCATGACTTCTGAGAACGACTGCAGAAAACTGCCAGGAAACACAGCCACAAAGAACAGACACAGCGTGCCAAGCTTCATAGGTTCACCTTTGGCAACCTTCAAATGTAAATAGAGTTTTAATGGCCACGAAGAGAGAGGCATGATGAAAGTTGCAGCAAATTTTCATTTTTGGGTTAACTGTCCCTTTAAGAGTGTTCCGACTGGCAGAGAGAAAGTTGTGCGTGTTCAGTTTCCAGTGAATTTCTTGGGATTTCATGTCGTGTTTGTCTCAGGTCTTGTAAAAGAAAATTGAGCAGCTATCCACCTGCTCTCAAGCGAATCTTTACACACTCACACATTCAATGGAAGTCGGGTGGGTTCCAGTATTGTTAAAATGTCTTCTTTTGCGCTCCACGGGAGAAAGCAATGCATACAGGTTTAGAACGAATGAGTAAATGATGACACGTGTTTTTTTTTAATGGGTGGACTATCCCTTTAACTGAATTAATTGTAGACATGACATGCAGACTTCTTCACTCCCATTTACAAGCAATTTTCCATAGTATGAAAAACGGTGGTGGTTTATACTGCAAATTATTCATTTGTACCCTGATGCACAACCTAAAAAATTTTTAATGCAATAGGCCTGTTCATTTTAAATCACTGACTCCAAATGCAAAATGTAGTCCTAAGGAGTATTCTGATGACCAGTCCTATATATCAATATAAATCATGCTAACACAGCAGTATCTGATTTGATAATATCCACAAGAGATTCCGGCTCTAACCCCTCATCTAAATGTAGTATTCTCCATGCACGTTAAACAGTTTCCCACACCCAGTTTTTACAGCCAAGTCATCCAAAACTCCTGTGACCTTGAGTGATTATCACTCGGCTTGCAACACTTTTTGGCCACTGGCTGTTGACTTGAGAAGAATTTAAAAGACCTCTTCCATATTCTGTATGTCAGGGCTTGTCCGCAGTGGCTAACGGAGAAGGATCAGAAGACAAGGCGAGGGTCTTCCTGCTCTCTACAGGAACACGACTGAACACGCTTGCTGCAAGGCAAATCTGAGAACACATAAAAACAGTGACCTTTGCCTGCTTCATCTAAAAAATGAAATAACAGTAATAATTTGATTAAATGTGGTCGTGGTTTGTATTTCATTCAAACAGAAAATGATGATTTATGATAGACAGCATGAATTCTGTTCAAGTTTGACCATAATTCTGTCACATTGATCGGTTTCAGCTTCTGGACAGCTATTATCGATTGCTGCAGGACATGTTCTGTCTTTCAACAGCATTGGAAACTAAAACCAACAGCATTTCTCAATCTCAAGCAAATAAGTCACCAAGGTCTTTCTGGCGATGCACAGCAGATGTGCTCCACCAGGTGGATGAAAGTAGTAGTGCTACTAACTTTACATTTTTCAGAAATGTGACCATAACACTGCTGTTCAGTAATAACTTCTCTGTCAGATTTGACGAGATGATATCTTCAAAAAAATAAAGTATGTTTGCTATTAAATGACTTAAAAGGTGTGATAAGCACTGCATGAGACTGCACAGCCATCTTGAACTATAACATTATATTTATTTTATTTTATTACACTTATATTGGCTTATGTTGGCGTGAATTGCCACATAAAAGATAAAGATAAAATATGCATACATATAAACATACATAAAAGATATTATTAGTGGGCAAAAGCTTTTTGAGCTACATAATAAAATAGCATGTTATGCTGAACTTTCATTTTATAATTTTATTGTGGATTAGGTGAACCTCTGCCACTAACATAACTTACATTAGTGTAAAGCACGTTTGTATGATAAATGTCATATGTTCTCTGTCTTGTGTTGGACTTTTATGTTAATTTTTTTTTTTTAAATGTAATTCCTGTACTGGTTTCTTTAGTGATTGGGCTGCTTTCCGCATCAGGTGCTTGTACAGTTTAATGCATTAAAGAGATGCTTTCCCCAGCACGTAACTGTTATTACAATTATGCACATATTCCCATTTCGCAACAGTTTCTCATAACTGTAAGCGGGTCATTGTTAAACTTAAATGTCATTAAACAAGCATGCATGCTTGTCAAACAGATGAAGTGCAACAGATGAATTAGCATAATAATTTAGACTAAAATATGCATTTTTATGCACCATTAAACAGAAAATATATTTTTATAACAATAACTGTAATGAGGGTTTAATAAAGAGTTCTTTACATTTAGGCCCTACTAGAAGAAAAAAAATGACAGTGACATGTTACTGTGTTCAGAGGGTTTCCTCACAATAGGCGATCTGTACTGTAAGTGACAACAGCTTGGGCATGTTTGACCCCCAAAGTCCAGTTCGGTACCCTTCCATGGTGGACTCGGGTATGGTTTGCGGGTGCACACCCGAATTCAGAAAACAGCGTTCACATCCAAACGAAACAAACTCGAAGGTTTGGTTTCCTTGTTTCTTGTTTGTAGTTCCTTTCCTAATTTCTTGTACCTTTTTTTATTATTAATAAATCGCTGCATATGGATCCTGCTCTCCTTCATCTCTGAGTCACTTTCTCAGTGTTACAGTGGCTGAGCAGTCGTTCAGTGGCTAGGGTTAGAATCATAAACCCAAAACCCCTCTGTTGAAAAACAGATGTTAATTATATCAGGCTAGAAACATTCAAAAACGTATTTTACACGTTGTTTTCCAATCGTGTGACCCAAATGAATTTGCTTAATGCTTAATGACAATTAGGTAACTAAAAGGGTTGCAGGCTTTTCGTTGAGCGTGTCATTTCTAACTCCTTGCTTTGAGCAGTGACCCTAGTCACAACATTCCCTCTCGTATCGTATTGCTTAAATTAGAGCCTTTTCTACAAGATTGTGAGTTTGTAGGAAACTCCTGATGCAGCTGGCCCCTGTTCTCCCAATAATAACCGGTTATAACTGTACCCTTGTGTAATTAACACGACCTAAATAAATTCATAAGAAAAAAAGAATCTAATAATAATAAAAGTGAAACTAAATTTATGGAATTCCGAAGCTGAAACGCTATGTTAATGATACTGATACACAATCACTTGCGTATGAAATGAAGTGAAGTAAATGTCTGTCCAGTCTGAGTGTTTTGGGGGTTGGCTCAGGCTTTAGAAGAAAGTAGACAGCATTAGGTAATGAGACAATACCTCACGAAAACCAACACAAAGCACTTGTCCCGCACTGTAGAAGCACATTCAAAAGCACCACAACCTGCTCTAATCCCTTTGGCTAGAGTTGCTGACACTGGCTAACCCTTTAGAATAGGCCCTCTCTCATGATGTGGGAAGATCACCGCATCTAACCCAACCAGTCCATGTTCAGCAGCACCACTGCACTAAGCTGTCGTGTCCCTCACTGTTATTACGAAAACAATCCAAAATATACCGCTAACCCATTTCGCTGAGAGGAACCAGGTCCCGTGTACATGTATTTTTCCTATATTGAATAGTTTTCAGGTGTCAGTTCAGAGCATGGTGTTTAGAAATGTATCGTTCTAAAAACACTGCACTCTGAAAATAATAATGCAGCTACAGCAAATGTTTTCATTTATTTTCTTTGATTTTCATTAGTGAATTCATCGCGATTAATCGCATCCAAAATAAAAGTATTTGTTTACATAATATATGTATGTATGTGTGCTGTGTATATTTACTATGTATATATAAATACACACACATGCTTGTATATATTTTGAAACTATTTAAATGTATATATATATAATTCCATAATAATTTAATAAATATACATCCCTTTTTTCTAAATATATACTGTGTGTGTGTATTTATACATACATAATAAATATACACAGCACACATACATATATTATGTAAACAAAAACTTTTATTCTGGATGCGATTAATCTCGATTAATCAGTTTGACAGCACTAATTTTCATACATTTAATTTATTTCTCCCCTAAATAGTTGGTCACGTTCACTTTTCATTTCAAAATCAGCTTTCTTTAATGAAACATCGTCAACGTATATTGAGTAAAGCAGTTAATTGCAAGTTTAATCGTATATTTGAACACCTGTAGTGAATCCTTAGGAATTAAAAAAGAAAAAAATGATTGAAGGCGATCGGGAACTTTCAGCTATGATTCAGGAGCTCTGGGACAAAGATATCAATCGGCTGAGACCTGGGATTGATTATCGCATATCTCTGCAGGTAATTCTCACCTTTTCCCTGTGTGAACTTTACAGGTTCCCTGATAATAAATAAGTAACTCTGAGTAATAGTTAACACCTGTTTTCTGTTGCATCCTTTACATTTTACACTAATGAAGTGACATTGCTATTTTATGCTTGTTGACCTAAGGTCATAAGGTCAGAGAAAGTGCAAACAAACTGAGATGAGCATTGTTCTTCAGAAAAACCTTTCACAATGACACTTTTGGGCATTGCTGCCAAACGTAAACTTGGATGCTTACTAGGACTGTTAATGATAGAGTAATTATATGATGTAATCACAACTTGGCTGCAAGAATGAAAATGTTTTAACTGTAGCTGTACTTATTAATCATGTTAACATACATTTTCTGATTAAGGTGCATATTCTGGTTAAGCATCTGTTCTGGCGTTTACGTACTAACCAGCAATCAAAACGAGCCTGTTTTTACATATAATAATAATAATTCAAGTTTACCCAGAGATTTATTATAATACAAATATTACATTTTTGCTTTATGTCACAGGGCAAAGCGGGTGATCTGGCAGGTTTCGCCGATGACAATGATGGAGCAGGACTGCCTTTGTTCACGTTTGTTGACGAAAACATTTTCAAAAAGGAGACTTTCTTGGGTAAGGAAATCAGCTAATATGTATCATTTTGTTTATTTAAAGATACACTGCGGAAGACTTTTCCTTTTAAAGCCATGTTCTTGCCCCATCCACACAAATACAGCAACTTCAGTTGACTAAGTGACCTCATCCAATTCATTTTTAATGAGAGCTTGAGACTTTTGGAGAGAAGTTTAGTTTAGTTGAACTTTGTGCATCTGTGGGTATACCTATATCTCAAAGGGGAAGTCGTGGCCTAATGGTTAGAGAGTCGGACTCATAACCCAAAGGTTGTGGGTTTGAGTCTCGTACCGGCAGGGATTGTAGGTGGGGGGAGTGAATGTACGCGCTCTCTCTCCTTCAATACCATGACTGAGGTGCCCTTGAGCAAGGCACCGAACCCCCAACTGCTCCCCAATAAATGGCTGCCCACTGCTCCGGGTGTGTGTTCACGGTTTGTGTGTGTTCACTGCTGTGTGTGTGTGTGCACTTTGGATGGGTAAATGCAGAGCACTAATTCCGAGTATGGGTCACCATACTTGGCCACACGTCACTTCACTCACTCAAACCATCAGATTCATCCACATAGAAAAGCAGCGCAAAAACACACCTGATGTAAAACTTACCTTCCTCTGCATGTCACTTGATTTTGTTTTGATGTGAGCACAGAGTTCCTTTAAGAATCAGTAACAAAAGAAATGTGTTTCATCGTGTTGTTTGATGGTTATTTCTTCTCTGAAACAAACTTGACAAACAAAAAGATCAGCTTCAGATTAAAATCTGCAGGGCTCAATGCACCTATATGACAGGATTGGAAATAATATGAACTCAGCAAATATAGGTAGGCTACTAATTTAGAGATGAAGCTGAAATGCTCGCATAGAACAGTGATATTGTGTCGTTTCAGCTTTTATCTCACTTCTGGACAACTATGAAAGCGATACCGGTGAACCGGAGATTGTCACACCAGAGGAAGAACTGGAAAACCACAAGTTCCTGGATTCGATCATAAAGACCCCCACTATGAAGGTAATAAAAGAGCCAAGAACATAATCCATTATTGATGTTTTTCATAATACCAGACACTGTTTTAGATATTTGCTTTATTTCTCGTCACGTACTATGCATAGAAGTAAAACTAAAAAGAGAAATGAATCTATTATCCCTTACGGTTTCTGTAAGATAGTGTACTGGATAGTCATTTGCAACTATTGTATATTTCCTAATATTAGATGGCCCACAGATATCTAGTGAGGAAGCATCTCTCTCCAGAGGACACCGCAGACTTCAAGAAGCAGCTCTATCACATTTGGTTTGAGCTGTACGCCAGGAGAGGAGCCAGTAAGTAAGTACAGAGAATTCAGAACAACTTACAGGAGATTATTTGGGGCCAGATTCACGTAATATGTGAAAGGGATCGTCCATCCCAAAATGAACATTCTGTCATAATTGACTCACCCATGAGTTGTTGTTGATGTCATTCCAAACTGGTTTTGTCTGTGGAATGTTAAAAAAAATAGAAGACAGAATTTATTTTTTTTATTTTGAGGGGGGGGGATGAACCATCCCTTTAAGATGAATTCTAAAAAATAAAAAAAGCTTCATTAATAATTCTGACTAAAGATATTCAATTGTTTCTCTCTCCACACAAGACCGGACTCATCTGGTTTCGAGCATGTCTTTGTAGGAGAGACGAGAGGAGGTCATACTGTCATTGGCTTTCACAACTGGATTCAGCTGTACTTACAAGAGAAACTAGGACACATTGACTACAAAGGATACAGTGTGAATGCCAGATCGCCACAGGTATAGAGCAGTTCGATTCGTTTAGCTACCGTAGTGCTTTTTTTCTTGTGGGTTTGTTTTTTTATTTGTTTTCTAGGCAGCACATAATAAGACAAAATTAGGAAGACGACACCATCAATAACAAACAAACCCAAAACGTGGTGAGAGAGAAAGAGTGTTGATTGTGTGTGTGTGTGTGGGGTGTGTGGTGTGTGTGTGTGTGGTGTGTGTGTGCGAGAGAGAGTGTGTGTGTGTGTGTGTTTGTGTGTTTGTGTGTGTGGGTGTGTGAGAGAGAGCGAGTGTGTGTGCTGTGATTGTGTAGAGAGAGAGAGAGTGTGCTGGTGTGTGTGTGTGTGTGTGTGTGTGTGTTGAGAGGAGAGAGAGAGAGAGTGGTGTGTGTGTGTGTGTGTGTGTGTGTTGTGTGTGTTGTGTGTCTGTGTGTGTGTGTGTTGGTGCCTGTGTGTGTGTGGTTGGTGGTGTGTGTGTGTGTGTAGCGAGAGAGATAGAGAGGTTGGTGTGTGTGTGTGTGTGTGTTTGTGTGTGAGTGTGTGTGTGTGTGTGTGTTGTGTGTGTGTGTGTGTGTGTGTGTGTGTGGGTGTGTGTGTGTGTGTTTGTGTGTGTGTGTGGTGACCTTGTGCTTGGTGTACTATTACTCATATAACTTCTAATGTTTTACTTATCGTAATATAACATCTATAACTTAATGTTAAAGGAACACCTGAAACATGAAAATTCTGTCATCATATACTCACCTCCATGTCATTCCAAAGTCATAAGATTTTCTTTCTTTTGTGGAACAAAACTGAACATACAATAGAATAGAATAATATTCAATGGTGTCCAAAAGCTTTTTATACAACTCCAAATCTTCAGAAGCCGCACAATCATTATGCTAGACAGAGCAAAACATCAAACCTCACTGGCTCTTGCATGTCACGTGACTTAACGTGTCATAACACAAGCACCAAAGAGGTTTGGTGTTATTGATATGCATAAGTATACTTCTTCACTGAGGCATGCTGTACTAACTATCTGAAATCTGTTGAGAAAATATTTTGCTGAAACCTGCAATCTAATACGTATATCTGTCTCATAACATTAATCTCTTTTTAATGCATATTCTTTCTATTTTTTCTACTTTCAATCTCGTTCCCAGCCGGATGAGAACAAGCACATTTTGGCTCTGCAGTTCAGCTGGAAGAATGGAATCAAGCCCAAAGGAAGCATCTTCATCGGTGTGAGCCCTGAGTTTGAGTTTGCTCTGTACACTCTGTGTTTCCTCACGTCTCCAAACGAGCGAGTCAAAGTCTCCTTCAGCGTCTACGAGGTGGAGATCGTCTGTCACCATTACAACCAGAAGCACATCGGCACCACCTATCCTGTGCTCGTCAAATACCTCAATACATAACCACACACAGGGCCAAGCGACTCATAGTTCATTATTTCATAGTGGCTTGGTTATAAGTATTGATGTTATGTTTTAATCTCAAAAACAATAAACTAAAAGACCATCAATGCCATAGCCTTGTGTCTACATGAATCTTTACCGCATGTGTTCCTCTTCATTACCGTCTCATTTTCATACACTGATTCATATTTCTTGTTCACAGTATTTTGAGGTCATGTTTTGAAGCGTGTCTTCTCCAGACTGGTTAAAGCACAAAGCAATCATATTCAAGTGTGGGTTTGATCTACTGAACGAGTGCACCATGCTTCGGTGAATCAGTCCTCTCGTTCGTCACGTTATCCTCGACTCGGCAATGCTGGAAGGCTTTGGCAGTATGAATGTAAAAGCATTGGTCATGCCAATAAAGGAACTTAACCCTCAATTGGTCCTTGAGGTCAATATGACCCCCCAATTGAAAATGAATGGGAAATGCGAAAAAATGTGTAAAAAAAATCAATAAATCCAGCTTAAATCTGAAATGTGGAAAGAGCATACTCACTCACGTACACACACACACACTCTCTCTCTCTCACACACACACACCGTTCATATCTGCTTATTGCAGTTGTTTTTTGTTTTAGTTTTGGGGGGGTTGTGTTGTTTTCATTTCCATTTAAGTAAAATAAAATTGTTTTGATTTTTACTTTTTAGATTGAAAAAAAAGATGTGCCTGCGATCAAGTTTTAGTCACAACTTGTGTGGCATTTCTGCAAATATTGCAATAAATATTGCAAAAGCGGGCACTTCAAAATACCTCAAACAACAAACTAACCTTTGAGAAAAATACTGTTTTTTTATGTATATTTCAAATGTATATTTACCAAATATATCTCAGAAAAGTTGTGGGAGAAGCAGTGGGCCACTTCCAGAACAAATGAATGGATCTCTATGGGCCTCTGCTGGAAATATATGTTCATTACACTATTCTTAAGGTTTTCTCTAGCCAGCAGGTGGCAGAATTCTACACCTAACACCTAGATCAATATCCAGAAACAACTTAAATCACATTTAGATCATCATTTAAGTGGTTAAGTGATATCTCACATGCAAGCTAATGGTGTAGTTGAGGAATTTTGTGGTAAACAGGTACAAAAGTACTTAATATCTCCCAAAACACAGCTTTAATGTATAGATGAGAAGTAAACAAAAAAAAATGATATATTATTTGTATGATTAAAAATGTATATATTTTTCACAATTGCTCTATCAGTTTCTGTGAATAATATCTCAAAGATACAGGATTAATAAAGAGGATTTAAGAATGATTATATGAGTTTTTTGTTTCTCATTCCCTCAGCATCAATGCTCCACCCTCCGTCCCAGTAGGTGGCAGAGTCTTCCGGTTGCCAACCGGAAGCAGCAGCAGCCTGTCAAGCACAAGCTCCTCCCATCGGGCCTGCTGTGAGACTGCAGTTGTCCACTGTAGAGCTGCTTTGGGAATAGAGAAAGGTACGTGTTTTATAAGTTATTATCTTAGTAGGTCACAATTCAGAAACAAAAAGAAAAGAACCAGTCGTAGGGTGACACAGCGCAGTAAAGTTATTAGTGTCACGGCTCGATATTCGGCTGTTCTGCTTAAGGGATCGTCTAAAAATTCCACGCACGGTACAAAACGTAAGCCATGTCCAATCCTTAATTCAACACTTCTGAATTGGCGCACAGCTTCTATTAAAACTGTATACATCACATGTAGTGAAAAGTGAAGCCACATTTCAATCGCCCCCTAGTGGCCGCCTGCGGTATAGGTCATAAACCATGGGGTGTGTACACTAAAAAATTGATTTTTGGTTGCTTGAACTTCAAATGGATGCAATAAAAGGATAAGGGAATATTTAAAAATATATGTTCCGAGGATGAACGGAAGTCTTACGGTGTTGGAATGGCATGAGGGTGACTAAATGATTTCATTTTTCACTCCCTTGGACAGCGCCGACGTTTTACAGTAGTGATTGCCTTTTTGAGACGGTCCCTTACTCGCATGCTATAATAGCGTGTTAGCTAGCGTGTTCTTGAGCGTTAAAATGCAGCTATAAGAAGCGGTTTTAGGTGTGTTCGAATATTGTTTAAACGTACTGCAGTATTGGTATCTTTGCAAGACTGTCACCTCTCCAGAACAGAAGGAGAAAGCAAATATACTGCGAATAACGTGAAACAGTGTTTGACAGTGTTTATCACGTTTGTTAACATTAATTTAGGTTAGTACATTGTTTTTGCCCATGTGTTTCCCTTCAGATGGAGTCGGGAATGTAGTAGTTATGAGTTTCAAACACGTGTATGGCCAAGCGAAGTCCTGTTTACAAAAACTCGGAATTCTCCCAATTCGCCTACACTATGTATTTCGTGAAGAAAACATATATAACGTTGCTTTTGAGTGTGCAGCAAGCAAGCTTTGGTTTAAACAATAACAAACAATTGGTTACAATACTTCCACGTCGTAAAATCGCTCTCTGTCGCATAGTTATGTATTCTGACTCACCATAAAGCATAAGCATAAGCCGGCCTGTCAATCATCCTGTCACACTTAAAGGGCCAGTACACCAAAAAAACACTGCTGTCAATTTACTCACCATCAGGCCAGGGTGTAGGCATCTTCCTAACTTCAGTAGGACACTAAAGATGAACCCATGGTCCTTGGTGATTCATAATATGCAAATTGGAGCCAAAAAAAAAACCATACAATTAAAAACCCGCAGCTCCTGGTGATACATTGAGATGTTCACCCAAAAATTAAAATTACCCCATGATTTGCTCACCCTCAAGCCATCCTAGGTGTGTATGACGTTCTTCTTTCAGACGAATCCAATCGGTGTTATATTTAAAAACGTCCTGGCTCTTCCAAGCTTTATAATGGCAGTGAATGGGTGTTATTTTTCAGTAGTCCAAAAGACGTCAAATAAAGTGCATCCATCCATCATAAAAAGTGCCTCACACGGCTCCGGGGTTGAATAAAGGCCTCCTGAAGGGAGCCAATGCATTTTTGTAAAAAAAAATATCCATATTTAAAACTATATAAACCGTAATCTCTCTCTTTTTTTAAATCTCAGGAATGTTCAAATGTCAGCCGACCAGGAAGCACAAGAAGATGAACTGCTTGCTCTAGCGAGCATCTACGATGAAGAGGAGTAGTTTCGCAGAGCCGAGTCGGGAAAGGAGGGCGAGATCCATCTGTGCCTGGAGCTTCCGCCGAGCTTCAAACTGCTAGTCAAGGGTGAGGCTTTATAAGCAGTTGCTCAGACCTTCTTCTAACATCTGAGAGTCTCTAATGTTTCCTTGTTTTACAGAAAAACCCAGGGGGGGGGGGGGGGGGGGGGAAAGTTTTTCCCCACAGAGATAATGTATCATTTCTACCTCCGCTGGTTCTGAGTTTTGAATTCCCGGCTGACTACCCTTCAGCATCGGCTCCGGTTTTTACTGTAAGCTCCAAATGGCTGACGAGAGTCCAGGTGAGTCCTGTTTAGTGATGTCCTGAAAGCGGTGTCATTTCATTGTTGTCGTTTGCTCTTTTATATATCTAATGCATTCTTTTTGATTTTGTGGCATTGAATAAAAATGGATATGCTCACTTCTCAGTGCTTGCTCTTTTACTGACTGTCAACAACAGCCTGAGATAGAAGTCTCTCCATAAACTTGTATTCTTGTTTCATTTAGACATTACGTCACTTCACTGCTGTACTTAACCCTCTGGTGGCGTTTGGGTCATTTTGATCCCAATTTTGTTTTGTTTTTCAATTTGTATCCAGATTTTTTGGATAATTTTTGTACTTTTTTGGTGCGGACATTTTTCCATCTGTTACACTTGTGATGTAAAAATGTCCGGCCTACAAAAAATAGCTCGTAAGTTACTTGTTATATTATCACCAAATATTGGATTCAATCTTTTTATCAACTTGTTTTCTTTCAATTAGCACATGTTTGTATTTCGTTTTGGAGCTTACTGATTGTAGGACTCATTGATCTGAGCTTATGCACCTGTTTTCGAGTGAAAAAACATGATTTGGCATAATTTGGGTCCCAATTAGACAAAATATGAAAAGAAACGGTACAAAATGACACAAAGTCACGCTTGTGGTGTTCTCGGGTCAAACATGGCCAGCTTACGAGAACAGAACAGTTATGCAATATTATCACCAAATACTGGATTCAATCTTTTTGTCAACTTGTTTTCTTTCAATTAGGACAGGTTTTGTGTTTATTTTTGAAAGTGATTCATCGTAGGCCTCATTGATCAAAAACGGCATCCAATGAAAGTGAATGGGGGAGATCGAAGAACAGAATGAACGGTTTAAAGACTCAATCAGAGACAGTCCCTTGTGGCGTAACAATGTAACTGCACTGATTGACAGCCCGTCTAGAACGCACAGGTGAAATACCTGCAGAAAGTCTCTTGTCCAGTCGATTCGAGGATCAGAACTAACTGTTATACATGTAGGCTAACAACTAATGGCCCCTTTTCACAAGACTGTGGTGACTCGTTTCAACGATCATCAGCATCGTAAATCTCTCTGACTGTCGCTATCAGACTCTATTCCCGCGCCCCCCCTTTTTTTAAAGTCATGAAAACGCTATCATAGAGTTTTTATTTTGAGCTATTGGGAATGCAAAAAAAATGTTTGTCGACTTCTGCTGCTGAGAAACCTGGAAATGTGGAAAATGTCAGGTTTATGTTCTGTTATTTTGACATTCTCTTCTGTTTATTTCTCTTCCTGTATCAGCGGCCTATTTAGTTTCGGTTTCATTGGTTTCAGGATAATGACCTCGTTACATCGTAACACACACAAAGATTATATATACATATATATACTGTATATGGTGATAAAAGGCATATCGCGCTATGAGCCACTCAAAATTACCGCAAGGGAAATTCCTTCACCGCGACAGCCCTACGTGTGCTTGCAGACATAAAGGACCTGTGCATGAGTAGATGCATGCATACTCGAGCTACAGCACACACATGAGATGAACTAAATCACCAGATCAGTGAGGCCTACGATCAGTCAGTTTCAAAAATAAATACAAAACCTCTCTAAATTAAAGAGAACACGTTGTCTGATATTTGAAAAATCTGATATTACGCATAACCTGGGATTCACAAGCATTTGTTTTTTATCAAATCATGAGGTACCAAGAGATTCTGGCGCCTAGTTAAAACTGAATACTTGTACTTATGTACAATTGCATTCATGCGGAAAAAATAATACTTTTTACTACGTTACAATTTGATGCAAACTTAAAAATGCAAAGACTATATGTCATCATGACTTAAATCTCTCCTGTGTTAACTAGCAAGCCAATCAGTCATACTCACATTCATTTAACTTTCCTTTCATTTTAAACAGCCAACAACATCTAATTTAGTGTAAACACTGATAAAGGCAGCAGTTTTTTTAGAAGAGTAGTTTACCAAAAAATAAATGTGTATCATGTGCACCATATTATAAGTGCCAGACCTGCATGACTTTCTTCATTGGATCACCAAAGGAAAAGTTATTTTCCCAACTCTCCCAAAAGTGGATGGTAACCAGAGGGTCATAGCAGCTTTGACTCGGCTGAATGCTGCTAGTTCGGGGTAATCGGTTTGTTCAGCTAGTGGAAGTCTGGGAGGATATTTGGGAACCCTATTCAAGTGTATTTGGTGATCTTTTTCTGCTGCTGTAGCATTGCGATAACCTTCCGCTCTCACTCCATCAGATCACTGCACTTTGCAGGAGGCTGGACGAGCTTTGGGAGGAGAACCAAGGCAACGTGGTTCTTTTTACCTGGATGCAGTTCCTAAAGGAAGAGACTCTGGACTTCCTGGGAATCCAGTCACCTCTGGAAATCCAGAGCATTGAGAGTCCGCCTCAGTGTGAATCTGGCCCAAAACAAGCAGTAGACCTTTCCGGAGAAAAAAGTAAAGATTTAGACCCAAGAGCCGTGCAAGAAGTCGACGCTCGCACAGATATACTGACTCAGCTGCTGGATTTTGACGAAGCTCAGCAGCAGAAGGTGTTTGATGGGAAGGTGTTCTGCTGCGGCATCTGTTACTCCGAGAAGCTTGGATCCGATTCTCTGCTCTTCAAAGAGTGTCAGCATGTGTACTGCAAGGCCTGCATGAAGGAATACTTTCAGATCCAGATAAGAGACGGAAAAGTCCAGTGCCTTAACTGCCCTGAGCCAAAGTGCATGTCCATGGCCACTCCTTCACAGGTATCTTCTGTCTGTTTTTGTGTGATTGTGCTATAGTGTGAGTATGGATAGGTTATGTAGGGCTTGACGATGAGGCTCGGGCCCTCTTGAAATGACAGATGGCGGTTTATCATTCGCACATTTTTAAGTTGCCAGTGTCGATTTATAGAAGACACACGAGAAGAGAACTCAGTACTGAGTGAACAGAAAAATACACAAAATTATGTCAAAATGCCCACCTTGACCAGCATCCACAAGCCTTTGGGAGAAAATCTGATGCGTGTCAATGTATTACATCTACACATTAGGTTTAAAGTGAGCAGTGTATTATACATGCTGCTGTCTGTGTCATTAATGTTCATCAAAAAACGAAAATCACTCACTGCTCTTGACTGAATCACTTCTGTAGCTTTAAAAGTATTACTCTGTATTTAATCTGTGCAGTGAAGACTGTACAGTTTTATTTTATATTTGATTATTCGATTTCTGTAGGATTTCTTGTTTATTAGCACTGTTTATTTCATGTGTATCTTTGTTGTATTTATTTGTGCTATTTCTTGTAATTTGTTATTTTATTGCTGACTGATTAATTGTCTTTAATAATGTTTAAACTTTAAATTAGTTAGACTAGTAGTTTTTCCTGTGATACCGTAATTGGAATGGAGAATTGAGAAATTTCACTGGTAACTAGGGGTGTGCGATATTGACCAAAAAAGATACCAATTTTTTTTTATAATTATGGCCCTGTCTTAATGAGTTATACATTGAATCATTCATTCAAATTATTCATTCAAAACGGCTGATTAACGGCTCAATATTAACTTCATGTTTATTGAACAAAGCTATTATCACATTATCGCACACCCCTACTGGTAACTACAATTTTGATGCCTTAATATTATTTATTAGAATTGCTAGTCAAAAACAACAAAGCAATATTTTTACTGTAAATATCTTAACCTTGAGCAAATATCCTTGAGCCCTGTTATGACTCTAAAACTCTTCAGCTGCATTCTGAATATAGTTTTAAGACTGACATCAGTATGGTCATATAACAGGTGAAACTTCTCGTGGGCGAAGATGAGTTTGCGCGCTATGATCGTCTTCTGCTGCAGTCGAGTCTGGACCTGATGGCGGATGTGGTGTATTGTCCCCGCATGAGCTGCTGTATGGCTGTGATGGTTGAGCCTGACTCCACTATGGGCATCTGTCCCGCCTGCAGATATGCCTTCTGTACCCTCTGTAAGCGGAGCTATCATGGCCTCTCTCACTGCATAGCGACTGCTGGTAAGAGGATATTTAGGTTGGCTTGAGAAATTGTAGCCTGTGTCTGATATTAGTAAATTGGATGCTCAGTGACCAGTAGTACACACACTTGGTTAGTTTGTTTCCCTCTGAAGAGTTCAAAAGCTGTGCCTTTCTTTAACAGATGAGCTTCGCAGTTTGCGGGATGAGTATATGTCTGTGAGTGAAGAGGGGAAGAAGTTCCTTGAGAAGCGTTTTGGCCGACGGGTCATTCAGAAGGCGGTGGAGGAGTCTTTTAGCACAGACTGGCTGAAGGATAACTGTAAACAGTGCCCTTGCTGTGGCACTAATATACAGGTCAGTACTAAGGATGTGTGCATTAGGGGTCGACCGATTATCGGCGCCGATATTAAGCATTTTTATGGTTATCGGTATCAGTCATTTTCTAAATCGATTTGCCGATAAAATTATTTAAAAGCATTTAGAGAAAGCTTTTGTCAGAGCCCTTGTTATTCTTAATTTTGACATTAATTTTCATTTTTACACCAGACATATATATCGATTCCAAATATCGGCTATCGATCTACTTTAACTGTAATAATCGGTATCCGTATCGGCCCTGAAAAATAGATATCGGTCCACCCCCAGTGTGCATACGACATATTTCCAAAATTACGAGCATGAATGACTAGGTTTTGACAGAGGGAGCGAGTCTACTTCATATGTACACTTCAGGCAGCTCCATTTCCCACAATGCAACACGATTGTGACATCACAGCAGATCGCACTTAATCTACCCCCATCAGTAAATCATATGAGTTACTTTGAGATTGAACCAAATAACACTTGCTGTTGTTTAATTTTCTATATTTTTTGCAACAGCCAAAGCATACCTGTAGGCAGTGTTGGGGGTGACGCATTACAAGTAACCCTAGTTATGTAATCAGATTACTTTTTTCAAGTAACTAGTAAAGTAGCGCATTACTTTTACATTTAGAAGAGAATATCTGAGTTACTTTTTCAAATGAGTAATGCAGGTTACTTTGTTTTCCCATTTATTCACTGAGAGCTCTCCTGTCCCCGTGTTAAGAGAAATTGTGAGTGATGTGCCGAGGAGGAGGCACTTCTTTCAGCCTGAGGATTATTCATTTCACTTTTGGTGTTAAAGGACCTTTACAGTTGCCAAAAATATAACTTTGCGTTTTTTGTTATTAAAAAAAACTAAAGTTCAGCCCAGGTGACAAAAAGTAACGTAATGCATTACTTTCCATAAAAACGCATTGTTACTTTTTTTATGGAGTAATGCAATATTGTAATGCATTACTTTAAAAAGTAACATTCCCCAGCACTGCCTGAAATCATTATCAGAATGGTGCATAAAATCTTCCTTATCAACTTCTGGTTTTATGCACCATTCTATATGTCTACAGGCAGTGTAGAAAGTTACTTTTTAAAGTAATGCATTACTGGTAAATAATAAATCAACTCCATCATTCCAAATGATCTAGGGCTTAGAGTGTTTCAATTCAACCCACTGCACAACTAAACCAAGGATTGTATCAACAAAGAAAGTTTTTTTTATTTATTAAGCTTTATATCTTCTGAACACCTGGTGGTGCTGTCTTTAAACTTTACAGGCAGCTTCAGGATCATGCTGACAGTGAGCTCTGCAAAATTTTGTGCCAGTACGTTAAAGCGTTTAAAAAGATCCTAATTGAATACAAATAGCAGTTCGTCCAATCCTGGCAAAAATGGTATCGTCGGCGTGACCCAAGGAATCCATAGACACAAACATCACAATTTCTTGAAAAACATTTCTAAGGTTTTGGGCAAAAATAACCATTTTTTAGATCTTTTGACCTGTAGGTGGTGCTATTCCATAATTAAGCATGTGCTAATGAAGTGTACCAAGTTTAGTTTTGATGGATCATGGTGTTGCTGAGATAGAGCACCTCATCCAATTTTAGGTCAGGATGTTTAATTTCACACAGTCATAACTTTTGCTCAACGATGAATATCAAAATTGTATATTAGGAATGTTTTTGGTCCAGTAATTAAGACCTATAAGTGGAAAAGTGCTAGTCACTGATATAGTAGTAGTAAATATGATCATATACACCTATTAATTTAATTAAAACATTCAAATTAAAAACTGCCCCAGAAAGCTCTATAAAATCATTTAATTGGAGAACAATTGTGGGAACCCTCTGCAAACTGAGATCTGGTGTGTTGTGCAAAGGTGCGCTCTTTCGGTAGATTCTCAGAAAAACATGCCTGAATGACTCTGTGCATGGATTGAAAGTGCTCTTTTTCCCGTTTCTGTAGAAGGTGCACGGCTGTAACAAGATGACCTGTTCGTCCTGTCAGAAGTATTTCTGCTGGATCTGTCTGGGAGCTCTCAGCAGAGTGAACCCCTACAGCCACTTCAACAACCCCAACTCACCCTGCTATAACCAGTGAGTACCGTCTTCAACACGCTCTTATATGTGTTTCAGAGCCTTACACGCATGCATTTATTTCTCCCAACTGTTTGCATTCACTTAAGACATAACCGTCTGGATTAATGTGGAACTTGCATGTTGTTAAAATAACCGGTGTCCCAGTTCATCACAACATGACAATGAAGAGAGCGTTAATACTCGTGCAGAACTAAGAACTGCACAACATTTGGGAAACTCGGCAGGCTTCTAAATCCAGTGAAATGCATGCTTTACCAACACCTTCTAAATGAGTAAACCGATCAACTCTGATAAAACAGATAATAAACATACAACTTTTTTTGGTAAATTTGAGGGTATGTAAGTAGCTATAGCAGCTTATTTTCTGAAAATGTTTAAATTTATGTTCCAAGGTTAGTTTATGAATTATTATAAGATAAAGCAATGTTTTGTTTTACCCCACAAATCTTTAACCCTCCTGTTATGTGCACATTTCAACCAATTTTAAAATATTAAAATATATCAATAAATTACTCAAATTGACAAAATAATTTATTTTTATTTACTTACCCGATATTTTAAATAAATTTGGGGACATTTAGTTGGTCCCCATGAGGAAAACTGCTTGTTTTTGTTTGGTTGTTTATGTGTTTTTGAAATGTAAAAATGCAGAAAGTTGTGTTAGGGGAATGAAAATACAGTTAGTACAGTATAAAAATGATGATGTCTATAGAAAGTCCCCATATAATATGGAAACCCAACAACAATAATTTTTGACAGATGCTTGTAAAATTGTGTGTACAGTGTTTGTAAACACATTATTGTATGAAATAGTCAAATATTAAGTATTAAACACAACAGAAAATTATTCTGCATATAATGTTTAATCTTTTATTTTTATGATATCACCAATTGGCTCAAAATGTGCACAGGCATTTAAAAAAACTTTGTAACACAAGATGTGCACGTTTATGATTTCGTCTACTACATTTAGCAAAAGTCAGAAAGATTCAAGGTTTAAAAATATAGTTATCATATTTTTTTTAGAGATGTCTAAGTTGCTTTGGGGTCAATTTGACCCAGACATCACAAGAGGGTTAAAAATAATAATAATAAAAAAATTAATGATAATAAAAATGATAATTTCACACATCCTGGGTCTGCATCTTATTTATTTTTGCAGCTGGATTATTTCTATATAATGCATTACAATAAGTAAGTTACAATTTTGTTACAGTGTAATTACACATACGTACTAAGTAATATTAATTAAGAACATTTACTTACTCTAGGGTAATGGTTAAGTTTATGGTTAGCTGCTCGTAATTAATTTACCGTTGCTATAGTAAGTGCTTAGTCTCAAGATCAGTCTTAAAGGGATAGTTCACCCAAAAATGAAAGTCGTGTCATTAATTACTCGCCCTCTTGTCGTTCCAAACCCGTAAGACCTTCGTTCATCTTCAGAACACAAAGATATTTTTGATTTGTATTTATTGATTAAATAAAAGAGATTTCTCAGGCAGTAAATGTGGATCATTCAGATGAATCTGGTTTGGTCTTGACTCAGGTTCTGGCGTACGTACTGTTTTACAAATCTGACTTTTAGGATGAAAAACCTTCAGGATGAGATCTACAGTACACGAGGACTCTGGTCTTAAAGTCATGTATAATAGATTTGAGATGATTAAAGGTTGATGAAATGACATTATTTGTTTATTTTCTGCTCTAGATTGTTTCAAGGAGTGCAAATGGACGAGGAAGAAGGCTTTGGGAGTGACGAAGATAACTGATCCTCTATAAATGAAATGTTTAAAGCATATTACATTATTCAGGCAGTGTTTTCATGCACACCAGACTGGACTCGACCAGAACTGAAAGCCCAAGACCTGACTTGAGTGTCAAGCATTTTTTAGCAATATATTTTTTTAATTTTCCCCTTTTTTTTGCATTTTTGCAATTCAAATTCCAGCTCGTACAAGCATCCCTTCACATAGCTTCATTGAAGATTGTAAACGTTTCCACTGTTGCGTACAGCCATGCAGGAAAATCAGCCTAACAGCTGTGCATGCAAAACGACAGAATATATCCTATATCTTTAGTTTATGAATTGGGTTTCTTTGCTGTTATTGTCTTTTAAGAAGATGTATTGTTTATATAGGTATCCTCAGCTATTGCTGTCATTATTAATAATGTACATTTCATCTTTCGGACAAACGGTGGATGGATTTAGCAGTAAAATAAATGTTAAAGAGTTCTTGTGGCGTGCATACTGTCTTTGATTAGATGACACATCATCAAGATTTTAGGTTAAAGTTATTAAACTCACGGTTTATGTAATGCATGATGATCAGTGGGCTCCGAGCTTGTCCTCGGTAACACAGTATTACAATGTAATCACGAAGCTTCTCAATGCTGTACTTTATTATAATCCCTTTGAGTAGTCTATAACATAACTACACAGACTTGATTTAATATATGCAGGCTACACAAACTGCACATGCTGAAATAATTCTGCTAGCACTACACGGTTAGTGAGTGCATTGGTTATCTTTTCGTCTGAGTTCAGAATCCCGTGTAAAAACACAATGCCACATAAAAGCCAGACTGAGTTATGCCTGCTCTGACCCACCTCAGGCCCTGCTATCACAGTACTGTATAAAGGTGCATCATAACAATTTGGTAATTAAAGACTTATTTGTTGATCATTTTACACAGAATGGTTGAAAATTACCCATAAATACAATTACAATGTGATGTAATGGCTTAATCACTTTTGACCAATAGCTGGCGCTGGCACTAGTTACTCCTTTCAGAAGTAATGTTAATACTTTACTTGTTACTTTCTGGCAACAGTAATTAGTTACATTACTTTTCCTTCACGCCCCACAGAAGTTGTAACTGAGTATCTTCCACATAAAATTATTCTAGAATGTTACTAATAATATATTTCTGCCTCATCATTTGACCAAAGGCTACATTGGCTCAGTCAGAAGATTGGACGAACACTCAGTGGTGATGGATCCATGTGTGAAGTTATGGAATGTGTGAATGTTTATGAGGACTGGTTGATATAAATCATATGTTTACAGTAGTTTTGTTTTCTGCCTGCCTGCGGAATGTTCAGGTGAGTTGTGTTTTTGTAAAAAAAAATATATATATTATATGAAAAAAACTCAATAAGATATGCGTATACAAACACACTCTATATATGTACAGTGGGGCAAAAAGTATTTAGTCAGCCACCAATTGTGCAAGTTCGCCCACTTAAAAAGATGAGAGAGACCTGTAATTTTCATCATAGGTATACCCAAACTATGAGAGACAAAATGAGAAAAAAAAATCCAGAAAATCACATTGTAGGATTTTTAAAGATTAATTGGTAAATTCCTCGGTAAAAAAAGTATTTGGTCACCTACAAACAAGCAAAATTTCTGGCTCTCACAGACCTGTAACAAACTTATTTAAGAGGCTCCTCTGTCCTCCACCAGTTACCTGTATAAATGGCATCTGTTTGAACTCGTTATCAGTATAAAAGACACCTGTCCACAACCTCAAACAGTCACACTCCAAACTCCACCATGGCCAAAGAGCTGTCAAAGGACACCAGAAACAAAAATGTAGACCTGCACCAGGCTGGGAAGAATCTGCAATAGGTAAGCAGCTTGGTGTGAAGAAATCAACTGTGGGCGCAATTATTAGAAAATGGAAGAAATACAAGACCACTGATAATCTACCTCGATCTGGGGCTCCACGCAAGATCTCACCACGTGGGGTCAAAATGATCCCAGAACCACACGGGGGGACCTGGTGAATGATCTGCAGAGAGCTGGGACCAAAGTAACGAAGGTTACCATCAGTAACACACTGCGCCGCCCGGGACTCAAATCCTGCAGTGCAGACGTGTCCCCCTGCTTAAGCTAGTACATGTCCAGGCCCGTCTGAAGTTTGCTAGAGCATTTGGATGATCCAGAAGAGGATTGGGAGGATGTCATATGGTCAGATGAAACCAAAATAAAACTTTTTGGTAAAAACTCAACTTGTAATGTTTGGAGGAGAAAGAATGCTGAGATGCATCCAAAGAACACCATACCTACTTTGAAGCATGGGGGTGGAAACATCATGCTTTTGGGGTTTTTTTTTCTGCAAAGGGACCAGGACGACTGATACGTGTAAACGAAAGAATGAATGGGGCCATGTATCGTGAGAATTTGAGTGAAAACCTCCTTCCATCAGAAAGGGCATTGAAGATGAAACGTGGCTGGTCTTTCAGCATGACAATGATCCCAAACACACCGCCCGGGAAACTAAGGAGTGGCTTCGTAAGAAGCATTTAAAGGTCCTGGAGTGGCCTAGCCAGTCTCCAGATCTCAACCCATAGAAAATCTTTGGAGGGAGCTGAAAACCCGTGTTGCCCAGCGACAGCCCCAAAACATTACTGCTCTAGAGGAGATCAGCATGGAGGAATGGGCCAAAATACCATCAACAGTGTGTGAAAACCTTGTGAAGTCTTACAGAAAACGTTTGACATCTGTCATTGCCAACAAAGGGTATATAACAAAGTATTGAGATGAAATTTGGTCAATAACAAAATTTCATCTCAATACTTTGCAAATAAATTCTTTAAAAATCCTACAATGGGATTTTCTGGATTTTTTTTCCTCATTTCGTCTCTCATAGTTGAGGTATACCTATAATGAAAATTACAGGCCTCTCTCATCTTTTAAAGTGGGAGAACTTGCACAATTGGTGGCTGACTAAATAATTTTTGCCCCACTGTATCTAATATAGTGTACACTACCAGTCAAAAGTTTTTAACAGTAAGATTTTTAATGTTTTATAAAAAAAGTCTCTTCTGCTCACCAAGCCTGCATTGATTTGATCCAAAGTACAGCAAAATCTGTAATATTGTGAAATAGTTTTAGACTGTAAAACAGTCCTCTTGTTTTCATGTGAATGTGTTAAAATGTATTTATTCTGTGCTGCGGCAGCTGTTTTTCGCATAATTCATACAGGCTTCAGCATCAAATGATCTTCAGAAATCTGTATACTTGCTGATTATTAGAAAAAACATTTAGGATTGTTATTATTATGGTGTTGAAAACAGCCGAGTAGAATTGTTCAGGTTTCTCTGATGAATAAAAAGTTCAGAAGAACAACATTTATTTGAAATAGAAATCTTTACATTACATTATACATGCTTAATCCATCACTTTTGATCAATTTATAAGCATCCTTGCTAAACAAAAGTATAATTTCTAGAATTTCTTTACCCCCCAAAAAAAAAATGTTACAAAAGCTTTTAATTTCAAGATTCATGCGATTTCTGGATCTTGTATTCCAAAGGAATCTTGAAAAAATAAATGACTCAACTTTTAAATATTATTATTAAATAGCATATTATACTGATTTCTGAAAGATCATGTGACACAGAAGACTGGAGTAATGATGAGTGAAAATACAGCTGCGGATCACAGAAATACATTACAGCTTAACAGATACTCACACAGAAAACAGCTATTTTAAATCATAATAATATTTCAGAATATTACTGTTTTTGCTGTACTTTGGATCAAATAAATGAGACTTCTTTAAAAAAAAAAACATTAAAAATCTTACTGTGTGTATCAAGAAGCTTAAATAAATTGTCAAGCCAACATAATAATCATTTATTAGATCAGTAAAAAAAAAAAAAATAAACTTTTTTATTTATATTTATGTTCTTCAAGGCGTGGCTACGGCGTCAGAGCGCGTCACGTGTGTGGGCGGAGCCGAGCGCGAGCAGAGGAAGCTTCTGGAAGCGCGCGTGAGCTTCTCTTCCTTTATCCCGCGGAGCTGTGCTAACCTGAACTACCCCTCAGCAGAATGTCCGCGGTAAAAGCGCTTAACCCGAAAGCAGAGGTGGCCCGGGCTCATGCGGCCCTGGCGGTGAACATCAGCGCCGCTCGAGGGCTCCAGGACGTGCTGAAGAGTAACCTGGGGCCGAAAGGCACGATGAAGATGTGAGTGTCTGCTAGCGGCTAACAGCGGCTTTGTTAGCACGTGTTAGTTGTCCCTGTGCTGTCAGCTAACGGCGCAGATCTGAACCAACAGCCGTCGCTGCTAACGTCAGGTTACAGTGTTTAGCAACCTGTTTATTAACATACATGAAAGTGTAGCTTTGAGACGATTAGCGTTATGCAGTTAGCATCAGAGCTAGCAACTGACTCATCGTGGCAGTAACCCTGCGTTCAGATGTCCTCGAGCTAGTTTTAAACGCTGTTATGAATGTTTGTTTATTATTATGTCGGTATCTCATTGCATCAAGCCATTTAACCCTAGAATGCATGAACCAAGATGCTACACAAATGCATCATGTATGCATAAGATAACATGGATGTGTTTAATACAGTTGTAGTTTTTCCTGAGCAGACTTGGAAAGAAATGAGAAGGACTGTGGAGTCAGATGATGTGAAATGCTCTTTGCAGACTGGAACAGAACATTTTGCACATCTTCCTTTTTTTGGGCCTTCTCTCTCATCCGCTGCATCTGAAAGCATGTGCTGTCTGTTAGGCATAAGCATGAATGATAATACTTTATTGCTGTAATTCTTTCACAGGCTTGTGTCTGGCGCAGGAGACATCAAGCTCACCAAAGATGGGAACGTTCTGCTGCATGAGATGGTGAGAGCTGTGTGCATTGATGTGTGATGTAGTGGCATGTAGCCCATATTGCAGGAGGGCTGTGACTCTCAGATATCAGACCGACCCAGAATCAGTGTGTCGCGTGGTTTAATCTCAGATGTTGATTCGGCATGCTTTCGCTCGTGTTGTTGAATCAGCATCTGAATCTGAGCGTGATCAGTGAGTAGATGTCTGTCTGTAAGTTCTTAATGCTTTTATTATACATACCCATCACCAAAATCTCATCTGCTGTTACAAAGTATCGTCTGGGTTTAATTTAGGGTTCACCCAAGAAAGAAAATTGTCATCATTTGCTCTCCTGGTGTCTTTCCAAACCTATAAACGTTGGTTACTCTTTGAAACACAAATGACGATGTTTTTAATGAAATCTGAGAGTTTTCTGTCACTATAACTTAAGATCCAAAAATGTAAGTTTTTGTAAAATTAATGCATATGAATTAAGCGGTTCCAGGTCTTGTGAAAAAAATGTAAATTTGTGTTTTTCAGCGCCGTTCTTCGTTTAAATGACAGCAAGGATTGATTGTGATAATCTTTGAATCAGGAATTATAAATGGTTCAAAGAACGAAAAAAAACTAACTTTTTTTTTTTCCTCCCCCGGAACTTAATAGAAAACCAGTTTGTAGTCGTTTCAGAACTGAACAAGTGATTTTTTTTTATTTTTTTAAAGTTGGAATATTTTTGTTGTTCTGTGGAGCCTAATAGAAGATGTTGTGAAGAAGCAAACTGTTTTGTTTCCCATTGACTTCCATTGTTTGGACAAACAGATGGCGGTGGGAACTAAACACTCATACAGGTTTGGGATGACATGAGGATGAGTGAAAGCAGGTAAATATTAGGGCTGTGTATCGCCAGCAAAGAAGATACGACACTGCACTGAATTTCACCTCAGCAGATTTTAGTTAAACAAACAGACACTGCATACTATACAGGGCTCAATGCCATTTTTTTTTACTGGTCCGGTCGGGCCAAAGGTTCAAGTTTTTACTTGCATTGCCAATATTTTCACTGGCCCTGCCACACAAATATTAAATGGTGGTTGTTGTTATTGTTTTTGACCCATGTCATATTTCATTATAATAAACAAGCTTATATGAGAAATTTAGATACCAATTAAATTTTACCAATTCTATTTCGATACCACAGCAAACCAAAAACTACTAGCCTATTCAAATATAACTGTATGAAACTCTTTCCCCGCAAAACACAGAATTTCCTGGGTTTCCACTGTTACACGCTCTAGGCACGGTTACACATCGAGGCCAGAATCTCCCGATCAAAAACACAGGCAAGGAAGACGCAGAAACGAGCAATCTCGTATATAAGCAGAAATGAAAAATAATGCGATCATCAACAATAAACGGCATATAAATGTAATGTTTCCGAGTGAAACGTCGATCCAGGAAGTGGTAACGGACCGTGAAGCTTTGGGGGTGTTGATAAGCGATCGCGGATCTTTGCTTTGAGCAACTGAATAGGACAGATGTAGTATTTGATCAAATTATTTTCTCAGTTTTTGAGGGAAAATGTTGCTTTATTTATGAAACTTACATTCAGGTGTTGATACAAAAAGAATGCGTGAAGCTAGAATAAAACATGCGCTGCTGTCACTTTAAGACCTAATGCACGGACGATCACTCTGCCAATTATTCTGACGATTAATCAAGTAATTGGATAATTGTAATAAAAAAATTGTTAATAAAAAATAGACCTCAGCGACTAAAGCCTTTAAAATTACTTAAAATACTTATATAATAGCAACGAAGCAATAATAATTAGTTAAAATAAAGTATGAGAAGCAAGTAATCATATAGATTTATTGAACAAAACTGTTGAAATACATAATGTATTATAAACAATAGAATATTACGCATTATAACAAATGCCTGACGATTGTTTTTACACTTTACTGTGCAATCTAATCCTTGTTTATTATTGACTAAACAACATTTAATTCAAATGCCCACTTAATCTTTAATGTTTGGCCATTTCTTTGACCGAAATGCTACAACCACTGTAATTTCTTGAGTGTGGACATCAAAACATGCAAACACAGAGCGAGGGTTTAAACTTTTATTTTGAAGTCGTGATGAGCATTTAGCATGTTCAGAAAGATACTGATGTGTTCTCCTGTGTCTCAGCAATATGCCGCTCTGTATGCGGCTACATGTAAATGATGACAGTTTGTGCGGAGCAGCATTTAATGTGAACGGAGACACATGCTTGTAATTAACTAAAGCGCATGTATTAAACCTGCATCACATTTATTTAACTGAATCGTAGCGTTTGTGAATTCACAATAGCATTATGCTTTATTATGATTTTTTAATGGGTTTAATATATCATGCAGACGGTCTAATAATGATTTTCATGGATTCTCATCTGTGGAATGCGCCACTTCCGGCATTTTGCCGATTACTCGACACGGACAAAATGCACTTGAGGATTTTTTTTTTTTAAAGTAGTCGAATTGAATCGTGGCATGAATGTTGACTCTGTAAACAGTCACCCCAGTCTGCTGCTGCTGGTGCTTTAGACTCTCTCACACACCATCATTGATCTTTTAATTGGTTTTCAGCAAATCCAGCATCCCACTGCCTCGTTGATCGCCAAGGTGGCCACGGCTCAGGATGACATCACAGGAGACGGCACGACATCCAATGTGCTGATCATCGGAGAGCTCCTCAAGCAGGCCGACCTCTACGTGTCTGAGGTTCTGCTCTTATTAAGTTAAAAGTCTTAATTTAAAAGGTATGTCCACCTTTAAACCGTCTTGTTTCCGTCTAAAGGGTCTTCACCCCCGGGTGATCGCTGAGGGCTTTGAGGCTGCTAAGGACAAGGCTCTCGAGGTGCTGGAGGAGGTGAAGGTCATGAAGGAGATGGACAGAGAGACTCTCATCAATGTCGCCCGCACCTCCCTCAGAACCAAGGTCCACAGGGAGTTGGCCGATTTACTAACAGAGGTGAGAAACGTCGTTTGAAGTTCTGACCGTCCGTGACGAGCAATAATCATTTAAGTCCTAACAAGTTCATGAAGGGGTCATGAAATGGAAAATCTGTCTTTGATATTTACACACAGCTTGGCGATTCTCTCTGATCGCGTCTTTGAACAGTCACTCGCGTGAACGAGCTCTGATTTGTCGGCGAGGCTAAGATCATGCAGTGTGGATTCGGCATTAGTGTTGACTAGCACAGGTTCATTCATAACTTGATATCAATATAGGATCTGTCAAGTTTTATTCATACCGCTTTCTCTTTAGAACTGGTATTGAATACCAATATCAGCAGACCCTCAGAACAAGCCTATACGAAAGCTTAATTATGTGCCAGTTTGACAGAATAAAACGGAAAGGTTTTGTGTGGGCTAAGTCGTTTTTTTTGAGTGGACACTTGCTGCAAGTGACAGAAAACGAATGCTTGCAAGGTCTGAGGACAAATGAAAAGATAAGTAATGTGTCTGATGTTGACTAGCAGCAACCGTGCAGATGCATAGATATAGATAGATGGGTTGTTTTCCACCCTTCTGAAACGCCAGGGTTTAATGTTGCTGCATATCTGTCCATCAGCCGCTGTGAGGGTAAGATGTCGGGTAAAACATCTGAAATCGTGGATATAAACAGATTCCACCTCCAAAAACTGTGCAGATCCTTCTAAATGTCCTAGTGCATGACTGCTTTATTATTTAACTTCAAAAGCTAACCTCCAGAAACAATAGAAAGACTATACATTTCATGACCCCTTCAATATGATCAGTATTACTTGGATAGTTCCCTGGTACGTTCACATTCGGTTCACCTGTGACACATTGATATGCCTTGTTTACCTCAGGCTGTGGTGGATGCTGTTCTGGCCATCAGGAAACCCAACGAGCCCATCGACCTCTACATGGTGGAGATCATGGAGATGAGGCACAAAACTGACAGCGATACACAGTAAGATCTTCTCTTGTGTGGACATTAGGCTGTGCGTTCTATGGCTATCTTAGGAGTAGTTCGCCCTGAAATGAAAAATTGTAATCGCATAAAAAACGGGAAATTCCTTCCTTGTTTCACAGCTGCAGTCATATGTTATAGTCATTTTTTTTTTTATGCTTAGACTGATCAAAGGGTTGGTGCTGGATCATGGAGCCAGACATCCTGACATGAGGAAGAGGGTGGAGGACGCTTTCGTTCTCACTTGCAACGTTTCCTTGGAATACGAGAAAACGTAGGCTTTGCAAATGTTCATGTTTATTTACAGTAGAATGATGGGTGTTTCTGTGAATTCTGAAACCTGTACCCGCTGTGTGTTTTCACAGAGAAGTGAACTCGGGGTTCTTCTACAAGAGCGCAGGCGAGAGAGACAAGCTGGTGAAGGCGGAGAGGAAGTTCATCGAAGATCGTGTGATGAAAATAATCGAGCTGAAGAATAAAGTGTGCGCAGATACTAAGAAGGGCTTTGTGGTCATCAACCAGAAGGTAATTGATACTTATTCATATTTTCACTATTTAAGGCCAGCATCACTGATAGTATTGATTACCATCAGACCAGTAGCGTTTCAGTCTATTAGGTTGCACCGCTTGCTAAATCTCTCACTTTAAGCCGATTTATTTCTTGTGTTCAGGGTATTGATCCATTCTCTCTGGACGCGCTGGCTAAAGAGGGCATTGTGGCGCTGCGCCGAGCAAAGAGACGAAACATGGAGAGGTAAGAGACGAATGTCAGGGAGATGTGTGCTGAAACCACTTTTTAATCTACCTATTTGATTCTAAAACCTAAAGTAGTTTTTATGATTGGGATTGCTTGTGTGAACGAAATGCTAACTGCGCTAATTGATTACAAAAACGAATACATTAATATAATAGTATAAGGATAATATTCCTTGCACTTTCAAAAAACAACCAAAACATTGCTATTTTGTATGTTTACATTGGTACTTAATCTAAATCGTTTTTTCAATTTAAATATTTTTACATTTTATTACAAAATAACTGTAAGAACAGAACACGCTTGCAAATTTCAGATTTGAGAACCAGCGTTTTTGATCATTTTCACAAGTTTGACGGCCCCCAGAATATTTTGTTGTATGAATATCTGAACGTGTAATATTTCAAAAAGAACACAGCCTCTGCTTTTAAACAAAACAAACTGTTTTATTCTAGCTTCGTGCAATCTTTTATCAACACTTGAAATCATATGCAGTTGCTTGTTTCTGCTTCTTCGCTGTTTTGATCTGGAGATTCAGTACTCTTTCAGAAGATGTGTAATAGCGCCAGAAAATTGTCAATGATGTACAGATCAGGATATTATTCAATGGGAGCTTGCAACATTTTTTCTTTTTTGTTTATTTGTTAACTTTTTAAGTACAAAATGTCTCAAAAAAATGAAAAACTAAATATCCAGCTTCCCCCTTACTCTTGAAAACGTGTTTTCCCCTAAGGCTGACTCTGGCATGCGGTGGTGTAGCTATGAACTCCTTGGACGATCTCACGGCTGAGTGTTTGGGACACGCGGGGCTCGTCTACGAGCACACACTGGTGAGGACTGGGCTTTTATTCTGCACAGACTCTCTGAATGTTAGTTCTTTGTCATTTATCTGGCCTTTTTATAATAGGGAGAGGAGAAATACACGTTCATTGAGAAGTGTGGTAACCCTCGTTCCGTGACGCTGCTGGTGAAAGGACCCAACAAGCACACCCTGACACAGATCAAAGACGCCGTGAGAGATGGACTCAGAGCCGTCAAAAACGCCATCGAAGACGGTAGGGAGACAAACATTACAACACAAAGAAATGCTGGGTGTAATGATTATAGTGAAAAGTGAGGAGAATATGCAGGTTCGTATTGAAGAAGAATTTTAGCAATCCTATCAAAGGGGTCATGATATTAGAAATCAAATTTCCTTGAGCTTATGACATATGAGGTCTTTGTACCATTGAAACATCCTGCATGTTTCAAAGCTTGAAATGTCTACCTCATTATAAACTGAGCTTTTAATTAACCAAGCTCCAAAAATGGCTTGTTTGGAAATTGTGGGATTTGTGACGTCACACAAGCAAATACATTTGCATATGACTGCATCCAGAGCAAGACACCAGGTTTGTTTGACTTGAGTCCGCTCAGCACAGACCAATCAGCATCTGGCTTGAAGCAGTGCATGCTGGTTAAAAATGTTCTCTGACTTGAGACGGCACCAATGCCATTGTGACGTATGCCATCAAAGTACCGCGAGAGAGGTTCGCGAGCCACTGGCTAGCTCATTCTGCACAGTATGACATGGCTGTTTAACGATTGACGAAAGCACTTTATAAATAAAGGTGACTTAACTTGACCGAGTCCCTCCCAATACGTCCAGCCTAAGTCAAGCACGCCTATTATTGCACCATAGGATCCGCCCACCAGCGTTCAGTTGCTTATCGGATCCGCCCACCGACATTCAGTTGCTTATCGGATCCGCCCACCGACGTTCAGTTGCTTAACGGATCCGCCCACCGGCGTTCAGTTGCTTAACGGATCCGCCCACCGACGTTCAGTTGCTTAACGGATCCGCCCACCGACGTTCAGTTGCTTAACGGATCCGCCCACCGACGTTCAGTTGCTTAACGGATCCGCCCACCGGCGTTCAGTTGCTTATCGGATCCGCCCACCGGCGTTCAGTTGCTTATCGGATCCGCCCACCGGCGTTCAGTTGCTTATCGGATCCGCCCACCGGCGTTCAGTTGCTTATCGGATCCGCCCACCGGCGTTCAGTTGCTTATCGGATCCGCCCACCGGCGTTCAGTTGCTTATCGGATCCGCCCACCGGCGTTCAGTTGCTTATCGGATCCGCCCACCGGCGTTCAGTTGCTTATCGGATCCGCCCACCGGCGTTCAGTTGCTTATCGGATCCGCCCACCGGCGTTCAGTTGCTTATCGGATCCGCCCACCGGCGTTCAGTTGCTTATCGGATCCGCCCACCGGCGTTCAGTTGCTTATCGGATCCGCCCACCGGCGTTCAGTTGCTTATCGGATCCGCCCACCGGCGTTCAGTTGCTTATCGGATCCGCCCACCGGCGTTCAGTTGCTTATCGGATCCGCCCACCGGCGTTCAGTTGCTTATCGGATCCGCCCACCGGCGTTCAGTTGCTTATCGGATCCGCCCACCGGCGTTCAGTTGCTTATCGGATCCGCCCACCGGCGTTCAGTTGCTTAACGGATCCGCCTGCCGGCGTTCAGTTAGTTATTGGCTGACACCCATCTACATCAGGCAAGGGGGTGTTGATACTTTATATATGGCCCCCCCCCCCCCGTACGTTAGCCAATCATAACAGTTTTATAATCAGTAGGCAGTTTTTACGGTCAACCCTTGAAGGAACCACCCCTTAAAAACTGATAATTTCAGATGGAGTGAGTTTCAGAGTAAGGGTTGAAAATCATTACTTTTCCACTGCATAATCACTTGTTTGCTTGTTTTTTTTTATGCAAAAAAAACTTTAATATTATAAGTGAACCTTAAGGAACGTATTAAAATAAAAAATGACTGTCATGACAGGCTAGTTTTAGCATGCATTTGTTCCCTTTCCCTTCATAGCTGATGCAAAATAAGCATATACATTTTAAATGTCTATACACATTTAACACATTCATTGCCACTCTTTTAAAGAAAATATTTCAATCTTAATCAAGTTTCCCCCCTGCATGCCACTGGGCTAATGTCGAGCATTCTGCTGGTTTTCTCACAGGTTCGGTTGTGGCGGGGGGCGGTGCGTTCGAGGTGGCTCTAGCGGATGCGTTGGTTAAACACAAGCCCAAAGTAAAGGGCCGAGCCCAGCTGGGTGTGCAGGCGTTTGCTGATGCCCTCCTCATCATCCCTAAGGTACTGAAAAACAGAAATCACTTTTAAAAATGAGAATTGACAAGCTTCTAGTGTAAAGGTGCCTTTGAATTACTTGCGTTTATCTTCTTCTTGAAGGTTCTGGCTCAGAATTCAGGCTTCGACCCTCAAGAGACTCTAGTGAAGCTGCAGAGTGAGTTCAAAGAGACTGGAGAGCTGGTGGGAGTGGATCTGAGCACAGGCACGTGGAGACACCTCACATCATGGCAAAATAATTTTTTTGTGTGTTTGCTGTAATTAGTATTTAAAGATGTAAAATGTATAATAGTGTGAAAATCTAATTAAAGACACGTTATTCACTAAATCAAGGATCTTCGCAGTAGCAGTAAGATTTACCTACATGTGTTAAAACATATATATATTTACACAGATTTTTGTGAATGTCTTGCACCTGTGAACCCGTTTGACATGCTCGTACTCCTGTGTGTATGTGTGTTGGAAGAGAGGGTCTGTGTTCCTCCGGCTGTAACGCATCAGTGTGGTGTGTTCTGTGTGCAGGTGAACCTATGATTGCAGGAGAGGCCGGTGTGTGGGATAACTACAGTGTGAAAAAGCAGCTGCTTCACTCCTGGTGAGTCAAACTCCACTGTTCCAGCAGATCACATGACTGACCAACACGTCACTGATGATCACTAGGGATGTAACGATTAACCGTGAGCCGGTCAAAAATTGATTCAAATATGTGACGATTCAAATCGGTTGAGATGCCAAACAAATCGCGATGCAATTGGAGTAGGAGTTTATATGAATGTGTCTCTGAGGAGAACTGACTATCTTTAGAAAAGTGTACGTGGTATTTTATTTTCATCTTGCCTCTGAACGATGCATATTACAGTAGCGTTCATAAGCGCAGCGGTAACCCACGAAACACTGTATCACTGATGATCCATGAGCGCCTCCTACTGGCAGATATTTTATGTAGTATAGTTTCACAAAACTAAAATCAGACCATTCTTGTTTTTGCTTCAAATTTCGACAATATACAGTCTAATTTAGATGAAAAACTACTATCATCTGATAATATTGTAACTGTTGTTTGAAGGTCCCTATTGGTCAAACTGAAATTTACTGGCTAGCGCTGTGACGTCGCTGACCCTAGTTACCTGTGGTTGGCATGGCTGTGTGTCACTCAGAACACAACAGGCCAATCAAAGAGAGGCTCATGGAATATTAATTGACGGGCCAAAATCGCCCTGTCTCAGCAGCGCCCTAGAAGAGCTGTAAAAAATATATGAGATGGTTTTTGGCCCTGATACCGCAAATATATATTTTTCAAGGACATCACAACTCAAATAAAACTAAGAAAGGTGTACAATAGGGACCTTAACAATGTGCAAGCTGACCTTGTGTGAGTATATGCAAAAAACAAACAAAAACACATCTTTAGAGTCCAAAACATCGCTCCGTGATTAGAATGTCAACTCACCTTTTATTTGTATTGCACTTTATACGATACTGATTGTGTCAAAGCAGCTTTACAGAGTCAAACAGGCAAATAGTTTGTCAATAATACAAGACAATAACAAAGAGTCAGAAAATGTCCCTTTGAGTTTGTATTTATATTTATATGATATAGTCTAGTAAAATCACACAAGCAAGAGTGCTGTTTTCCTGAATATCAGCACGTGCGTGTGAATGTGATACTGATTTTATACAGCAGTTCAACAAACATGAAGTGAATATTTTAGACAGTATTTCGCCAGTGAAAACCGTTCCAAACAAAGCCGGAGCAGAACATTTGTGCGTCTCAGAGCAACACTGCAGTGATTTCTTCCTAAATTAATCTGTTTTTGAATGAATCAATCCATTCATGAAGACACTTGCTTGCTTTGTTTCTAAATGAATCAGCTGTTTTGAGCAAATCATTTGAATAAATGATTCCATGAATCACTCATTAAGGTTTTGCTGCCACCTACTGGCGGCTTTAGTGTCGTATTTATTCATGATGGGCAAAAACACACTCCGCAAAATCATCCCTAAAATCAAGATACTATTTTTTTTTTCTTCTTTTTCCTCAATATCTAGTGCCACTCTGTTCCTATGTTAGTGTGTTTTCGTCTCGGGTTTCGTCGACCTCATCTGTCTCTCTCTCGTCTGCGCAGCACTGTCATCGCCAGTAACATCCTCCTGGTGGATGAGATCATGAGAGCCGGCATGTCTTCTCTCAAAGGCTAAATCTGCTCCACCATCAAGAAGCGGCTTGTTCAGAGAGGAGAATGAAGTGGTCCTGTCTGGACTCAAGACTACAATCCCATTCTGTCGTCATTATATTTATGAGCTAGGAAACATTTCTCCCCTGCAGTCAGTTGGTTTATGTTAGAGCTTGTGTTACAGAAGCACTGATTTGCAATACACACCTTTATACCATTAATCGTTTTGCTTTTTTTGTGTGTGAGTGTTTGAGCATGTGTGAGTTTAATGGGTCATTTAAGAATATACCGGTTGAGATGTGCGTTTGCTCTCTCCTCCACTGTGGCTTTTTCATCTCTTGGCGACCAGGAAATAAAATGCTGCTGGCTTTTTTTTTACATGCACCGCTCTCGATTCAGACAACTGAAAAAAATCTGGTGTCCTCGGGTGGATCATGAAATTTCAGTATTTCCCAATTCAAGCAGACCGGAGCTGGTCTTGCAACTTCCTTACAAAACAAAAATCAAAATCAAGTGTGTGATTTTCACAAAGGGTGAATTCCGGTGTTTTTGTGTTGAAAGGGGCGCATTCTAAAGTAAACAACTGACTGAATCCCGTTCATGAAGGCCCCTCGTCGCACAATTCTTTATTTCTTGTAATTATACATTTCGATCTTCTGACGGCACCCATTCACTGCAGAGGGTCCATTGGTGAGCAAGTGATGCAATGCTACATTTCTCCAGAGCTGTTCCGCGGAAGAAACTCATCTGCGTCTTGGATGGCCTGACGTTGAGCAATTCTTTTCTTTTCTTTTTATAACCCTTTAGTGCATACATTAAAAAAACTAATACATTATGTCCAAATCACGACAGAAAATCAGAGTTCTTAATAGTTTTTCAAAAAATCCTCGAGTATTGAACGAGTGTTTGCTGTGTTCTAGAATACATGACATCACAATCTCAGCAATTTGTAACTATTTAACATTTTGGTGAATTGGTGGCTAATTTGTAGCCAGTTTGTATGATTACATTTATGTAAAAGTGCTCGTAGTAGGCGAATCCTGCTTGAAGACCAAGCTGTCGCCCGTCCACATTCAGCTGGTATTTGTACTGGTCTGCAGAGATTTTCAAGAGAAGAGCAGAGTAGAGATTATTAGAGGAAAACACATCACAGTTTACAGCGGCTTTTTCAACACGAGTTAAAGAATCCCACCAGCGGTGCTTTACTCAGATCCTTCAGAAGAAACACGCTGTTATTCCTGTGTGGTGCAGCTCTGGATGCTAATAATACAAATATACTATATTCTCAAAAGTCTGAGAAAAAGTGCGCATTCAGTATGGAAAAAAATATTAATAAAAATGTTTGATTTTTTAAAAAATCAATAAATGCAAATAAAGTACAACTAATAAAAGATATTTCAGAATTTTGAAGATTGCAATATAGATAATTAAGAATGCAACAATTTAATAAAAATGCAAATAGAACAAGCAAAGGCGGACCAAATATCAAGACATTTGTTCATTTTTAATTTTGACAAATGTTACATCATTAATATAATTTCTTAATAAAATATAGCCAATCTATTTTATGTTCAAAAAAATATTTTTTTTTAAACCTAACTCAAACACAGGATTGGATTGATGTTTTAAAAAGTATATTTACTATGAAGAAAATGACATTCAGAAAGCTGTATTTGTTGATTTCTGGGCTAAATGGATTGAGAATAACTCCTGTTCTTTCAGGAGGGACCACCAAGCCCTTCTCTTTCGTGCTGAAACTGTTAAAGAGATTATTTTGAAGAACTTGTCACTTGAGAAACTTATTGGTGTTTACTGAATATATTTGTAAGATGGAGAAACTGTAAAAGTGACAAATGAGCAGATGCCCTCAATAGTAGGCTATCCCTTTAAAATGAAAATTAAAAAAAAGAAAAATATCACATTTGCAAAAATGGTTTTAAGTAACCTGTGCTTACTTTTCAGGCGAAAGAGAGCAGCATAGTATGGAAGTCCGTTTCCGCCACTGAATAAAAAATAAAAAAAAGGTTATTGCGACTTTTTCTCACAATTCATGAATTGTGAGATATAAACTATGCTCACTGCTATTCAAAAGTTTGGGTCTGTAATATGATTTAATGTTTCTGAAAAAAGCCTCTCCTGCTCACCAGGGCTGCATTTAAATATTATAATGTAAAACAGCTGTGGTCTCTGTGAATCTCTGTTAAACTGTAATGTATTTCTGTGATGCACAGCTGTATTTTCAGCATCATTACTCCAGTCTTCAGTGTCACATGATCTTCAGAAATCAGTATAATATGCTGATTATTAGAAACATTTCTGATTATTATCAATGATGAACAAAGTCGTGCTGCACAATATCTTTGTGGAAACAGATGAATAGAAAGTTCAGCGTTTATTTGAAATAAAACACGTTTTTATACACCAGCACTAACTGAAATACTCTAGTACTTAGTGAAGTCCTTTTATTAACTCTAAAGTCTGAAGTTAATAGTTATTGCATCTTATCATACTAGTTCAAGAGAGGGAGAGGCTTTGGTTGTAGGCTATTCCAGGTAATAAGAGTGAACGCTTGATGTTAGAAATGATCATCCAACATAAATGATATTTTGTGTCGTCAAGCTTTTATCCCCCTATAAAACATCACTGTCGATGATAAATGCATCAATCAATCATATAGTTATTGAGGTTCTAATCACCTGAGCCGATTCTGCACGAGATGCAAAGCCCTGCTGAATGTGAGATGAAGTCGCAAACAAACATTTCAGATCATCGCACTTGCGCTTCCACACTTCCAGACACAGGAGGGTGCATTCAGACGGCTTTATTAGAGCATGCACAGATATGACTGGTTTACAGCGGACCGTGTGAATCAGAGCTGATAAAAGCGCTCACTGGAGCATACGGGGTCAGGATGCTCGAACAGCGCCCTCCATACAGCGGTCTCTGAAAACAAAACGCATATCCGGAGTTTGTATACAATCTGAGCCAATAAAATAAAATGCACACAGATAGCATTGCATTTAGTGTTTAGTCTGTAAACTTACGCTTGCACAGCCCACGCCGCTGCTGGCGGACCTGTGGAGAGACGTCCCAGACGAGTGAGCGGAGCTCGGACACAGCTGCAGAGGAGGACAGAGCCACACAGCTGGAGGACACACCTGCAGACGCCTGCTGGACACCTGACACACACACACACACACACACACACACATCTGGAGCTGTATTAGACCATCCTGGGTACCCTAAAAAAAAAAAAAAAATTATTCCTGACAAGCAATCATCTATATTAAAAAACAAAAAAAAAATTTTGTGCTGTTAGCTCTTTTTGGATAAACAGTTTGTTGATTATTTTTATAATATATATTTTTTTTTTGGTCTTTTGTCATTTTATTTTTTTATTGTTATTATTATTCTCTCCGAGTATGTTACCATGTCACTCCAGCTGTATGCTTCATTAGAAGGGATCTCCACTGGACTGCCATTTAAACTCAAAACCACATCATCCCGGCGCACAGCACCTGCACTGTAATGACGGGAAATAACAGAAAAATCTCAATAAAAGTCACACAATTAAAAACACATGACATTACAACATGCTAAATATCTCTCTCTCTTACAAAAAGAATACCATTCAAAAGTTTGGGGGCCGGTTCTGTGAGTCTCTTCTGCTCAAGGCTGCATTTATTTGATCAAAAATACAGTAAAAATTGTGAAATATTATTAGAATCTAAAACAGCTGTTTTCTCTGTGTGCATGTATGTTAAACTGTAATGTATTTCTGTGATGCGCAGCTGTATTTTCAGCATCATTACTCCAGTCTTCAGTGTCACATGATCTTCAGAAATCAGTATAATATGCTGCTCGAGAAACATTTCTGATTATTATCAATGTTGAACACAATCGTGCTGCACAATATTTCTGTGGAAACGCTAATACATTTTATTTTTCATATGAATGAAGCAAATCATGCTATCTGTTCCAAATAGTCTGCAATATTATAAATAGTATGTGCCAAATCATATATATAATGAAGAGTTCATCTGTTCATGCTTCGAGCAAATATTTCCCACAAAGTAACAGAAGAGGAGAGTCTTGAGATGGTTGAATACTTTACTTAAAGTAATGATTTTAGGTACTCCGGGGAAGCCAGACACATCTTTTGATATGGGAGTATAGGCTCTCTAACATACTACACACTCAGAATGATGTATTTTCCCATCAGCAATGAAGCACATACTTGCAGTCATATTATTACTATAATCCCCATCCTGCCAAACTCTGGCATGAACAGAAGCGGTGGAGTGTGTTTGTAACGGGACACACCTGTCTGCTATCAGTCCTGTCCCCGTGTAGTACGCACACGCATCACTTCTATGATAATGTCCATCTAGAAACAGCACAGCACAAGCGTTCGGTCACTGTGGACGTTCAAGATAACGTGTCCACCTTCAAGTTAACACCTGTTTTAGACGTTACCCACCGGTTTTACGCTGTAACTTGATGGGCTGCCCATAGAGCCAGATTCCATTGAGAAGCTCGACTGCGTAGGGAACCGCTTCAGCGTGCTTATAATAAACACATCCATATGAAGCCTGCGGCCCATCTCTGAAGATACGCACCTCGTCTACCGGCCCGGCCTGAAAATATGGGTTTGAAAATAGGATCACACATTTCAACACAACAGAAACAAAAAAAAAAATTTTGTATTTTATATGCTGTATATATTATATCTAATATAATATAGATAGAGTTTATATATATTTTCCTGTGAGTGTGTGCTTGGTGTCTGTGATGGTCTGTGTGCGTGTCTGTGCTGCGTGTCCTGTTGTGGTGTCTGTGAATGTTGCGGTCCCTGTGTGTGAGTGAATCTGTTTGTGTGTCTGTTTGTGTGTGTGTGTGCGTGTCTGTGTGAGTGTGTGCGTGTCTGTGTGAGTGTCTTGGAGTGGGTGTGTGTGTGTGTGAGGTGTTTGTGTGTGTGTGTGTTTGTCTGTGTGAGTGTGTGCGTGTCTGTGTTTATGTCTCTGTGGTGTGTGTTGTGTGTGTCGTGTTAGTGTGTGGGTCTGGGGGAGTTTGCGTGTCTGTGTGAGTGTGTGCGTGTCTGTGTGATTGTGTGCGTGTCTGTGTGCGTGTGTGCGTGTCTTGTGATGTGTGCTTGCTGTTGGAGTGTGTGCTTGTCTGTGTTGAGTGGCTGTGTGTGTGCGTGCTGTGTGTGGTGTCTGTGTTTGTGTGTGCAATGTCTGTGTGATTGTCTGTGGGATGTCTGGTGTGTGTGTTTGTGTGTGTGTCTGTGAGTGTGAGTGAGTGTGTGTCTGTGTGTGAGTGTCTGTGAGTGTCTGTCTGTGTGTGTGTGTAATTGTGTATGTGTGTGTGTCTGTGAGTGTGTGAGTGTCTGTCTGTGAGTGTCTGTCTGTGAGTCTGTGTGTGAGAGTGTGTGAGAGAGAGTGTGAGTGTGTGCGTGTGTTTGTGTGTGTGTGTGCGTGTCTGTGTGAGTGTGTGCGTGTCTGTGTGTGAGTGTATGTGTGTGTGTGTTGCTTGTCTTTTTGTGTGGTTGTGGTGTGCCTGTTTGCGTGTCTGTGCGTGCTTGTCTGTGCTCGTGTTCTGGTGGCGTGCGTGTCTGTGCGTGGCGTGTCTGTGTGTGTGTATGTCTGTGTGTCTGTGTGTGAGTGTCTGTGAGTGTGTGCGTGTGTTGTTGTCTGTGTGTGAAGTGTCTGTGGTGGTGTGTTGTCTGTGTGTGATTGGTCTGTGGTGTGAATGTCTGGTGAGTGTGTGTGTTGTGAGTGTTTGCGTGTCTGTTGTGAGTGTCTGTGTGGGAGTGTGTTTCTGTGTGTGATGTCTGTGTGTGAATGTCTGGAGTTTGTGTGTCTGTGAGTGTGTCGGTCTGTGTGTGCGTGTCTGTGTTGAGTGTGGTGTCTGTTTGGGAGTGTCTTGTGTGAATGTCTGTGAGGGTGTGTGTGTCTGTGATGTGTGCGTGTCGTGTGTGAGTGTGTTCTGTTGTGCAGTGTGTGTGTGAGTGTGGTGTCTTGGTGTTGGCAAGGTTCTGTGTGTGAGTGTGTGCAAGTGGTATACATATATATCTATAATAAACAATACATTACAATTTATATATAATTACTAAAAGATAAATAACCATTACAGCTAATAAAATTCCAATACATAATTCGAAAAATATTCAAAACATTATAATAATAATAATATATAATAATCATCTAAAACCTGTACCTCATAATACACCATTTAAATAATAGCTAAATTATATTCATAAATATATTAAACATTCTTAAACATTGAGCACTTTCAATTTAAATAAATAATAATAAATATCTAAACAAATATAACCTTATAACACTTATAAATGACAAGTAAAATAATCAAACATGATGCATACTACTACTACTACGACTACGTCTACCTATATAATAATAATATAATATAAACGAAACTAAACCGGATAATTACGAATTAAAACAAATATAATAGAATAGTATACATATAAATATACATATTAAATCTAAATATTAATACATTACTATTGAAATAACAATAACTAGAACAACAATTAACTATTATAATATAAATAAAACATTATTGATAATAAGATAACTAACAACAATAAATTACATTTAAACAAAGAAATAAATACAACACATTAACAAAACAAACAAACTGTGTAGTTCTACCAGAGACAGAAGTATCCAGCATCACTCTATAAAAGTTTGATTCATTTTTAGGTCAATGTTTTGACTTCAAATCCCACAAAGCGTGTCTAGTTCAACGATTACAGCATGATTAGCTCCTTGATCTGAACGCCAGAAAACGAACCAAAGAAATATGGGCTGCACAAATAGATTCGACAAGACAATTATTGTCACTGCATATCAGTAACCACTGCAGGAGTGTGAACAGGTGAATGATGAAGAAGATGAAGAAGATGAAGAGCTCACCTGCAGGAACAGCTCGAACAGAATCTCCTCTGTCACGCAGCTGTGGATGTTCCCCACGAGGACCGTCTTGTCCAGATCTCTGTCTCGATCAAACATGCTCTGAAGCGGCCGTGAGGCTGCTGCTGCTGATGATGATGATGAACGGAAGCGCTGGGACATGTTTCCCGGATGCTGCTCGGCGTCCTGCCCTCGTTTATAAACTGAAGAGGATTGCGACAGCGCAGTGCTGCACTCAGCCTCCAGAGGGCGACACACATCTGGACTACAAGAGTGCCCTTCCTGAGAGAAAAACCAGCGCTGTTGTTATTTGAAGCGCACTTTTCACTCGGACAGTCGCCCGTGTGAAGTGACGTCATCCACTAACTATCGCCCGTGTGAAGTGACGTCATCCACTAACTATCGCCCGTGTGACGTGACGTCATCCACTAACTATCGCCCGTGTGAAGTGACGTCATCCACTAACTATCGCCCGTGTGAAGTGACGTCATCCACTAACTATCGCCCGTGTGACGTGACGTCATCCACTAACTATCGCCCGTGTGAAGTGACGTCATCCACTAACTATCGCCCGTGTGAAGTGACGTCATCCACTAACTATCGCCTGTGTGAAGTGACGTCATCCACTAACTATCGCCCGTGTGACGTGACGTCATCCACTAACTATCGCCCGTGTGAAGTGACGTCATCCACTAACTATCGCCCGTGTGAAGTGACGTCATCCACTAACTATCGCCCGTGTGACGTGACGTCATCCACTAACTATCGCCCGTGTGAAGTGACGTCATCCACTAACTATCGCCCGTGTGAAGTGACGTCATCCACTAACTATCGCCGTGTGAAGTGACGTCATCCACTAACTATCGCCGTGTGAAGTGACGTCATCCACTAACTATCGCCCGTGTGAAGTGACGTCATCCACTAACTATCGCCCGTGTGAAGTGACGTCATCCACTAACTATCGCCCGTGTGACGTGACGTCATCCACTAACTATCGCCCGTGTGACGTGACGTCATCCACTAACTATCGCCCGTGTGACGTGACGTCATCCACTAACTATCGCCCGTGTGACGTGACGTCATCCACTAACTATCGCCCGTGTGACGTGACGTCATCCACTAACTATCGCCCGTGTGACGTGACGTCATCCACTAACTATCGCCTGTGTGAAGTGACGTCATCCACTAACTATCGCCGTGTGAAGTGACGTCATCCACTAAGTATCGCCCGTGTGAAGTGACGTCATCCACTAACTATCACCCGTGTGACGTGACGTCATCCACTAACTATCGCCCGTGTGACGTGACGTCATCCACTAACTATCGCCCGTGTGACGTGACGTCATCCACTAACTATCGCCCGTGTGACGTGACGTCATCCACTAACTATCGCCCGTGTGACGTGACGTCATCCACTAACTATCGCCTGTGTGAAGTGACGTCATCCACTAACTATCGCCGTGTGAAGTGACGTCATCCACTAAGTATCGCCCGTGTGAAGTGACGTCATCCACTAACTATCGCCGTGTGAAGTGACGTCATCCACTAACTATCGCCGTGTGAAGTGACGTCATCCACTAACTATCGCCCGTGTGACGTGACGTCATCCACTAACTATCGCCTGTGTGAAGTGACGTCATCCACTAACTATCGCCCGTGTGACGTGACGTCATCCACTAACTATCGCCTGTGTGAAGTGACGTCATCCACTAACTATCGCCCGTGTGACGTGACGTCATCCACTAACTATCGCCTGTGTGAAGTGACGTCATCCACTAACTATCGCCCGTGTGACGTGACGTCATCCACTAACTATCGCCTGTGTGAAGTGACGTCATCCACTAACTATCGCCCGTGTGACGTGACGTCATCCACTAACTATCGCCTGTGTGAAGTGACGTCATCCACTAACTATCGCCCGTGTGACGTGACGTCATCCACTAACTATCGCCTGTGTGAAGTGACGTCATCCACTAACTATCGCCCGTGTGACGTGACGTCATCCACTAACTATCGCCTGTGTGAAGTGACGTCATCCACTAACTATCGCCCGTGTGACGTGACGTCATCCACTAACTATCGCCCGTGTGAAGTGACGTCATCCACTAACTATCGCCCGTGTGAAGTGACGTCATCCACTAACTATCACCCGTGTGACGTGACGTCATCCACTAACTATCGCCTGTGTGAAGTGACGTCATCCACTAACTATCTCCCGTGTGAAGTGACGTCATCCACTAACTATCGCCGTGTGAAGTGACGTCATCCACTAACTATCGCCCGTGTGAAGTGACGTCATCCACTAACTATCGCCCGTGTGAAGTGACGTCATCCACTAACTATCGCCGTGTGAAGTGACGTCATCCACTAACTATCGCCGTGTGAAGTGACGTCATCCACTAACTATCACCCATGTGAAGTGACATCATCCACTAACTATCACCCATGTGAAGTGACATCATCCACTAACTATCACCCATGTGAAGTGACATCATCCACTAACTATCACCCGTGTGAAGTGACGTCATCCACTAACTATCACCCGTGTGAAGTGACATCATCCACTAACTATCACCCATGTGAAGTGACGTCATCCACTACATCCGGGGGCGGGGGGGAGCCGCGTGGGGAGTGAAGTGACGTCATCCACTAACTATCACCCGTGTGAAGTGACATCATCCACTAACTATCATCCGTGTGAAGTGACATCATCCACTAACTATCATCCGTGTGAAGTGACATCATCCACTAACTATCATCCGTGTGAAGTGACATCATCCACTAACTATCACCCATGTGAAGTGACGTCATCCACTAACTATCGCCCGTGTGACGTGACGTCATCCACTAACTATCACCCGTGTGACGTGACGTCATCCACTAACTATCGCCCGTGTGACGTGACGTCATCCACTAACTATCGCCCGTGTGAAGTGACATCATCCACTAACTATCATCCGTGTGAAGTGACATCATCCACTAACTATCACCCATGTGAAGTGACGTCATCCACTAAGTATCGCCCGTGTGAAGTGACGTCATCCACTAACTATCGCCCGTGTGACGTGACGTCATCCACTAACTATCGCCTGTGTGAAGTGACGTCATCCACTAACTATCTCCCGTGTGAAGTGGGGCAGGCTTTAAGATGGGGGGTTTTAGATCCTACCGTGTCCTATCGTACCACATGTTCATTAAATGGGGAGTCCTTCAATTATCACCATTAAAAACATGGAGTCACAAGGATCTGTCCTAGGTCCTCTGCTATTTTCGTTATACATGTTGCCACTTGGTAATATTGTTAGAAAATATGGGATTAGTTTCCATTTTTATGCTGATGATACTCGACTATATATCTCAACAAGACCATATGAAACTTCTAAATTATCTAAGATAACCGAGTGTGTTAAAAATGTAAAAGAATGGATGACCCATAATTTTCTCCTCCTATTAAATTCGGATAAGACGAGATATTACTTATTGGACCAAAAGACAGTACACGAATCTCGTGGATTACAATTTGCAACTAGACGGATGTACGGTAACTTCCTCTACAGTCAAAAATCTGGGTGTTATATTAGATAGCAACTTGTCTTTTGAAATCATATTTCCCATGTTACAAAAAGGGCATTCTTCCATCTTAGAAACATTGCCAATTACGAAACATGAATACCCGGGAAAACATGTTACCTTTTTCTGATGCAGAAAAGCTAGTTCATGCATGCATGACCTCTAGACTGGACTATTGTAATGCACTGCTAGCTGGTTGTCCTGTGTCTTCAATAAACAAGCTACAGGTGGTTCAAAATGCAGCGGCTAGAGTCCTTACCAGGTCAAGAAAATATGATCATATTACCCCAATTTTACAGTCTCTGCACTGGCTACCTATTAAGTTCCATATCAGTTACAAAATATTATTACTTGCCTATAAGGCCCTTAATTGTTTAGCTCCTGCGTACCTAACTAGTCTTCTACCACACTACAATCCATCACGCTCCCTAAGGTCGCAAAATTCTGGACTTTTGGTAGTACCTAGGATATCAAAGTCCACTAAAGGAGGTAGAGCTTTTTCGCATTTGGCTCCCAAACTCTGGAATAGCCTTCCTGATAACGTTCGGGGTTCAGACCCACTCTCTCTGTTTAAATCTAGATTACAGACACACCTCTTTTGCCAAGCATTCAAATAATGCATCTCAAAATCTTTTACTGCAGTCATAATCTTTTACTGCAGCTATATCTAATCAAATGCACATTATTAATCTTTAGCTTGGGTTAAACAAATCAATTGTGCTTGGTTGGAACATCAGCTACGCTAATTATGTTTGTATTTGTTTCTCTGTCTTTTGCCACGGGATTAACATCCCGTGGTAACTAGGATTTACACAAGCTTCAGTCTGGATCCAGAACACCTGAGAAGAGATGATGCAACCCCTCAGAGGACCTCAAATGATGCCAACCCTGAAACAACATACAGACTACCACATTTTGCTATAAGTTTGATGCATCATATAATAATTGCTGTTAATATGATTCATCGTCTGTTTTATTACGTCTTAAATTAATTTTTCCGTACTGCTGGTTTGTCTGGTCAGAGGAGAACTGGCCTCCTGACTGAGCCTGGTCTCTCCCAAGGTTTTTTCTCCATTCTGTCACTGATGGAGTTTTGGTTCCTTTGGCTTGCTTAGTTGGGGACATTTCATTTCCGGCGATATCGTTGACATTGATTGCAAAGATATTATTTAAACTGAACTAAGCTGGATGTTGACATCACTGAACTCAATGATGAACTGTCTTTAACTGAAAATGAGTGTTTACTATTGTCATTTTGCCTTATTGACACTATTTTCCTAATTAATGCTTTTCAGTTGCTTTGTCACAATCTGTATTGTTAATGGCGCTATATAAATAAAGGTGACTTGACTTGACTTGACCCGTGTGAAGTGACGTCATCCACTAACTATCACCCATGTGAAGTGACATCATCCACTAACTATCGCCCATGTGAAGTGACATCATCCACTAACTATCACCCGTGTGAAGTGACGTCATCCACTACCTATCGCCCTGTTATGACATCATCACTACTCTCGCCCATGAGGGGGGGGGGGCGGGGGGGGGGGGGTGGGGGGGGGGGAGGGGGGGGGGGGGGGGGGGGGGGGGGGGGGGGGGGGGGGGGGCAGGGCGGGGGGGGGGGGGGGGGGGGGGGGGGGGGGGAAAGTGGACATCATCCACTAACATCGCCCATTGAAGTGACGTCATCCACTAACTATCACCCATGTGAAGTGACATCATCCACTAACTATCATCCGTGTGAAGTGACATCATCCACTAACTATCATCCGTGTGAAGTGACATCATCCACTAACTATCATCCGTGTGAAGTGACATCATCCACTAACTATCGCCCGTGTGAAGTGACATCATCCACTAACTATCGCCCGTGTGAAGTGACATCATCCACTAACTATCACCCGTGTGAAGTGACATCATCCACTAACTATCACCCGTGTGAAGTGACATCATCCACTAACTATCACCCGTGTGAAGTGACATCATCCACTAACTATCACCCGTGTGAAGTGACATCATCCACTAACTATCGCCCATGTGAAGTGACATCATCCACTAACTATCGCCCGTGTGACGTGACGTCATCCACTAACTATCGCCTGTGTGAAGTGACGTCATCCACTAACTATCACCCGTGTGAAGTGACATCATCCACTAACTATCATCCGTGTGAAGTGACATCATCCACTAACTATCGCCCGTGTGACGTGACGTCATCCACTAACTATCGCCCGTGTGAAGTGACATCATCCACTAACTATCGCCCGTGTGAAGTGACATCATCCACTAACTATCGCCCGTGTGAAGTGACGTCATCCACTAACTATCGCCGTGTGAAGTGACGTCATCCACTAACTATCGCCCGTGTGACGTGACGTCATCCACTAACTATCGCCCATGTGAAGTGACATCATCCACTAACTATCACCCGTGTGAAGTGACATCATCCACTAACTATCATCCGTGTGAAGTGACATCATCCACTAACTATCATCCGTGTGAAGTGACATCATCCACTAACTATCGCCCGTGTGAAGTGACATCATCCACTAACTATCGCCCGTGTGAAGTGACGTCATCCACTAACTATCACCCGTGTGAAGTGACATCATCCACTAACTATCATCCGTGTGAAGTGACATCATCCACTAACTATCATCCGTGTGAAGTGACATCATCCACTAACTATCATCCGTGTGAAGTGACATCATCCACTAACTATCATCCGTGTGAAGTGACATCATCCACTAACTATCATCCGTGTGAAGTGACATCATCCACTAACTATCATCCGTGTGAAGTGACATCATCCACTAACTATCATCCGTGTGAAGTGACATCATCCACTAACTATCATCCGTGTGAAGTGACATCATCCACTAACTATCATCCGTGTGAAGTGACATCATCCACTAACTATCGCCCGTGTGAAGTGACGTCATCCACTAACTATCGCCCGTGTGAAGTGACGTCATCCACTAACTATCGCCGTGTGAAGTGACGTCATCCACTAACTATCGCCCGTGTGACGTGACGTCATCCACTAACTATCGCCCGTGTGAAGTGACGTCATCCACTAACTATCGCCCGTGTGAAGTGACGTCATCCACTAACTATCGCCCGTGTGAAGTGACGTCATCCACTAACTATCGCCGTGTGAAGTGACGTCATCCACTAACTATCACCCATGTGAAGTGACATCATCCACTAACTATCACCCATGTGAAGTGACATCATCCACTAACTATCACCCGTGTGAAGTGACATCATCCACTAACTATCACCCGTGTGAAGTGACGTCATCCCCTAACTACCGCCGTGTGAAGTGACGTCATCCACTAACTATCGCCCGTGTGAAGTGACATCATCCACTAACTATCATCCGTGTGAAGTGACATCATCCACTAACTATCATCCGTGTGAAGTGACATCATCCACTAACTATCATCCGTGTGAAGTGACATCATCCACTAACTATCGCCCGTGTGAAGTGACGTCATCCACTAACTATCGCCCGTGTGAAGTGACATCATCCACTAACTATCGCCCGTGTGAAGTGACGTCATCCACTAACTATCGCCCGTGTGAAGTGACGTCATCCACTAACTATCGCCCGTGTGACGTGACGTCATCCACTAACTATCGCCGTGTGAAGTGACGTCATCCACTAACTATCACCCGTGTGAAGTGACGTCATCCACTAACTATCGCCCGTGTGAAGTGACGTCATCCACTAACTATCGCCGTGTGAAGTGACGTCATCCACTAACTATCACCCGTGTGAAGTGACGTCATCCACTAACTATCACCCGTGTGAAGTGACGTCATCCACTAACTATCACCCGTGTGAAGTGACGTCATCCACTAACTATCGCCGTGTGAAGTGACGTCATCCACTAACTATCGCCGTGTGAAGTGACGTCATCCACTAACTATCGCCGTGTGAAGTGACGTCATCCACTAACTATCGCCCGTGTGACGTGACGTCATCCACTAACTATCGCCTGTGTGAAGTGACGTCATCCACTAACTATCGCCCGTGTGACGTGACGTCATCCACTAACTATCGCCTGTGTGAAGTGACGTCATCCACTAACTATCGCCCGTGTGACGTGACGTCATCCACTAACTATCGCCTGTGTGAAGTGACGTCATCCACTAACTATCGCCGTGTGAAGTGACGTCATCCACTAACTATCACCCGTGTGAAGTGACGTCATCCACTAACTATCGCCCGTGTGAAGTGACGTCATCCACTAACTATCGCCCGTGTGACGTGACGTCATCCACTAACTATCGCCTGTGTGAAGTGACGTCATCCACTAACTATCGCCCGTGTGACGTGACGTCATCCACTAACTATCGCCTGTGTGAAGTGACGTCATCCACTAACTATCGCCCGTGTGACGTGACGTCATCCACTAACTATCGCCTGTGTGAAGTGACGTCATCCACTAACTATCGCCGTGTGAAGTGACGTCATCCACTAAGTATCGCCCGTGTGAAGTGACGTCATCCCCTAACTATCACCCGTGTGAAGTGCCGTCTCCACTAACTATCGCCCGTGTGAAGTGACGTCATCCACTAACTATCGCCGTGTGAAGTGACGTCATCCACTAACTATCACCCGTGTGACGTGACGTCATCCACTAACTATCACCCGTGTGAAGTGACGTCATCCACTAACTATCTCCCGTGTGAAGTGACGTCATCCACTAACTATCGCCCGTGTGACGTGACGTCATCCACTAACTATCGCCTGTGTGAAGTGACGTCATCCACTAACTATCGCCCGTGTGACGTGACGTCATCCACTAACTATCGCCTGTGTGAAGTGACGTCATCCACTAACTATCGCCCGTGTGAAGTGACGTCATCCACTAACTATCGCCCGTGTGACGTGACGTCATCCACTAACTATCGCCGTGTGAAGTGACGTCATCCACTAACTATCGCCCGTGTGACGTGACGTCATCCACTAACTATCGCCTGTGTGAAGTGACGTCATCCACTAACTATCGCCCGTGTGACGTGACGTCATCCACTAACTATCGCCTGTGTGAAGTGACGTCATCCACTAACTATCGCCCGTGTGACGTGACGTCATCCACTAACTATCGCCTGTGTGAAGTGACGTCATCCACTAACTATCCCCCGTGTGAAGTGACGTCATCCACTAACTATCGCCCGTGTGAAGTGACGTCATCCACTAACTATCGCCCGTGTGACGTGACGTCATCCACTAACTATCGCCTGTGTGAAGTGACGTCATCCACTAACTATCGCCCGTGTGACGTGACGTCATCCACTAACTATCGCCTGTGTGAAGTGACGTCATCCACTAACTATCGCCCGTGTGAAGTGACGTCATCCACTAACTATCTCCCGTGTGAAGTGACGTCATCCACTAACTATCGCCGTGTGAAGTGACGTCATCCACTAACTATCGCCGTGTGAAGTGACGTCATCCACTAACTATCACCCGTGTGAAGTGACATCATCCACTAACTATCACCCGTGTGACGTGACGTCATCCACTAACTATCGCCTGTGTGAAGTGACGTCATCCACTAACTATCGCCCGTGTGACGTGACGTCATCCACTAACTATCGCCTGTGTGAAGTGACGTCATCCACTAACTATCGCCCGTGTGACGTGACGTCATCCACTAACTATCGCCTGTGTGAAGTGACGTCATCCACTAACTATCGCCCGTGTGACGTGACGTCATCCACTAACTATCGCCTGTGTGAAGTGACGTCATCCACTAACTATCACCCGTGTGAAGTGACGTCATCCACTAACTATCCCCCGTGTGAAGTGACGTCATCCACTAACTATCGCCCGTGTGACGTGACGTCATCCACTAACTATCGCCTGTGTGAAGTGACGTCATCCACTAACTATCGCCCGTGTGACGTGACGTCATCCACTAACTATCGCCTGTGTGAAGTGACGTCATCCACTAACTATCGCCCGTGTGACGTGACGTCATCCACTAACTATCGCCGTGTGAAGTGACGTCATCCACTAACTATCACCCGTGTGAAGTGACGTCATCCACTAACTATCCCCCGTGTGAAGTGACGTCATCCACTAACTATCACCCGTGTGAAGTGACATCATCCACTAACTATCACCCATGTGAAGTGACATCATCCACTAACTATCACCCATGTGAAGTGACATCATCCACTAACTATCACCCATGTGAAGTGACATCATCCACTAACTATCACCCATGTGAAGTGACATCATCCACTAACTATCACCCATGTGAAGTGACATCATCCACTAACTATCACCCGTGTGAAGTGACGTCATCCACTAACTATCGCCCGTGTGAAGTGACATCATCCACTAACTATCACCCGTGTGAAGTGACGTCATCCACTAACTATCGCCCGTGTGAAGTGACGTCATCCACTAACTATCCCCCCCCGTGTGAGTGACGTCATCACTAACTATCGCCCTTGAAGTGACATCATCCCCTAACTTTCGCCCGTGTAAGTGACATCCATCCACTAACTATCACCTTGACAGCATCTGATTGAGACTTATTGAAAAGAACAGCACGACACTTGATTTGTATTTCTAGGCAATGAAATGCATACACTGAGCACAACTTTTTTTAAATTCCAAAAACAGATTAAAATAAAAACTTTTTTAGCTTAAATATAGCCTACCATTTTAATGTTATTTTTAAATTTAAATCAAATGCATCTTACAATAAATTATATATAATGAAAGTTGATGATATAAAGAAATATAATATAGGCCTATTAAAATAATAACCATACAGAATTTTTAACAATAATTTGTATAGAACTTATATCCATCATGCATTACTAATTAGAATCATTTCATAATTTTGCAACGTTATGTTGGTCAGCTTAAAAAATAATATGTACATTTCCATCTGAACTGTGTTGAGAAAAGTGAGGTTTTCAAACATGTTGATAGCTTGTGATGAACTACACCTGACTTCATCCACTAAACATTAACAGCTGATTAAGAGTTACTGCGAAAATAATAAACATGCTGTTTGAAATGACAATAAAAACATATTTTTCTTTTTAATGTTATTTTTGAAAATACAATTAAATGCAGATTACAAAAACTGTATGAATATATATATCTATATTGTATTATGAATATTTTAATTTCACAGTTTCCCACATGATGCTGGTCATGCACGCAATCCATCCGAGCCTCGACACTCGCTCAGATCAATGCAAACTCACTGCAGAGCAGAGCCTATAGCTTCAGCTTCGTGTCTGTTCTTGCTGTTGCTCGCCGCAGGTGCAGCAGAGGGGTTTGAGGAATATGCCTCCTGTAGGTGGATGTCTGCAGGAATCATGGGTGGAGCTGGGGTGAAGGAGGAGCTGTGTGTAAGTGTGTCCCCTCACTGTTTCCTGGAGGCTTCTTCAGATGATTACCAGCGACCTGACAGCTCACTCCTCCAACACTCCTCCAACATGGTAAGACATCCTTCACGTGCCATATGCCTTGTTGCAGTCAGATAGTGATGTGTTATGATAGTGTAGTATGTGCTGTTTGTTTGAGTGTGTGTTTATGGTGTCCACTGCTCATGTGAGTTCATGTCTGTCTGTGTGTGTGAGTGCTGTGTCGGATTCAGTGCTGCTTCATGATTTCACTGAGGGTTAGGGTTAGGACACGGTTGATGTAAATGTTCGGTGGGTTTTCTTCTGCTTGTTTTGATCCTCGAGACTGCAGCTTCAAACCAGCTTGTCTTCTTTTCAGCTTCAGCCAGTTCAAATGCAGAGTCCCTAAAATGTTCCATTACACAACCGCACAGTGACTCTCCCAAAAAAAATAACATACAGAGGGTTTGTGTGAGTGTCTGATCAATAATGGGAATTTCTATCGACTTCTGGGGGTTTAATTCTGAGCTAATAATATTTAGTATGTTTTGGATCCCAAAACCTTGCGTTTTTCTGTTTTTTAGTTTTAGTCTCCTTGTGACCACATTTGGTCCCCAAAACTTCAAAACACATCAGGGTAATGATTGGTAACTAAACCTGAAAGCACAAAAATAAATAAAGTAAAATAAAGAAATAAACAAGTAAGTAAAGAAATAAACAAACAAAAAAATACATTTTATTTAAAAAAGAATCAGCTAGTTTCCAAAACAACATTTAGTTTAAGTTAAAATAAACTAATGAAATAAATAAATAAATAAACAACATGAACTTTATGAAAACTATACAGACATATTTAAAAGCCAAATAATAAAATAAACACAACAAACACAATCACTGCAACTTTCAAATGAACCCAAAAAGTGAAAATAAAAAATATTATTCAAAATATAAACAAAAACAATAATGGTATATCAATGATACCAAAATAGCACACACCCTGTTGACCAGTAATAAGTTTCATGGAAACTGTGTGTGTGTGTTTGTGTGTGTGTGTGTGAGTGTGTGTGTGTGTGTGTGTGTGTGTGTGTGTGTGTGTGTGTGTGTGTGTCTTCGTTCGGTGTGTGTGTCTGTGTGTGTGTGTGTGTGTGTGTGTGTGTGTGTGTGAGAGAGAGAGAGAGAGAGTATGTGGAGTGTGTGTGTGTGTGTGTGTGACACTGTGAGTGTGTGTGTGTGTGTGTGTGTGTGTGTGTGAGCAGTGGTCATTGGAAACTTGTGGTTTCATAATGAGTAAAATAAGTGACGTGTGGCTTTCCAAAAATTGCTTAATAGTTTTATTTGGCTAACAATAAAAAAGAAAGCAGAAGTGTTTTGCACTGCTGCTCTATAAAACCATACAGCATTTAAAGCGAGAGAAAAAGCTGCAAAGATGAGAAGTGTGTGAGATCCGCTGTAGACGGAGGTTCCTGTCTCCCTCGATGCAGGTCTGCAGGACGCTCTGCTGGAGGCTCGTGTTTGTGACGCTGCTGGTGTTTGACGCTCACAGAGGTAATGTTGATCCAAAGCCACATCAGCTGCCTTCCATGTCACCTTTCTGCCTTTGTAATGAACTGTTTAGAAGAAACCACATGACATTCTTCCAAATGCTCATATTTCATCGTGGTTAACTTACACAGCCTGAAACAGCGTGAGATAATGAGCTGGGAGTTTCTGTATTACTCACGGGGGGTGCTGTCTCATTTATGGTGGGTGTTTCTGTAGAAGTTCTCTTGAAATGTTAACACAACTCCACAGATGTAGCATCACATTTTTTCCACTTATTTTCATGCAGTGTAGATGTAAATAGAATGAATGTTAGGCCATTTGCAGTGTTGGGGAAAGTTACAATGTATTACAATATTGTGTTACTCCCTGAAAAAGTAACTAATTGGGTTACTTAGTTACTTTTTAAGGAAAGTAATGCGTTATGTTACTTTTGTGTTACTTTTTCTCATCTGGGCTGGGTTTTCTTGTTTGTTTTTACTATAAAAATTTATATTCTTTCATTTCTTATATCATTCTTATTTAAAATGAATTATGCAATTATGCAAATTTATTTGCTTGAGATGCAGAATGAAAATATTAAGTGTTTTCTGAGATGTTTAGCAAAATTAAGTTATCAGAATCAGAGTCAGAATGAGTTTTTATTGCCAGGTATGTTTACACATACGAGGAATTTGTTTTCGTGACAGAAGCTTCCACAGTGTAACAGAATGACAGTGACAGAACAAAAACACAGATAATAAAAGAAGAATAAAAAAATAAAAAAAATAGAACAAGTAAATAAGGAATAACAATATATAAATTGACAATTGTATGTGCAGGTATATTATGTGCAAAGTTTATGCTTTATGCATATTATGAGTTTATGCTTTAATAACAAGTCCACTGGCAGATATTTGTTCTTGTTTCAATCATAAATTCTCTTCGTTTTGATGCATTTCTCAGATAAACAAGAATTTTGTTTGTTATTTTGATTCTCACATAAATGCATCTTGATTTAAGAATATCTGCACTGGAAAACAAGACACAAATCCTGAGGGAGAACAGAACTATTTGATCAGAAGTTACAGTAAAATGCATTTCTATATTCTAGTGGCAAGGCTATTATAGATAACTAGAACTGTAATAATAAAAAGTAAACTGAAATCATCTCATATATATATCTATATAATACTACTAATATACTATAATATATATATCTGATCTATTATAAATATATATATAAATTCTCCTTTCATTTCGTTTAACTTGAATTACTAAAATAACAAAGTAATCACACTCCAATGAAAATAAATATTATTTAAAACTATAGGCATTTTAAAAATACTTAAAAACACAACAAATTTACTAAAACTTGTGTTCCCTTCAATTTACTTCTTAACTTTTCCTTACTTGGCCTTAAAAAGGACTTTAGAAAGTCTTAAATGTACCTGCAGGAGCGTCGTATGGCTCAAATAAAGCTGTGATGGAGGTGTGCAAGCAACAGAAGACTTGCGCTGCATGAGAAACACTGTTTGCGTTCTCCCTGCAGCTCAGGAGTGTGAGGAGATGACAGACCTGGATCTGAAGCACACTCTGTCTGGGACGTCTCTGAATGTGAGGCTCCTGCTCTACACTCGGGTCAATGCGTCCTGCGCTCAGCTGCTGTCCCATCGAGAGCCCTTCAGCAGCCCTCGCTTCAACCTCAGCTCCCCGAGCACCTTCCTCATCCACGGCTACCGGCCCACCGGCTCGCCTCCCGTCTGGCTCACTCAGTTCGTGCAGCTCCTCCTGCAGCGCCGCGACATGAACGTGATCGTGGTGGACTGGAACCGTGGGGCCACCAACATAAACTACTGGAAAGTGGTGGACAACACACGCAAGGTGGCCGCGAACCTCACCGACCTCATCCAGAAAATGGAGGTAAAAGAAAAGTTCCTCAGTGCGATCAAGTCAAGTCAGCTTTATGAGACATTAATGTCATCATTCAGCTTAAATCAGTTCAGTATTACTGAGTTTTCTAACCGACAATGATTATGGTGTATTTCATTGAAATTGGAAGTAGATGCTGTCAGGAATTTTTAATTACTGATTTATTTTATTTTTGGGTTATTATCTGGTTACAGATTATGAATCTTTTTTCACTACAAAATGTTAGCACTACAGAAGCCCACAATGCTAATTTCTAATGCATAATACTAATACTAATTAAATGTCCCTTGATTATTGGACAAGTGTTGGACGCCCCATGAAATCTAAATTATTTTGTAGATTTTAGAAATCTAAAAGCAAACGCAAAATGAACATTTAACAGCTGTTCACTTTTAAAGTTGCATTGAAAAGAACGTATCAATATATATTTTCTTTGTGTTATGAATTGCATCCAAGCGTAATGGATTATTGAAAAAGAAAAGTAAAATGTTGGGACAAGGTTCTGTCCATCCGTTGTTGACTGAATTTTGAGATGCGCGTGTTGCCTTCAAGAATAAATGCAAGCTTGCAGTCAGTAGCATAAGCAGTGAGAGAGTCCTGACCTAATAGCACCCTACCGATCAGCCAGCAGAAAATGTCTCGGGTTACGCATGCAGCCAAGGTTCCCCGAAAGGGAACGAGACTCTCCGCCCCCTAGGGGGCACATTGGGGAATGCAGCCTGCATGACCGGTGTCTGAAGCACGTGTGAAACAACGCCAATCTATTGGTCCACTTGGCCCATGACGTCATAGGCGGGATGCCCGGAAGTATAAAAGGGCACCTGCTGAATACGTCATCCACTTTAGCTGTCTGAAGGAGATGTAGACAGGCAGGCCGAAGGCATGGCAAGGGGGCGCAGCGTCTCGTTCTCGCTACATGCTTAACCCAAGACATTCCCCTTCTAGGGAACTCAATGCTGCGGAATCCTAGGGGGCACATCGGGGAATGAAATCCAACCACGTCGTGCCGAGGCGTTTGCCTCTCCACCTGGTGGGAGAGCACCAAGGAAGCGACAGACATAAAACAAAGCCTTTCCTCAGAAAGGGGCCATGCCACTGACACCACGGGTCGCTCACGCAACTTGGCAGAAACGGGGGAACCTGAATAGATCAAGTGGAACATCCCACCCAAGTTAAGAGCACAGCTATCACAGATGACTATGCTATATGAGCAGAACTAGCCTGGATACACAAGACCACTGAAGAGGCTAACTAGAGAGCCTCTAGAGGAGCTCAAGAGATGATACTTAAATCCCAGGTAAAGAGAGTAGCTGCCAAGCTAGAACACAGCTATCTGCAAATAGCTATGTCCCTAAAGTCTTATGAAGGCTTGTGGACCAGAATAACATAGCCAAGATATCCTTCCTACAGAGCTGCTCAGACAACAGAGAGTGGGCTATCTACTTACTACCCTAGCAGGGGAGATAGCACTGTCTAGGCAAGGGCTCAAAGAGACCGCTACTTAAAAACCCTAGGAAGGGGAGCAGTCACTGAGCTAGCACATAGATATCCTCAGATAGCTATGTACCTTGGAAGGGCTACCAGAAGGGGGACGGACTGAAACTATCCAGACCACAAAGAGTGGGCTGTCTACTTACGACCCAAAGAGGGGAGACAGTATTGTCTAGGTAAGGGCTCAAGAGACCGCTACTTTAAACCCTAAGCAGGGAGCGATCACTGAGCTAGCACATAGCTAGGAAAGGGCCCACTCCATTAGAGGGCTCACCACAATTGCAGTAGAACACAGCTAGCCCGTCCTGCCAAAAACAATGGCTGAAGGCTATATTAAGGAGGTAAATGATTCGCTAGCACTAGAGGGCTGGACACAGCTATCCTCGAATAGCAGTTCTCTCAGATAAGGCTGAAGATTGCCCAGGCCACGGAAGTGGGCCATCTATTTAAAACCCCGAAGGGGAGACAGCACAGTCCAGGCAAGGGGCTCACGGAGACCACAATCTAAAAACCCTAAAAGGGAAGCGGTCTCCGCGCTGGAACACAGCTATCCTCGAATAGCTGATTCCTAAATAAAGGCTTCAGCACTTACTCGAGAACTTGTGCCAAGTGGAACCCAACCTAGTTATCAGAAGCTAGGCTAGAATAAAGCTGCCCTCAGACCGCCATATTCCAGAGCAAAAAGATATTCCCCATAACCACTCTAGGTGCTGAAACACCCTGCGAGAGAAAACTCGCAAGCCTCTCTCCACAGAGTATTTAAATATATTCACTCCCAGCAAGGCTCTCCACACACAATAACATGCATATTAGAGAGGCATGGCCGAGCTGAATATAGCTCCACCCACGATCTTGCAGGATCAGGGCTGAAACACTCTGCTCACACTTCATCGTCATAACAACCCAACAATATCCGTGGCATCTGACAACCCGTATAGTAGGGTGTGCAGATGCCGCAGATCAAAGCGATGACCGCGAGGTGAGATAAACTGTGCCGCGGCAACAGACACAAACCCGTGTCCCTCGGGAATAGGAACAAATGCAAGCGGAGCCTAGACATCGTGACTCATCACAATGAGCGTGTAACTCTGAAAGCACGTGCTCTTCGCCGAGACAAAAGCATAAGCAGAACATGCCCTCGAGTGTTAGAATCCAAACACGGAGGCACACATCCCTAAGGCGCTGCTCGACTCGAGCATTATCCGCGGGATCCGATAACCCAAAAAGGGCATCTCAACCCCGCGTTCCGAGTCTTCGCTGTGCCTCTGCAACAGCGGGACCCGACCCGTGAGATGCAAACGCTTGTCACTCATCTCTCGAGAAGAGGGACAAACGCGAATGGAGCTTCTCATTGGATAACACTCACAATGAGCGCATTCAGAGCCCTCGAGCACTGAACACGCAAGCTCCTGACCAAAAACAGATGACCGATAGATCGTGCACGCAGGGCCGTCCTTAGCTGATGTGGGGTGAGGTAGGGAGCGGGGCCCCCCTTCGGTCCGTTCGCGATCGCGTTCCTGGGGGTTGGGGGGGGGGTGGTTGTGTTTATCCGTTCGCCGCGGGGGCGACCGCACCATTTCACCCCCCTAAGACAGCCGCACAGTGTCCCTCAAGTGCCAGAAACACACACTCCCACAGCGCTCACCTGCCCTGGTCTCTCACACGCACTACAAACAGACGGCTCCTGAAGACAGCAAAGTGGATGACGTATTCAGTAGGTGCCCTTTTATACTTCCGGGCATCCCGCTTATGACGTCATGGGCCAGGTGGACCAATAGATTGGCGTTGTTTCAAAATCAAAAACAAAAACACGTCTTAGGCACGTCATGCGGGCTGCATTTTCCCCGAGGGCGCGCAGCGTGGAGTTCGGTAGAAGGGGAACAGGCCATTTCATTCTGCAGTTCAAAGCAGGCTTATTTTTGTGTCATTTTTATACTATTATAGTTTTTGCTAGTATTTTGAATTAGATTTTATTTTTAGATATTCTGTTTTTATTTTGCTTCAGTTTTAGTAATACAATAAAATGATATTTGTCATTTTTATAATTTTTTATTTGTAAATATAGTTTTTTATTAGGTTTTCACTTTTTTCTTTGGTTATTTTAGTACTTCAAACGTAAACTAAATGAAATGACAAACGACAAACTCGCTGAAATAAAATGTTTTTTTTTTCAATTACCCTCTCTACCCTAAATTTAAATAAATGAATATGTGCTATGAGCGGTTTAAAGTTGTGCTGGTTCTTGAGCACGGGCAGCAGGTTTGTCTGTGCACAGGTGAAGCATGCGTTAATCATTAACTTATTCAGGTGGAGACTTGAATAAACAGCTAGTGACGTCGTTATGTAAATGCAGTCTTATGTGACATAATGCCCTGTTTGGTCAGAGGCCAAGACACGTGTGTGTGTGTGTGTGTGTTGTGTGTGTGTGTGTGTGTGTGTTTTTAACAATAATGTGAGCTGCTAAATCCGTTAACTAAACACTCAAAATTCTTATACAAAAAAGCATGGTCCATTTTGGTCCAATTTAGTGGTGTCGTTTATTATAATTTTTATTATTTATTTATTTATTTTATTAACCCTCTGGGCCTCGTCTCAGTTTTTTGGTCACAACTGGTGCCTTCAGGGCATAAGTACCAGAGCCTTGAAATGTAACAAGCATGTCAACAAAATCATGTAATGAGCCTACTTTTTGTTTTATAGTTTATTATTATTTTTATTTGGATACTATACCATATTGATAAATTTTATGAGACTGTTTTTTTTTCCATTAAAATTATTTTAGTTATTTTTTATTATTTTTCATCGTGCAATATTTCAGATTAAAATAAATGGAAGGCCTTTAAAGTAGCCTTTTGTAGTAAGAAGTTCCAACCGTAGGCGTTAAAGATAAAACCTTGTGTAATATCATGGTGTAACACCGGTACATAAATACATAAAGAGGCTTTTTAAGTTTTTTTTTATTTTGTTTATTTATTTATTTTTAAACAATTTTTTGACCCTTTAACATATCCGGATCATGTTCAAGATTTTTTTTTGTGTGTGTTCACATAGCTAATGTGTCATCCCATTCTGATGAAGCAAAAAAATTGTAAAATGTGTTTTTTCAAAAGTGACTGAAGAGGCCCAGAGTGTCAAAGAAGATAAAGGAATGGCATGTTTGTTTTAATATGTGCACCAATAAATAATTTATAACAAACACTGTAATATTCCATAAAAAATAAGAATTGTCCTTTTTTTATTCTCAAGGTGTTAACTAGCCTAATGACAGACCCATTATTTTGTTGTATCATCTTTTGTGAAATGTTCACACAGTGTTTCCTCCTCTGACTTGACGTTCTGTGCTTTTCTTCATATTCATCAATGAGTATAAATGTTTTGTGTGTGTCTGTGTGTGTGTGTGGTGTGTGTGTGTGTGTGTGTGTTTTTGTGTGTGTTTTTGTGTGTGTTTTTGTGTGTGTGTGTGATGTGTGTGTGTGTTGTGTGTGTGTGTGTCTGTTGTGTGTTGGTGGTGTGTGTGTGTGTGTGTGTCGTGTGTCCTGTGTGTGTCGGTGTGTGTGTGTTGTGTGTGTTGTCTTGTGTGTGTGTGTGTGGTGTGGTGGTGTGTGTGTGTGTTTGTGTGTGGTGTGTCTGTGTGTGTGTGTGTGTTTAAGTGTGTGTGTGTGTGTGTGTGTGTGGTGTGTGTGTGTGGTGTGTGTGTGTGTGTGGGTGTCCTGTCCTGATGTGTCTGTGTGATTGTGTGTGTGTGTGTGTTATAGTGTGAGTGTTATAGTGTGTGTGTGTGTGTGTGTGTGGTCTGGGTGTGTGTGTGTGTGTGTGTGTGTGTCTGCTGTGTGTGTCTGTGTGTGTGTCTGTCTGTTTGTGTCTGTGTGTGTGTGTCTGTCTGTGTCTGTGTGTCTGTGTGTGTGTGTGTGTGTTTTTTTTTTGTGTGTGTGTGTGTTTTTTTGTGTTTGTTTGTGTGTGTGTGTGTCTCTGTGTGTGTTTGTGTGTGTGTGTGTGTGGCTGTCCTGTCCTGGTCTGTCTGTCTGTCTGTCTGTGGGTGTGTGTGTTCGGTGTGTGTGTGTGTGTCTGTCTGTGTCTGTGTGTCCTGTGTGTGTTTGTGTGTGTGTGTCTGTGTGTGTGTGTGTCTATGTGTGTGAGTGTGTCTGTGTGTGTGTGTGTGTGTGTCTCTGTGTGTGTGTGTGTGTGTGTGTGTGTCTGTCCTGTCTTTCTGTCTGTCTGTCTGCTGTGTGTGTGGGTGTGGTGTGGTTGGGTGTCTGTCTTTTCTGGTCTGTGTGTTCCTGTCTGTCTGTCTGATGTGTTTTGTGTGATGTGGCGTGTCTCTACCGTGGTGGGTGTTTCTGTGTGTGTGTGTGGTGTGTGTAGTCTGTGTGTGTGGTGTGGTGTGTGTCTGTCTGGGTCTGTGTCTGTCTGTGTGTGTGTGTGTGTGTGTGGTCTGTTGTCCCCTGTGGTGTGTCCCGTCTGTCCCAATGTCTGTCTGTTGTGTGTGTGTGTGTGTGGTGTGTCTCTGTGTTGTTGTGTGTGTGGTGTTGGTGTGTGTGGTCTGTTCTGTCCCTGTCTGTCTGTTGTCTTCTGGCTGTGTGTGTCTGTCCATGTCCTGTTGTGTGTGTGTGTGTGTGGGTTTTGTGTGTGTGTTGTGTGTGTGTGGGTGTGTGGGGTGTGTGTGTGTGTTTGTGTGTGTGTGTGTGTGTGGGGTGTCCGTCTGTCCTGTCTGTCTGTCTGTCTGTCTAGTCTGTCTGACTGTGTGTGTGTTGTGTGTGGGGGTGTGACATTACAGGTCAACGGGGCCAATCTCAGCTCCATACACATGATTGGTGTCAGTTTAGGGGCCCACATTTCAGGTTTCACTGGGGCCAATTTTAATGGAAGAATTGGCAGGATAACAGGTGAGTTCTCCTCCTGAAGCTTCGAGCCGTCATCAGTTGTGGTGTGTGATTGATTGTGATGTCTCGTGTCTCACTCAGCGCTGGATCCAGCAGGGCCGGAGTTTAACGGTCAGCCCCCCAGCGAGCGTCTCGACTCGTCTGATGCCCAGTTCGTGGAGGCCCTGCACACAGACATGGACGGTGTGTTTCTCACACAACACTGAGATGTTTCTCTTTCTCTTCTTCTCGGAAGAGGCTCTTGATTATTGGCTTTCACAGGAAACAGCACCTACAAGCCTCCTAGCACACACTGACCGTTTTCCAAGAAACGCAAACCCCACCAGCATCACACTACATGAAAGTCTAGAGCTAGCTAACTCATCGCTGGCATTTTCTTGTAGCGTTGGGCTATCGTGATCTTCTGGGTCACATCGACTATTACGCAAACGGTGGAGCGGATCAGCCTGGATGCCCCAGAACCATCTTTTCAGGTCAGCTTTTTAGCATTTTAATGTAGCCTTGATGAAAATAATATTACACACACGCACATACAGTCTGGCGTGGATCACAATAAGATTTTAAAAAATTTTTTTTTTTTTTTTCAAAGAAGTCTCTTCTTGCTCACAAGATTGCATTATTGATTCAAAATACAGAAAAAACAGTAATATTGTGAAATATTTTTGTAATTCCACAGCTGTTTTCTGTGTGAGTATCTGTTAAACTGTAATGTATTTCTGTGATGAGCAGCTGAATTTTCAGCATCATTCCTCCAGTCTTCAGTGTCACATGATCTTCAGAAATCAGTGTAATATGCTGATTATTAGAAACATTTCTGATTATTATCAATGATGAAAACAGTTGTGCTGCACAATATTTTTGTGGAAACTGATGCATTTTATTTTTAGGATTCTTTGATGAATAAATAGTTATAAAGAACAGCATTTATTCAAAATAAAATCTTTTCTAACAATATAAATCTTTACCATCACTTTTTATCAGTTGAATAGTAATTTTGTCCAAAAAAAAAAAAGTACTGACCCCACACTTTTGAACCTTTGAACAGAAAATTTGAATAAAACAAAAAAATAATATTTCACAATATTACAGTTTTTTCTGTGTTTTTCATCAAATAAATGCAGCCTTGATGAGCAGAAGAGACTTCTTTCAGAAACATTAAAAATCTTACTGTTCAAAAACAGCACTTTGTATTTTTGTGTACTTATAACTTAAAAATGCTTGTAAAATTAAACAAAAAGAAACCTTGATTTTCAGTCTTTCAATATTATAATTTTGACTTGCTTTCTAACCATACCTCTCTGAACTTTCAAATGTAATGCACATTAAAAATGTAAGGAATTATATCATAATTACTTGCAAGATGCTACTCACATGATCAAAATAACATGATTAATAAGAAAGAAAGAATATCTTCATGCCCCAGACTAACATGATGCTCAGCAGTCTCTTCATATTGCATATATTGTATAAGTTGCTTAAAGTGTCTAGTTTTAAGGTTTCAGATAAGTTTTTGGAGAATACAATGTTACAATTTGGTTGAATTAATGTTACATTGTCATTCAGTGTAACTGTAAAAATTCAAACATGCTTATTCTGACGCGTACATATTAAAATATATAAAAGAATAAGGGAGCATATTAAATTTTATTGTGTTTTAAATGAGTACAAAATTCTTACTGACAAATGGGCGAAACCTAGGATAGTGGCAACTTTTAAAAATGTAAAATTACAGCTAATTATTATTTGGGGTGAATGTAATTAGTCTTTTAATATGTCATAAATTGATTTTTGTTGTAAATACGCCTGACAAGATTGTTACACTGAATGATATTTTAGTGGGGTGTCTTCTGAACTCAGGGAAAATGTATGATATTTATTTTTTGCTCGGAAAAACAAAAACAAAATTGCAATTAAATTAAACAGAAAACTTTATACATTTTTTGGGGGAAAACAACAACAATTTACAGCAGTATTGTTTTTATGCTTAACCCCTTTTTCGTCTTTGACCCATGTATTTATACACTGCAGAAGTCTGTAGGTTTTAAACATCTCTGATTCTGTAATGCTCCACAGGCTCAGAGTATTTCAAGTGTGACCATCAGAGGTCAGTGTTCCTCTACATGAGCTCCATCAGTGGCTCCTGTCCCATCACCGCCTACCCCTGTGACTCCTACACACTCTTCCGGGACGGGAAGTGCATGGACTGTGGGACGTTCACGCCGGACGGATGCCCTGTTTTGGGTAAACTGAGTAAGCTCTGAGTTGAATGCGATCGGTCTCCTGTTCTCAGACAGATGTGCAGGTTATGATGCTGTGCGCTGGAGGGACACTCTGGTGCAGCTGGGACAAACCAGGACATATTTCCAAACTAATAAAGCATCTCCATACTGCAGTGAGCATTTCTATTACATTCATTATTACTATCAGCTGTGGCTAGATTCAGCATTGAGAGAGAAACACTAGCGGTCAAAAGTTTGGGATCAGAATGATTTTTAATGTTTTTACAGGAGTCTCTTCTGCTCATCAAGGCTGCATTTATTTGATTAAAAATACAGACAAATACAGTAAAAATTGTGAAATATTATTATGATGTAAAATAACGTTTTTCTATTTTAATATACATTAAAATCACATGTATTTCTGTGATGCGCAGCTGTATTTTCAGCATCATTCCTCCAGTCTTCAGTGTCACATGATCTTCAGAAATCACTATAATATGCTGATTATTATCAGTTGTGCTGCTTCATGTTTTTTTGGGAAGCTGTGATCATTTTTTTCAGGATTCTTTGATGCATAAAAAGTTCAAAAGAAGAGCATTTATTTCAAATATAAATCTTTTCTAACAATATACACTACCGTTCAACAGTCTGGGGTCAGTACATTTTTATTTAAGCTTTTATTCAGCGAGGATGTGTTAAATTGATAAGAAGTGACAGCAAAGATTTATATTGTTAGAAAAGATTTCTATTTTGAATAAATGCTGTTCTTTTGAACTTTTTATTCATCAAAGAATCCTGAAGAAAGTATCACAGGTTCCAAAAAAATATTTGTTTTAACTGTTGATAATTCTAATAATAAATCAGCATATTAGAATGATTTCTGCAGTGAAATCCAGCTTTGCATCGCAGAAATAAATGATATTTTAAAGGATATTAAACTAGAAACCCTTATTTTATATTGTAATAACATTTTGCAAGATTACTGTTTTTTTTGTATTTTTGATCAAATAAATGCAGCCTTGATGAGCAGAAGAGACTTCTTTCAGAAACATCACAAGTCTTGCTGATCCCAAACGTTTGAGCGCTAGTGTAAATATAACGTAACAGTTTTCTGACTCCACCAGAGTTCGGCTACAAGCTTGATATTATCACATGGAACCAGAAGACACACTGGGGATATTTAACTATTAAATTAAGCAACAGAAAGGAAGAGGTGCAAGTTGAACTCAATCAGTAAGTCCATGAAAGTCTGTGTCTCGTATAAGTAGTATTCCCAGATCGATGTTTTGGATGCTGATGTTTCTCCTCTCTCTTCCAGTAAATCCCTGATGTTTGAGAGGTTTGTGGAGAGCAGCGTTCTGGCTCAGTTTGACCGAGACGTCCAGCCTGTGAAAGAGATCTCGCTCAAGTTCTGTACGGGGAAAGGACTCCGGCCGAGCAAGAAACTGCGGCTCCTGCGCATCCGCCTCACTCCTCTACAGAACCACCTCAGGTCTGTGTGCTTTCATCTGAAGCAAGCATTCGTCTGAGCTGCTGTTGTGCATGAATAGAGACCGGAGCTGCTCTGTTCACTATATTATAAGACTTCAGGCCAAATGACAGCTCTGTGTATCAGTTATTTGTGCTTCTTTTTTAATTCAAGCATGAGAGATCAAGGTGTGTGACACCAAACATACTCAAAAGTTGATACTTTTATTCATCAAGGATGCATTAAACTGATCAAAAGTGACAGTAAAGACATTGATAATGTTACAAAAGATTCTATTTCAAATAAATGCTGTTCTTTTGAACTTTCTGTTCATCTGTGAATCCTGAAAAATAAAATGTATCACAGATTCCACAAAAATATTAATGTTCTCAACATTGATAATAATCAGAAATGTTTCTCGAGCAGCAGATCAGCATATTATAGTGATTTCTGAAGATCATGTGACACTGAAGACTGGAGTAATGATGCTGAAAATACATAAATAAATTACAGTTTAACAGATACTCACACAGAAAACAGCTGTTTTAGATTAGAATAATATTTCACTATTTTAATATTTCAGCCTTGCTGAGCAGAAGAGACTCTTTCAGAAACATTAAACTGAATAGAGACAAAGACCAGCGTACTCCTGACAGCCACAAAAACTCTTATGTTTCCTTCAACTCAAGCAGGCCTTTCAGCAGGCCTCTGTGTCGCTATGATCTTCTGCTGGAGGAAAATAAAGATGTGACGTTCAGACCGATTCCCTGTGAAGACTCGAACGTCTGATCCAGACTCGTCTGAACCAACCGCTGGCTCTCTCGGTCAGTTACTGAAGCGGCTGTCATTAGTCTTTCATTTAAAACGATCTGAAGCGGTTCCTCTCGGGTCAGCGTCAGTGTTGTCTTCCAGGGTCCCTTCAGAATTGTTTGTTTTATTCTCTTCATGAAGGGACAGCTACATTTGTTTTTATGTAAAGTAAATAAATATTTTTCTTGTTTTTGCCTCTTTATGTCAGTGATATTTATGGTATTACTTTAATTTTCTTTGTTTTAACGCTGTTGTTACCAGTGTTTTTCCTACAGGACCCCTTTTTACATCACTCCACTTCTTGGCTTTCTGCGAGTTCATGATATACCCATGCATGTATAAATATTATAGCAATGTTAATACATTTCATAACACGCTACCATTTAAAATTTGGGGGTGCAGTAACTTTGTTACGTTTTTGTTTGTTTGTTTTCAGTTGATCAAAAGAGACTTTTACATTGTTACAGAAAATTCCATTTTTAAAAAAATGCAAGTTCTTCCTGTTCATCAGGCTTCTGAATAAATGTATCATTAAGTAGCACAACTGTTTTTAATAGTGATAATCAGCAAAGCAGCATATTATAGTGATTTCTGAAGATCATGTGACGCTGAAGACTGCAGTAATGATGCTGAAAATACAGCTGCGCATCACAGAAATACATTACAGTTTAACAGAGATTCACACAGAACACAAGCTGTTTTACATTACAATAATATTTCACAATTTTTACTGTATTTTTGATCAAATGGTGGAAAAAAATCTTACTGACGCCTAACAGTTTTTTTTAGCTTTAGAATCCTCCTTCACACTAGATGGAAAAAGGCTGTTATAAATGTGACCCTGGAGCACAAAACCAGTCATAAGGGTCAATTTTTCAAAATTGAGATTTATACATCATCTGAAAGATGAATAAATAATATTTCCATTGATGTATGGTTTGTTAGGATAGGACCATATTTGGCCGAGATACAACTAAAAAATCTAAATATTGAGAAAATTATCTTTAAAGATGTTCAAATGAAGTTCTTAGCAATGCATATTACTAATCAAACATTAAGTTTTGATATATTTACGGTAGGAAGGTTACAAAATATCTTCATGGGAACATGATCTTTACTTAATCTCCTAATGATTTTTGGCATAAAATAAATAAAATAATTTTGACTCGTACTTATTGTTGGCTATTGCTACAAATATCCCCCAGCGACTTAACACTGCTTTTGTGCTGCAGGGTCACATATAAAGATGAAATTAAATGCAAGGTCTGATGTTAATTCGTCTAAGCGATCAATGCATTTGATGGAAACAAACAGGTTGCTCTCTCTTTCCAGTCATCGTTCATGGTTTAGAACCCAAAACGTGTTTTATATAACGCATGTAGCGGCAGTGTAAAGCACCAACACAATATGTGTTCACTGAGTCTGGACAGAAGTTCTCAAGAGTTCTTCCTCAGTCTTGGTAAGTTCTTCATTGCACACTTCAGACTCACAGAGGCGTATCTGACGGCTTCGAGCGGCCGATGGAGACCTCAGAGGTGCTCACTTGGACACGTGTTTCTTAAGACGTTCTACATCAATCTGAAGTATAAGAGAGCACAAGTGAGCGTTCATGGTACGGTTATTAAATCAGTTATGATAGGCTATCTAATGAAAAGTGTTGGGGTAACATTACTTTTGCAGCAAAATATATGAGTTTCATTTTCAAATAAGTATAAATGTAAGGTATTTAGGTTTCCAATTTATTTAATTTATGCCTTTACAGTTGCCAAAAATATAACTTTTGGGTTTTTGGTTATTAAAAAACAAAGCAAGCCCAGCCCAGGTGACAAGTAACGTAATGCATTACTGTCCATAAAATGAGTTACTTTTTCATGGCGTAACGGAATATTACAATGCATTACTTTTAAAAGCTTTCCACAACACTGCTAATGAATGAAACTGTTTAACATCCAGAGGCTCTGGACTCATCCTCATGCTTACTTGTAGTGACAAACGCATCTTCTTTTCTTCATCCAGTTCGTTCATGAGCAGTTTGATTTCTTTTCTGAAACACAACGCCGTTACATTTACAGAAATACAAGGGTAAGAATCCCAAAACAGCATGCATTCATATTACACAAACTTATGCTGAGTCTTCAGCGTGTCCAGTTCATCTCGTAGTTCTCTTGTTCCTTTTTTTTTTTGGAGTCCGCTCTTCATCTGACTCTATGTGGCGGGGGGGGGGGGGGCCCTGCGGGGCCCCTCGGGGTTTAGTGGCTAATGACACCGGGAGCAGAGTCGTGCCAGAAGAAGAAGAGCTGCTGACAGGCTCCTGAAAAACCAAATCAAAGGGACAATCCTAATCGTTTCACTTGTCAGCAGTTGCCTTACGGGCCTCAAAAACGTCAGGACCCAAAAAGCCAGGCTAGGTGAGGTCCTCTTAAAAGTACTATATCTTCAACGGTGTACTGTTACTGTACAATTGCTCGCTCAAGAAGTATGACTAAAAAATAAAAAATAGTCTAAAACTAATTACTTTCTAAATCCCATATCAGCTGTGCTGTGTATCCCAAAACTGCTCTTTTAATTCTTTCAGATCAATATTATAAAACTGTGTAAATTACTCTTCAACTCACCAAAGTATTTAAAGGGAGAAGGTTACATTAAAAACATGCATTTTAACATTAGATGATACATTTTGATGTTAAATCCACTATTGCTTTATATAGAATTGTTCTATACTCTATACAGTATTTAAAGCAATTACATCTAAATTAAAATCACAGACAAATAATCCTTGAAAAGTACTTTTCAAAGCCAAAGTAAGAAAATACATATCATATAATATAATGATATATAATTACTATAATTTAATTCAATAATTAATTACTCAGTAATGCATTACATGCAACACTGGGCATTTAGGCATTAGGCCCAAAAAAATCCAGTTTTGAATGCTGAAGATTAATGAAGACTACAATTTTAGTCAACATTTTTAGACTAAAATAGTCTAAACTATTTCCTATTGCTAATAATTAACACTGAAATTAAATTCAAATCGCAATCATGATATAATTGTTTGGTGTGCAGCCTATTAATTAAAATAAAACACTAACATTTATATATTTATCTGTTTACTTGCATTTAACCAAAATCAGGGAATAAACAGTACATTGCTGGAGTACCTCAAGCTAATAATGTACTTCTGAGGCATTCGACTGACGGAAACGTTTGGAAAGCCCATTAGGGAAAATCCACAGAACAATGGCTTTTTCTCGCAAACGGACTTACTGCGGTGTCTGTGTTACTGTACAGAAACTTGAGGGCCAGCAGGTCTGGTTCCTGAGTCACTTCATTCATCTGCTGTCCTGTTTCTTCCTCAACAGCCTGCAAAGAGACGTAATAAGCACAAAACACACTGTAAAAACAAATTCCGTAAAATTTACTGTAAAAAAACAGCAGCTGTGGTTGCCGGAATTTAACCGTAAAAAATACGGTAGCGACGTTTCAGGTTTTTACGATTTTAACTGAATTTAAGTGAAAATGCATAATTGCATTAAAGGATAGTATAATGTTAATTACCAACCGAATGTAAAGTAATGAATTCTGTTGTGCCAACTTGTATACACTGTACCACAAATGCGGATGGTGATGAGAAAGCACACCCTGCTGAACAAAAGCCCCATCACAAGCGCTTTGATATAACATAGATAGAAGGTGCACAGCGTCATTACACAACACTAAACCATCACGGTAACACACAGAAAACCGAAATAATGCAATAAAACATTCATTTAAACATTGTGTAACATACAACCCTAATATACAAAAATGATCAGAAAAAACTAAGAAGAAACAGTTATTTCAACAAAACAACATCAAATTTGAAATGTAACGCAGGGGAATTCTGGGAATGTCCATTACGGGATTACACTGTAAATGTCGCCGTATTTTTCACTTCCAAAAACGGTATACTACTGTAAAATTAATGTCTAATACATGTAATGTCCAATACGTTTCACGATATAGTAGAGGAATTTACGTTAATCTTTTAACAGGTTTTTACTGTAGCATTTTTACAGTCTTTTACCGTTAAATTCACGTCATTTTTTTTACCGGCACGAATATCTTATATGCATGATATTTTATCTCTAGGACTTCAGTTTTAGGTCTTCAGTTTTAGGTTCTAAAATGTGTCTTATCTCATAGGGTTTCATCTTAGACAATTTTATTCCAGTAATACTGTAACTTAATATGAAAGCATCACACTGTTTTGTACAGTATCAATCATAGCAATGTGTGAGTTGTTAGGATGTGTGCAGTATGTGACTTACACACCAATTAAGACTGAGAAGTTCAATATAACTCAAGGACATCCTGACACAGCGGCAACACGTTACTATATTGGATGACACTAAATGCATGATAACTCAAATGTCACGGCTTGCTCATGCAGTCATTTAATAGGTGATAATTGACTTACTGACATGATTCAGAGAGAGCATGTTCTGCAGTCTGCTGTGTTCGCTCAGAATGCGCTGGTTCTCTAGAGTCGACACGATGGACTTGAAATCTTCGACATCTGTGACGATGAGACGCAAAATGTGGAAAATAATGCACACAACACAGTTCTGGGGGAAATAAGGTGCCACCGGACAAACTATCATTTATCATCAATAATAATAAACAGACCAACATAACATATGCATTATGATTTTATGAGAAATAAAACAAATGCAAAGCAAACCAAGCTCAATAGAGCAAAAAACAATCTTAGTTCAAATGTTATTAAAATGCAGCAGTGCTCTATTTTGTATTTGGTCAATGAATGAAGGAACGCAGAGACGGATGTCTTACCTGCAGTAAATGCGTAGTTGCCCATGGCAAGAAGAAAAGAAGGGGCTCAAGAAGCTACAAAAGCACAAAAGATAATAATTTAGATGCACAATATAAAACAATATCTCATTTAAGAATCATTTGGGGTTCCGGTATATATCTCAGCCTGTGGAGAGGCTCCTTTCGCACTTGTAACTCTTTTCAAGTTTGTTTTTGTACTTTCACCTTCTTGCCAGTATGTGGTCACTACATGAATCTATATATAGCTACTTCTCACACCAACTGTGTTGTAACTGTACACCATCATGACAGAGACTATTGTCCAGACTACGTTTAGCCAGAACCTCTCACTCACCAGCCTGAGAAATACAAACCATCTAAAGAGAAGTTAAATCAGACACTACATTATATCAGAGTTACTGATGCACATTATTATATTTCCAAAGTCTAGTAATAAAACTCTGTGAGGTTCGAGGGCTTGGGCAGCAAACTCACATGTCTCTGTTTTGCAATGGTATCTTTCCAGACTACTTCCACAGCAATTCTTCTTCGTGTCCGTGACAGATGATGGTTCTCCAGCTCTTCTGTGCTGACGCTGCGCCGTTTCTCTGCTTCACAGGAGCCTCTTTGACTCCTAATACTCTCTCCTTTTATGGAGCCCTCAAGACACCAATCAGAAGTCATGCACATGTCCCACACATTTGTCTCGGGGATTTGTCCCACAGATTCTTTCTCTGTGTTGTAGAAAAATTGAACAAAAACCTAAAGTCATTTAGATCAGTGACTTGTGCATGTCTGATTTTATCACTCACTGGCAACGCAGCATGCAACAAATATCAAGACCCTCACAGTCTGTCTTCGAATGATGATGGGGAAATTCTGGCTTTACATCATTTATTTATGTATTTTGGATTAATCAGTCTAAAGAATTAAAGAACTGCTGATCAGACTGGATAAATGCAAACAAATGGTCTGTCTAAACTTTCTGAGCATCTGTCTGGACTCTATCATTCATATTTTTATTGATGCAACAGGTGTGTGTGTCGTCTAGGTCCTGAAGGTCAGAAACATGAAAGGAAGCTCAGAGGCAGGTTAATCACACATGCAAACAGACCGAAAGAGAATGAAGAAATACACTCTTTTGTGATTTATTATGCCTTAAACATTTGTGCTTGAAAACAGCATCATTCATTGTTCCACAATATCTGACGTATAAACTGGTGTGAGACTCGGGTAGTGCAGGTATCAAGCTATGCAAATACAAGCGCATGCAACTCAACTTTAGCAATGAATTAACACTCATTTTAAACATCATTACATGTATATCATCACTTTCACACACAACACTGAAACTAATATGCAATTCATTTCACATCATCATACATTTAAACATGTAAGCTACTACCCTTATGAAAATGAACCATGGTTTTATTATTGTAAAACTTTAGAAACCATGTGTTTACTTTTAAACTATGGTTAGCAGTGTTGGGGAAAGTTACTTTTAAAAGTAATGCATTACAATATTGCATTACTCCCTAAAAAAGGAATGCGTTACGTTACTTTTTCTCATCTGGTATTGGGGTTGCTTGTTTTTTTTTCATATAAAAAGTTCAATTTTTGGCAAATGTAAAAGTTCCTTTCACACTAAAAGTGAAGGAAATGTAATTTCAAAAAGCTCAAATCCTTTCAGCTGTGCTGGATTGCATAAAGAATAGAATGCAAAAAAAATGGCAACACTTTCTTCTCAATCACAAAACAATAAAACACAAGTGTTATGTTCATCTAAACTCATTCTTGCTTATTAGTACACTGTAAAAAAAATTCCGTAAAAAAACGGCAGCTGTGGTTGCCGGAACTTTACCGTAAAAAATACGGTAGCAACATTTGAGGTTTTACGGTTTTAACTTAAATTTACAGTTAAATACCGTAATTCTATTAACTGATATAATGTTAATATACCAAACTAATGAAGTACTGAACTCTGTTTTGTACCTTTGTAATACACTTATAACCACCAAATGCAGGAGGTGATGAGAAAGTCACACGATGAACCAAAGCCCATCACAAGCAGCTTTTAAATAATAACATATATAGAAGGTGCACAGCGTCTTTCACACAAGCACTGAACACCATCACGGTAACACACATGAAACTGAAATAATGCAATAAACATGCATTTAACAACATTAGGTGTAACACACAACCCTAATATACACAACTGATCAGAAAAAACTAAGAAGAAACATAGTTATTTCAACAACAAAACATCAAATTTGAAATGTAACGCAGGGAATTCTGGGAATGTCAATTTACGGTTATTCACTGTAAACTATACGGTCTTTTTCACTTCCAAAAACGGTATACTACTGTAAAATTAATGTCTAATACATGTAATGTCCAATACAGTTTTTCACCGTATATAGTAGAGGAATTTACCGTTAACCATTTAACAGGTTTTTACTGTAGCATTTTTACAGTCTTTTACCGTTAAATTCACGTCATTTTTTACAGTGTATGGTTGAATAGATCAGCAGCAAAACCGTGGGGACAGGAGAGCGGTCAGTCAATAACTGGGAACACAAAGAAACGGGCATTACTTATTTGAAACAGTAACTCAAATAATTTCCTGTAAATTAAAAAGTAATGCTTTACTTTACTAGTTACTTGAAAAGTAATCTGATTACATAACTCGCGTTACTTGTAATGCGTTACCCCCAACACTGATGGTTAGTGTAACAAAAGCATGGTTAATATGGTTACCATGGTTTACATTTAGCAGACGCTTTTATCCAAAGCGACTTACAAATGAGGACAATAAAAGCAGTCAAAACTAACAAAAGAGCAACAATATTTTTTTTTGTATTTGTTATGTGATTGCTAATTTTCGTAAGGGATAGGCTGTTACAGATTCCAAAAGTTACCAAATAAAATATATAAGGTTGCAATGCCACAAGAGTTAATTCAGCGTTATGCACTAAACAATGTAATGGTCATTTGTTCGTCTGTTGTTTTAAACGTCTTGTTTACTTTTAAACGCTTGCTTTTCTTCAGCTCGGTTATTCCCCTGCGGCTCTTCAGCTGAGAGAGAAAAACACGAACATGAGCAAGGAGACAGCAGTGGCCCTGAACTTTACTGCAGCGACAAACTCATAGAAACACATTTGTTCATTTGTTAATCAGCGTCTGGTCCACGTGCGTCATGTTTACGTGCAGGTGCTGTGTAGGCTACAATGTTACACACTAGCGCTCATCAGTGAGACTTGTGATGCTTCTGAAAGACTCTCTTCTGCTCATCAGGCCTGCATTTATTTGATCTAAAGTACTGAAAAAAACGTAATCTGCTTTGATAAATGACTAAATTATTACATATGAGTCATTATTACATAATGACTAAATGTAAA